>CM017762.1:44454311-45046391 GCA_008009225.1 Acer yangbiense
CATCACTCCACAAGACATATCCCAATAGATCTACTAAGAGTTTTTAATCGAGTAGCATCTAAGGGTTTAGTAAATAAGTCCGCAAGTTGATCATTAGTACCTACATGTTCAAGTACTATGCATTTATTTTCAACAAGCTCTCTAATGAAGTGATGGCGGATGTCAATATGCTTAGTTCTAGAATGTTGTACCGGATTCTTGGAAATATTAATAGCACTCATGTTATCACAAAAGAGAGTGAGAGTACCTTGGTTGAATCCGTAGTCTACTAGCATTTGCTTCATCCATAGGAGTTGTGTGCATCCACTCCCCGCGGCTATGTACTCGGCCTCGGCCGTGGACAAGGAAATCGAGTTTTGCTTCTTGCAAAACCAAGACACCAAGTTGTTGCCTAGGAAGAAGCAACCGCCTGATGTGCTCTTCCTATCATCACAATTTCCTGCCCAATCCGCATCACTAAAGCCTACAAGACTAGCATTAGTGTCAAAAAAGTACCAAATCCTATAGTTGGATGTCCCATTCACATAGCGAATGATTCTCTTTACGGAAGAGAGATGGGACTCCTTAGGATTCGCTTGGTACCTAGCACACAAACCCACACTAAAGGAGATATCGGGCCTACCCAAACTACCTATCATGCCACGATATAACGTTTGTTCCACACTTTTACCACTAGCATCCTTGCTTAGCTTCAAAGTGGTACTCATGGGTGTATCACAATGTTTGGCTTTTTCATGACCAAACTTCTTCACTAGGTTTTTGGCATATTTGGCTTGGGTTATGAAAATCCCATCATCTAGTTGCCTAATTTGTAAACCTAGGAAGTAACTAAGCTCACCAACAAGACTCATCTCAAATTCATGAGACATAACATCAACAAATTGTTGAACCTTGGTGTTGTTGGTGGAGCCAAACACTATATCATCAACATATATTTGAGCTATGAAAAGCTCATCATTGTTTCTTTTGATGAATAGTGTCTTGTCAACACTTCCACGTGTGTAGTCATTGTCAACAAGAAATTGAGTGAGGCACTCATACCAAGCCCTCGGTGCTTGTTTCAACCCATATAGAGCCTTCTTGAGGCGATAGACATGGTTGGGGTGGTGAGCATCTACAAACCCCTTGGGTTGTTCAACAAACACTTCCTCTTGCAAGAAGCCATTGAGGAAGGCACTCTTGACATCCATTTGGTGCAATTTGAACTTGTGCACACAAGAAATGGACAAGAGAAGCCTAATAGACTCTAAACGGGCAACGGGAGCAAATGTCTCCTCAAAGTCGATACCCTCAATTTGAGAGTACCATTGTGCTACAAGTTTAGCCTTGTTCCGCACTATGTTGCCATCCTCATCGGATTTGTTCCTAAATATCCATTTAGTGCCTATGACATTAGTGGTCTTAGGCCTAGGAACTAGAGTCCAAACCTCATTCCTTTCGAATTGGTTTAGCTCTTCTTACATGGCAAGAACCCAAAATTCATCATTTAAGGCTTCTTCAACCTTTTTGGGTTCAATTTGAGAGGTGTAGCATGTGTAGCTAATAAGATTAGCAAGTTGACGTCTAGTCCTAACACCCTCATTAACCTCTCCAATGATATCTTCTTTATCATGGAGTTTCCTAACCCATGGAGCGGGTTCTTTATAGTCCAATAGAGGAACTCTATCAATAGGTTGTGTGTTATCATTGTTGACATTAGATGTCTCAACATTAGGAGACACCACAACTTTCTCCAAAGGAGAACCATCACTAAAAATAACCTCCTCCTCATGATCATTTGACTTGAGCCTAGTATCATCAAATACGACATTGGATGATTCCATAACACTTAGAGTCTTTAAATTGAAAACTCTATAGGCTCTACTATTCAAGGCATAGCCAATAAAAATACCCTCATCACTTTTAGCATCGAATTTGCCAAGTTGATCACGGTCATTCAAAATGTAGCATTTGCTTCCAAAAGTGTGGAAGTAGCTAACATTTGGCCTCTTGCCTTTCCATAACTCATAGGAGGTATTTCTAGTACCGGGCCTTAGGAAAACACGATTCCCTATATAGCAAGCCGTATTGACAGCTTCGGCCCATAGGTTCCTAGGGACATTGTTGCTAAGCAACATCACACGGGCCATCTCTTGAAGGACCCTATTCTTCCTCTCAACAACTCCATTTTGTTGAGGTGTCCTAGGAGCCGAGAACTCATGGGAGATGCCTAAGCTATTGCAATAGCTTTCAAATGAGGCATTCTCAAATTCCCTCCTATGGTCACTTCTAATCCGTTTAATGCTTTTAATGTTAGAATTCATTTCATTTTGTATTTTAGTACAAAGCATTTTAAACTTATCAAAAGTTTCGGATTTTTCTCTAAGAAAATATGTCCATGTGAATCTAGAGAAATCATAAACACAAACAAAAATGTATCTCTTTCCACCTAAACTCTCGGTTTGCATAGGACCCATGAGATCCATGTGGAGAAGCTCTAGGGGCTCCTTGGTGGAGAGATACTTGCCCTTTTTGTGCATGCTTTTGGTTTGTTTTCCTTGTTGGCAAGGTCCACAAATACCATTGGCTTTCTTCCCAAGCTTAGGGAGGCCACGCACACAATTGAACTTTCCAAGGGTCCTTAGATCCCTAAAGTTCATGTGGCCAAGTTTTTCATGCCACAACTCTATTTGCTCATCCATGGACACATTGTTTGAGACAATTCTAGCTTCAAGACAATAGCAATTGTCGCTAGATCTCATACCTTTCAATAAGGTTTGTCCATCGGGCTTTAGGATCGAGCAATCATCTTTAAAAAACAAGACGGAATATCCTTCATCACTTAGATGTGAAATGCTTATTAAATTGGCTTTCAAGCCATCAACTAATAAAGCATCGGATAAGGAGGGTAATCCGGGAACGGAAATGGTTCCTTTCCCTACAACATTCTTTTTGGATCCATCACCAAAAGTGACATATCCTCCTTACTCGATAACAAGAGTCTCGAAGAAACTCTTATTTCCCGTCATGTGCCTAGAGCACCCACTATCTAAATACCAAAAATTAGAAGAATTTGCCTCAAGGCTATTTGAGCAACATGGCAAACATTTTCATTCTTTCTAATCCACCTAGAAACAATCTTAGCTTTCTTAGTGGTCTTTGGTACATGGGCTCTAGATGTCCTAGGATCATGCATAATAATATTATCATTCCTAGGAACATGCATCATGGCTCTTTTCTTTTTCTTCTCTATCATGCTTCTAGTTTTGCACATTTTTATATATCTAAAGCAATGTGGTCTAATATGACCATCAAATCCACAAAAGTGACATATAGGAGTAAAATAAGGAATCATACATTGTCCTTGTCTTTGTGGATGAAAGGTTTCAATCCTTCTTCGTTGTTGAACCGGTCTAGCTTGCTTCCTAGCTTGAGGTTGCATGATAGGTCTCTTTCCTTTGTGAGCCAATCGTGGAGGAATGTTGGCTTGAGGGACCCTAGGGGGTTGAGCTTGAGTTTGCCTTCTTGGCCCCATCTTCACTTGTGCATTTGAACATTGTCCTACTTCTAACTTCTTCCTAGGAATTTGCACAAATGAAGTTTCTTCATTCTTCAAACCCTTGACAAACACGGGTCTTGTTAGAGGTTGAGATCTTCTTGTCATCTTCATACCCAAGACCCCTCTTGTCACATGGACTCTTTCCAACACCAAGCATATGGTCAAGCTTCTTGGTGCTAGAATCCATCCTAGTCATAGAATTTCTAACTTCTTCAAGCTCCCTCTTTAGACTTTCTTCATTCCTCCTAGATAAGACTAACTCCTCTCTTAGCTTATCTTCCATCTTCTTGAATTTTTCCACTCGTTCACCTAAGTGGTCATTGTGAGATGCAAGCTCAAGATTTTCTTCTCTCAACATCTTGATCTTTCTTGTGCTCTTGATTGCTAAATCATTAAACTCGGCATGGCATTTAACAAGCACCTTTTTCTCCACAAAACTACTTATGGAGTTAGACGAGGAATCACTTTCTTCTTCACTTGAGTCATTTTCCTCTTGACTCATTTCCTCTCTCTCACTAGCACTTTTGCTTTTATAGGAGGAGGCAAAAGCTAGGAGATTAGCCATGAGCTCTTCATCACTTGAAGACTCATCTCCCTCAATGGAGTCATCACTACTTCCACTCCAAATGGCGACCATAACTTTTCCCTTTTTCCTCTCATTGTGATTTGCACATTCGGGGGCAAAGTGACCAATGCCACCACACTCGAAACTTCGGACCCCTTTCCTTTCGGTCCTTTCTTGCCTAGGTTCAAACTTCTTGAAAGAGCCATTTTTCTTCAAATCTTGACCTTTTGATCCAAGCCCCTTTCTTCTAAACTTCATAACCTTGTTGAACCTTTTTACAAACAAGGCAAGGTCTTCATCCGAGTCAACCTTCTTTGCCTCCTTTTCATCCTTGGAGGTTTTTAAAGCAATTCCTTTTTGCTTTTTAGTGGGTGTGGAGATAGGCCCTTTTCTAGACTCATAAGCTAGAAGTCTCCCAATCACCTCACTCGGCTTTATATCCTTATATCCACTATTTTCTTCTAAAGCCGTCACCTTCGATTCAAACCTATCGGGTAGAGATCTCATAATCTTTTGCTTGATTCCCCTATCCGAATATGGATCACCAAGTTGATGGCTTTGGTTGACTATATCCATCAACTTGATCTCGAAGTCATTGAAGCACTCATTCTCCTCCATCTTAAGCATCTTGAATTGAGTTTGGAGGACTTGAAGCTTAGAGTCCTTCACCACTTCGGTTCCCTCATGTGCAATCTCTAGGATGTCCCAAGCCTCCTTAGCTATCCTAGTATTTTGAATCAATTTATATTGATTTTCATCCATAGCACATAAGATGGCATGCATCGCCTTCCTATTCCACTTTGAAGCCTCAAACTCTTGCGTGTTCCATTGCGCCTTAGGCTTCAATACTTCTTCTCCTCTACCATCGGGAGTCATCTTGGGTAGATCATATCCGTCTTCCACCGCCATCCATGCACGGTCATGAATTTGGCATATGTAGGATTCCATCTTCCCTTTCCATTGGGAATAGTTCAATCCGGTAAGAAGTGGAGGCCTTATGCTTGAGGCACCTTCGTTGCCACCACCATTTCCACCGTTTCCACTCATAGTGTTTATGAATGAATGAAATGAATGCAAATGTATGAATGATCAAAAATCACACAAAATGCAAAACACACCAAAATAAGCAAGGATCACCTATGTATGTCTAGGAACCCGCTCTAATACCAATTGAAACAAATTATAGCACGGTGTGTATAAAACTATCTAGAGGGGGGGTGAATAGATTTTAAGCTTTTTACCTAATTTTTCGTATTAGTCCAAATTACGAAATTACCCCTAAATAGATAAAGTAATAAATCAAATATAAAATGCGGAAATTAAATAACACTTGATTTTTACGTGGAAACCCTCACGGGAAAAACCACGGGCTAGTAAGTAAGCCACACTCGAACCTCGAATCCACTAAATGTGTAAACGATTACAACCTAATCCTGGAAGTAATCACACACCTACCTAATCCCGGTATGAGTGAACCTAGTCCGATTGCTTGCGAATTAAGCAACCTAATCCCGGTCACAACACAAGACTTAACTCTCTAAAAAGAGATTAACACCCTAAGTGAATATATGAATATCCAAATGCAACATAGAGCAAGGGAAACCCTATATGCTTATCTAAGATGATGAATATGCAATTAAAAACAATCCTAGATATTAAAGCTAAATGACATGTCAATTAGCTTAGATAATCATAGATTAGAGAAACCTAGATATCTATCATAAAAACAACACTCAATCAAATCAACACAACAATCTCTATCTTGAATATTAGATTATAATATAAGAACAATCAAGTAATAAAAGAGATGCCATAATAAATTAAACACTAATTATGTATGATAATAGTGAAAAACTTACCAAAGCAAGTGTGATGATCAAAGACCCATGCAAGCAAGCATCCTAGATATGCTAGAGAATGCTAGATGAACTTTGATGCAAATGGATTTTTGTTTGAGTGTTTAATGAGCAAACTTGATTGCTTTCTCTCTTAAAAATCTCTCTTTTGAAAGTAGGGTTCTTGATAATCAAAGAGTTACATTCAGAACAAGAGAAAGTGATGTATTTATAGGCATGAAAAACAGAGCATGTGAAAAGACAAGTTTGCCCCTGAAACGCACCGATCGGCGGTTTCAATTGGCGGCCAGGCCGCCGTTCATAACCGCCGAATTGGCCCGAGAGGAACAAGGGACCAACGGCGGTTTCATTCGGCAGTTTCGTGACTGACGATCCAAACGCCGAATCAAACCTGAGATTAAAAATCAATGAGGTGTGAAAACGGCGGTTTCATTCGGGACCGCCGTTTCAACCGCCGAATTAGGCCGAGAGATAAAATCAATCAGGTCTTGAACGGCGGTTTTGAACGACGGTCGAGACCGTCGATCATAACCGCAGAATTGCTCCATACACTACTGGAAGCAAACGGCGGTTTCATTCGGCGGCCAAGCCACCGATCATAACCGCCGATCACCAACAAAGGTGAAAACCAAGGAAAAACCAAGGACATTCTCCGTAGGCGGTCCTCGCGCTAAACTGATCAGTCTAATTCTATGCTTATATTTTGCCCGTTTTTCCTATGTATATGCTTGTTTCTTGGGTCCTTTTGGTGGGTTGATGTGTTTGTTAAGCCTTTGTAGGTCTCTCGGAGAAGATGGAGTCATAAGAGGAAGAAGAGGCTAAATTTGCCATTTACCGCGGCCCGTGCCGCTCATCAGGCAATTGCACCATCGGCGGCACGCTAGGCGGTCAAGAAGAATGCATTACCGCAGCCCATACCGCTCAGGAGGCAAGTGCCTCCCAAGCGGCCTACCCAGCGAATCATATCAGAATGTTGTCCTTTGGATTTCCGCTGCCCATGCAAGTGCCTGCACAGCGGTACGGGCAGCGGTAATCTGCTTTCCTCGTTTCCTCAGGACAAGGCAGAAGCCCTAAATGAAAGAAAAAAAAGAGATATTTAAGTGAACCACGATCAGATCGAGATGGAGAGCCACCACAAGGAGATTAGACCCAAAAACACTATTCTTTCACATTCATTCATTCCATTGATTCTTTCATTCACATCATCCATCCTTGGAGGATTCTTGGAAGCAAGAAGAAGGAGATTTCCAGCCAAGAAGCTATCAAGATAAATATGGGTTTTCTCTACATCTCTTCTACGTTTTTGTTCTCTCCATTGATGAGTAACTAAATCTTTATTAGGGGATTGATGTAACCAATTTTGGACAACTCTATGTAATCAATTAGTCTATCTTTTGTTAATCAATTGGGTTTTAGTCTTGTCTATTGAATTAATTGCTCTACCTTACTTATTCATATTATTTTGTGGCCTCAATTGGTATGGGTTTGTGATTTAGTTTATCCATGAGATTAGGGTTTAGATGTGAATGACCTTTTCCATTTAAACCATGATCATAAGCTTAATAGATTTTGAAAGTTAATGTTTGCATGGCCTTGTTGCATTGATTTGGCTTAGAGTTTTGTTCTAAAGGATTTCGTTACTATTACTTGATACATGGCCTTTGTGCAAGTGGTAGGAAAGAGATTCGTTCTTAATGGTTTATCAAAACAAGCCCTAAACTTTATTAAAGTATTTATTGAGACTGATTGAGAGCATTGAGTGTCTAAGAAAGGTGCATCGATTCCCTAGTTTTTCTCTCCATATATTCATTCCTTGTGTGTGATCTTTGATTTGATTTGATTCGATTTTAGTCTTTAGTTCAAGTAGTCATAATTTAGGTTAATTTTAGAATTAAAAAATTTCCAAAACAAAGCATTATGCAATTTAGTTTTTCGCACTAAGAGTAATCCTTGCTAGATTAATTGGCTTTGACCGATAGAACCGCTGATCCCAGTGAACGAACTTTCTTAGTAAATTGAACACAGATTTTACTGCATCATAAACCAAGCACATTCTAGTGCATGTGCGGACGTTTCCGAAAACTATCGGAAAACGAATTACAAGACAACAAGACACAATTACACATAACAAAATATGACACATAAGTGCAAGTGTGAAATGTGACAAGTAAAGAGAATGCACACATATGCAATGTATGTTAAGTGTGTGTGTGCAACTAATCTCTTTAAAGAAAAGTAAGCACATAGAAATTTACCTTCGGTGCTTATCAAGACGAGGTCTTTAAAGGGGTTAAGCAATAACATCGATACCTAGGCTACCCTTACAAAGAACCCCCAACATGTGGTTTGTCCACAAAATGAGCCAATCAACAAATGGGAACCTTACAGATATCTTCTTTATCATGGAGTTTCCTAAACCATGGAGCGGGTTCTTTAGAGTCCAAGAGAGGAACTCTATCAATAGGTTGTGTGTCATCATTGTTGACATTAGATGTCCCAACATTAGAAGACACCACAACCTTCTCCAAAGGAGAAACATCACTAAAAATAACCTCCTCCTCATGATCATTTGACTTGAGCCTAGTATCATCAAATACGACATTGGATGATTCCATAACACTTAGAGTCTTTAAATTGAAAACTCTATAGGCTCTACTATTCAAGGCATAGCCAATAAAAATACCCTCATCACTCTTAGCATCGAATTTACCAAGTTGATCACGGTCATTCAAAATGTAGCATTTGCTTCCAAAAGTGTGGAAGTAGCTAACATTTGGCCTCTTGCCTTTCCATAACTCATAAGAGGTATTTCAAGTACCGGGCCTTAGGAAAACACGATTCCCTATATAGCAAGCCGTATTGACGGCTTCGGCCCATAGGTTCCTAGGGACATTGTTGCTAAGCAACATCACACGGGCCATCTCTTGAAGGACCCTATTCTTCCTCTCAACAACTCCATTTTGTTGAGGTGTCCTAGGAGCCGAGAACTCATGGGAGATGCCTAAGCTATTGCAATAGCTTTCAAATGAGGCATTCTCAAATTCCCTCCCATGGTCACTTCTAATCCGTTTAACGCTTTTAATGTTAGAATTCATTTCATTTTGTATTTTAGTACAAAGCATTTTAAACTTATCAAAAGTTTCGGATTTTTCTCTAAGAAAATATGTCCATGTGAATCTAGAGAAATCATCAACACAAATAAAAATGTATCTCTTTCCACCTAAACTCTCGGTTTGCATAGGACCCATGAGATCCATGTGCAGAAGCTCTAGGGGCTCCTTGGTGGAGAGATACTTGCCCTTTTTGTGCATGCTTTTGGTTTGTTTTCCTTGTTGGCAAGGTCCACAAATACCATTGGCTTTCTTCCCAAGCTTAGGGAGGCCACGCACACAATTGAACTTTCCAAGTGTCCTTAGATCCCTAAAGTTCATGTGGCCAAGTTTTTCATGCCACAACTCTATTTGCTCATCCATGGACACATTGTTTGAGACAATTCTAGCTTCAAGACAATAGCAATTGTCGCTAGATCTCATACCTTTCAATAAGGTTTGTCCATCGGGCTTTAGGATCGAGCAATCATCTTTACAAAACAAGACGGAATATCCTTCATCACTTAGATGTGAAATGCTTATTAAATTGGCTTTCAAGCCATCAACAAATAAAGCATCGGATAAGGAGGGTAATCCGGGAATGGAAATGGTTCCTTTCCCTACAACCTTCTTTTTGGATCCATCACCAAAAGTGACATATCCTCCTTCCTCCATAACAAGAGTCTCGAAGAAACTCTTGTTTCCCGTCATGTGCCTAGAGCACCCACTATCTAAATACCAAAAATTAGAAGAATTTGCCTCAAGGCTATTTGAGCAACATGGCAAACATTTTCATTCTTTCTAATCCACCTAGAAACAATCTTAGCTTTCTTAGTGGTCTTTGGTACATGGGCTCTAGATGTCCTAGGTTCATGCATAATAATATTATCATTCCTAGGAGCATGCATCATGGCTCTTTTCTTTTTCTTCTCTATCATGCTTCTAGTTTTGCACATTTTTATATATCAAAAGCAATGTGGTCTAATATGACCATCAAATCCACAAAAGTGACATATAGGAGTAAAATAAGGAATCATACATTGTCCTTGTCTTTGTGGATGAAAGGTTTCAATCCTTCTTCGTTGTTGAACCGGTCTAGCTTGCTTCCTAGCTTGAGGTTGCATGATAGGTCTCTTTCCTTTGTGAGCCATTTGAGGAGGAATGTTGGCTTGAGGAACCCTAGGGGGTTGAGCTTGAGGTTGCTTTCTTGGCCCCATCTTCACTTGTGCATTTGAACATTGTCCTACTTCTAACTTCTTCCTAGGAATTTGCACATATGAAGTTTCTTCGTTCTTCAAACCCTTGACAAACACGGTCTTGTTAGAGGTTGAGATCTTCTTATCATCTTCATACCCAAGACCCCTCTTATCACATGGACTCTTTCCAACACCAAGCATATGGTCAAGCTTCTTGGTGCTAGAATCCATTCTAGTCATAGAATCTCTAACTTCTTCAAGCTCCCTCTTTAGACTTTCTTCATTCCTCCTAGATAAGACTAACTCCTCTCTTAGCTTATCTTCCATCTTCTTGAATTTTTCCACTTGTTCACCTAAGTGGTCATTATGAGATGCAAGCTCAAGATTTTCTTCTTTCAACATCTTGATCTTTCTTGTGCTCTTGATTGCTAAATAATTAAACTCGGCATGATATTTAGCAAGCACCTTTTTCTCCACAAATCCATTTATGGAGTTAGAAGAGGAATCACTTTCTTCTTCACTTGAGTCCTTTTCCTCTTGACTCATTTCCTCTCTCTCACTAGCACTTTTGCTTTTATAGGAGGAGGCAAAAGCTAGGAGATTAGCCATGAGCTCTTCATCATCCGAAGACTCATCTCCCTCATAGAAGTCATCACTACTTCCACTCCAAGTGGCAGCCATAACTTTTCCCTTTTTCCTCTCATTGTGATTTGCACATTCGGGGGCAAAGTGACCTATGCCACCACACTCGAAACATCGAACCCCTTTCCTTTCGGTCCTTTCTTGCCTAGGTTCAAACTTCTTGAAAGAGCCCTTTTTCTTCAAATCTTGACCTTTTGATCCAAAGCCCTTTCTTCTAAACTTCATAACCTTGTTGAACATTTTTACAAACAAGGCAAGGTCTTCATCCGAGTCAACCTTCTTTGCCTCTTTTTCATCCTTGGAGGTTTTTTAAGCAATTCCTTTTTGCTTTTTAGTGGGTGTGGAGACAGGCCCTTTTCTAGACTCATAAGCTAGAAGTCTCCCAATCACCTCACTCGGCTTCCTATCCTTATATCCATTATTTTCTTCTAAAGCCGTCACCTTCGATTCAAACCTATCGGGTAGAGATCTCATAATCTTTTGCTTGATTCTCCTATCCGAATATGGATCACCAAGTTGATGGCTTTGGTTGACTATATACATCAACTTCATCTCGAAGTCGTTGAAGCACTCATTCTCCTCCATCTTAAGCATCTCGAATTGAGTTTGGAGGACTTAAAGCTTAGAGTCCTTCACCACTTCGGTTCCCTCGTGTGCAATCTCTAGGATGTCCCAAGCCTCCTTAGCTATCCTAGTATTTTGAATCAATTTATATTGATTTTCATCCATAGCACACAAGATGGCATGCATCGCCTTCCTATTCCACTTTGAAGCCTCAAACTCTTGCGCGTTCCATTACGCCTTAGGCTTCAATACTTCTTCTCCTCCACCATCGGGAGTCATCTTGGGTAGATCATATCCGTCTTCCACCGCCATCCATGCACGGTCATGAATTTGGCATATGTAGGATTCCATCTTCCCTTTCCATTGGGAATAGTTCAATCCGGTAAGAAGTGGAGGCCTTGTGCTTGAGGCACCTTCGTTCCCACCACCATTTCCACCGTTTCCACTCATAGTGTTTATGAATGAATGAAATGAATGCAAATGTATGAATGATCAAAAATCACACAAAATGCAAAACACACCAAAAAGCAAGGATCACCTATGTATGTCTAGGAACCCGCTCTGATATCAATTGAAACAAATTATAGCACGGTGTGTATAAAACTATCTAGAGGGGGGTGAATAGATTTTAAGATTTTTACCCAATTTTTCGTGTTAGTCCAAATTACGAAATTAACCCTAAATAGATAAAGCAATAAATCAAGTATAAAATGCGGAAATTAAATAACACTTGATTTTTACGTGGAAACCCCCACGAGAAAAACCACGGGCTAGTAAGTAAGCCACACTCGAACCTCGAATCCACTAAATGTGTAAACGATTACAACCTAATCCCGGAAGTAATCACACACCTACCTAATCCCGGTATGAGTGAACCTAGTCCGATTGCTTGCGAATTAAGCAACCTAATCCCGATCACAACACAAGACTTAATTCTCTAAAAAGAGATTAACACCCTAAGTGAATATATGAATATTCAAATGCAACATAGAGCAAGGGAAACCCTATATGCTTATCTAAGATGATGAATATACAATTAAAAACAATCCTAGATATTAAAGTTAAATGACATGTCAATTAGCATAGATAATCATAGATTAGAGAAACCTAGATATCTATCATAAAACCAACACTCAATCAAATCAACACCACAATCTCTATCTTGAATATTAGATTATAATCTAAGAACAATCAAGTAATAAAAGAGATGCCATAATAAATTAAACACTAATTATGTATGATAATAGTGAAAAACTTACCAAAGCAAGTGTGATGATGAAAGACTCATGCAAGCAAGCATCCTAGATATGCTAGAGAATGCTAGATGAACTTTGATGCAAATGGATTTTGGTTTGAGTGTTTAATGAGAAAACTTGATTGCTTTCTCTCTTAAATATCTCTCTTTTGAAAGTAGGGTTCTTGATGATCAAAGAGTCACATTCAGAACAAGAGAAAGTGATGTATTTATAGGCATGAAAAACAGAGCATGTGAAAAGACAAGTTTACCCCTGAAACACACCGATCGGCGGTTTCAATCGGCGGCCAGGCAGCCATTCGTAACCGCTGAATAGGCCCGAGAGGAACAGGGGACCAACGGTGGTTTCATTCGGCGGTTTCATGACCGCCGATCCAACCGTCGAATCAAACCTGAGATTAAAAATCATTCAGGTATGAAAACGGCGGTTTCATACGTGACCGCCGTTTCAACCGCCAAATTAGGCCGAGAGATAAAATCAATCAGGTCTTGAACCGCGGTTTCGAACGGCGGTCGAGACCGCCGATCATAACCGCAGAATTGCTCCATACACTACTGGAAGCAAACGGCGGTTTCATTCGGTGGCCAGGCCACCGATCATAACCGCCGATCACCAATAGAGGTGAAAACCAAGGAGAAGCCAAGGGCATTCTCCTTAGGCGGTCCTCGCACTAAACCAAGCACATTCTAGTGTATGCGCGGACGTTTCCGAAAACTATCGGGAAACGAATTACAAGGCAACAAGACACAATTACACACAACATAATATAACACATAAGTGCAAGTGTGAAATATGACAAGTGAAGAGAATGCACACATATGCAATGTATGTTAAGTGTGTGTGTGCAACTAATCTCTTTAAAGAAAAGTAAGCACATAGAAATTTACCTTCGGTGCTTATCAATACGAGGTCTTCAAAGGGCTTGAGCAATAACATCGATACCTAGGCTACCCTTACAAAGAACCCCCAACATGTGGTTTGTCCACGAAATGAGCCAATCAACAAATGGGAACCTTACAACAAGACTTAATTCTCTAAGAAGAGATAATAAAACCTAAGTGAATATGAGAAATATTCAAAATGCAATTTAGAGCTAGGTTACTCTATATGCTTATCTAGGATGATGATTTTGCAATTAATTCAATCCTAAATATTAAAAGCTAGATGACATGTCAATTAGCTTAGCTAAACATAGATTATGAAAACCTAGATAGTTATCACAATACAACACTCAATCAAATCAACACAACAATCTCTATCTTGAATATTAGAATTTAATCTAAGAACAATCAAGTAATAAAAGAGATGCCATAATAAATAAAACACTAATTATATATGATAATAGTGAAGAACTTACCAAAGCAAATGTGTTGATGAAAGACCCATGCAAGCAAGCATCCTAGATAGCTAGAAGGTGCTAGATGAATTTTGATGTATATGAATTTTGGTTTGAGTGTTTAAATGAGCAAACTTGATTGCTTTTTCTCACAAAAATCTCTCTTTTAAAAGTAGGGTTGTTGATGATTAAAGAGTCACATTCAGAACAAGAGAAAGTGATGTATTTATAGGCATAAAAAACAGAGCATGTGAAAAGACAAGTTTGCCCCTGAAACGCACCGATCAGCGGTTTCAATCGGTGGCCAAACTGTCGATTACAACCGCTGGATTGAGCCAAAGAAGAACAGGGCATCATCGGCGGTTTCATTCGGCATTTTTTAAACCGCCGAACCAATCGCAGATTCAAACCCGAGAGGTTAAATCAATCAGGTATGATCGGCGGTTTTGAACGGCGGTTTTGAACGGCAGTCGTGGTCACCGATCATAACCGTAGAATTGATCTAGAGGTCTCTGGACTCAAACGGCGGTTTCATTCGGCGGCTAGGCTGCCGATCATAACCGCCGTTTCACCAAAAGAGGTGAAACCAAAGGAGAAGCCAAGTGCATTCTTCGTAGGCGGACTTCACGTAAAACCAAGCACATACTAGTGCATATGCAAACGTTTTCGAGCAATATCGGGAAACGAATTACTAGGCACATAAGCACACACAAAATACAAAAAACAAAGTGCAAGTGTGAAATGTGACATGTGAAGAGTATGCACACAAATGCAAGTATGCTAAGTGTGTGTGTGCAATCTAAATCTCTTTATAGGAAAACTAAGCACTTAGAAATATACTTTTGGTGCTTATCAATAATGAGGTCTTCAAAGGGCATTGAACTTGAACCTAATATCTAAGCTACCCTTACAATGAACCCTAATTGTGGTTTGTCCACGAAATGAGCCAATCAACAAATAAGACCTTACAGTCGCCATGGCGACACCATCAAATGGCAACCCCAACAAAGGGCGAAAATGCCATGTTTCTACATTGTGCACAACATGCAAGTGTGCAAAGTGGTAAATCCTAAGGAGAAGCCAATTGTAAGTGTAAGGTTCCCATTTGTTGATTGGCTCATTTCGTGGACAAACCACATGTTGGGGTTCTTTGTAAGGGTAGCTTAAGTGTTGGTGTTATTACTCAAAGCCCTTTGAAGACCTCGTCTTGATAAGCACCGAAGGTAAATTTCTATGTGCTTACTTGTCTTGAAGAGATAGTTGCACACACTCACAACTCACAACTCATGCATATATTTAATCCTTGTATGTTGTGTGTCTTATTTTTGTGCATTAATGTTCATTAACATCTCTTCTTGCATGTTATTTTGATTGCATCTTGCATATCCAATTGCCTTGTCATGCTTAGACTTAGGAGTGCATTTTTGCAATGGGCGCTCTCAAAAGTGCTCTAAAGAAGCGATGTACGAACAGCACCTATCGAGCACTATTCAGACCTAATCGATTTAATTCGATCGCTGTTGGGTCGCTGTACAAAGCACTGTACAAAGCGCTGTACGTACAGCGCCACTCTGTTTTCCCGAGAGAACAGAGTTGGGGCGCTGTACAGGCGATGCATAGAAGCGCTCTACGTACAGCACCCAAGGCAAAATAGTGGTGTCACTTATCAAAACGACCATACTTCATCTTGACACCCTATATATATATGCCACTTTGACTTTAGGTCAATTAAGAGAGTTCATATTCAGATTTCATACTTAGGATATTTTTCAAAGAGAAGAAAAATTCCAAGAACTCATTTTTAATTACTCAAACACCTTTTCATGATCATCAATCATCATCTAGCATCATCTTTGATCATCTAGATGTCTTTTTGCATGGATTCTTCATCACACTTTGCTTGGTAAGCTTTTCACTAATATCTTACATATTTTGTGTTTTTCTTAACAGGCATTCTCAATTTATTACTTGTATGATTTTCATATATCTTTTGATACAAGATTGAGATTAGTGTGTTGTATGTTTGAGAAGTTGTATTGTGATAGCTAATTAGGTTTTGTGCTTAATCTTGATTAGCTAAACTATTTGACATGTCATTTAGTTTTAATATATAAGATTGTTCTAATTGCATATTCATCATCTTAGATAAGCATATAGGGTTTCCCTTGCTCTATGTTGCATTTGAATATTCATATATTCACTTAGGGTGTTATTCTCTTCATTGAGAAAGTAAGTCTTGTGTGTAGCTTCCGGGATTAGGTTGCTTAGATCGCAAGCAAATTGGACTAGGTTCACTTATACCGGGATTAGGTAGGTGTATGATTACTTCCGGGATTAGGTTGTAATCGTTTTACACATTTAGTGGATTCGAGGTTCGAGTGTGGCTTACTTACTAGCCCGTGGTTTTTCCCGTGAGGGTTTCCACATAAAAATCAAGTGTTATTTAATTTTCGCATTTTATACTTGATTTATTGCTTTATCTAGTTAGGGGTAATTTCATAATATTGACTTCACACAAAAAATTGGGTAATAAGTTTAAAATCTATTCACCCCCCCCCCCCCCCCCCCCCCCTCCTAGATAGTTATATACACACCGTGCTATAATTTGTTTCAGTAAGGATTCCCATTCTTTGATTGGCTTATTTCGTGGACAAACCACATGTTGGGGTTTATTGTGTAAAAGGTAGTTTAGGAGTTTGAGAATCAAGCTCAAAGGCCTTTTCAAGACCTCAAGGGACAAGCACGCCAAAGGTATAGTCTCTAGTGCTTAGTTCTTTCTTTGAAGAGATTTAGATTGCACACACTCACTTAACATTCTTGCATTTGTGTGCATACTCTTCACATGTCACATTTCACACTTGCACTTTAATGTTGTATTTTGTGTGTGCTTATGTGCCTTGTAATTCGTTTCCCGATATTGCTCGGAAACATCCGCGCATGCATTAGTATGTGCTTGGTTCGCGCGAAGACCGCCTATAGAGAATGCCCTTGGCTTCTCCTTTGATTTCACCTCTTTTGGTGAAACGGCGGTTATGATCGGCGGCATGGCCACCGAATGAAACCGCCGTTTGAGTCCAGAAACCTCTGAATCAATTATGCGGTTATGATCGGCGGCCACGACCGCCGTTCATACCTGATTGATTTAATCTCTCAGGTTTGATTCTGCGGTTAATTAGGCAGTTTCGTCATCGCCGATTGAAACCACCGTTGTTCCCCTACCTCTCTCAGGAACTATTCGGCGGTTGTAAACGCCGATTGAAACCGCCGATTGGTGTGTTTCAGGGGCAAACTTGTCTTTTCACATGCTCTGTTTTTCATGCCTATAAATACATCACTTTCTCTTGTTCTGAATGTGACTCTTTAATCATCAAGAACCCTACTTTTAAAAGAGAGATTTTTAAAGAGAAAGTAACCAAGTTTGCTCATTTAAACACTCAAACCAAAATTCATATGCATCAAAATTCATCTAGCATCTTCTAGCATATCTAGGATGCTTGCTTGCATGGGTCTTTCATCATCACACTTGTCTTGGTAAGTTTTTCACTATTATCACATATAATTAGTGTTTTATTTATTATGGCATCTCTTTCATTACTTGATTGTTCTTAGATTAGATTCTAATATTCAAGATAGAGATTGTTGTGTTGATTTAATTGAGTGTTGTATTGTGATAGCTAATTAGGTTTTTGCTTAATCTTAATTAGCTAAACTATTTGACATGTCATTTAGTTCTTAATATCTAGGATTGCTTTCATTACAAAATCATCATCTTAGATAAGCATATAGGGTTCCCTTGCTCTATGTTGCATTTTGGATATTCACATATTCACTTAGGGTGTTAATCTCTTCTTAGAGAATTAAGTCTTGTGTTGTGACCGGGATTATGTTGCTTAATTAGCAAGCAATTGGACTAGGTTCACTTATACCGGGATTAGGTAGGTGTGTGATTACTTCTGGGATTAGGTTGTAATCGTTTTACACATTTAGTAGATTCGAGGTTCTAGTGTGGCTCGCTTATTAGCCCGTGGTTTTTCCCGTGAGGGTTTCCACGTAAAAAAATCAAGTGTTGTTTATATTTCCACATCTTATTACACTTGCTTTATTTTATTGACAATTAGGGGTATTTTCGTAATCTTGACTATACACGAAAAATTGGGTAAAATCTTTAAAATCTATTCACCCTCCACCCCCCCTCTAGATTAATATTTAACATACCGTGAGAACTATCACCAATGACATTCTTTGAAGGCGATCTTCGCGCAAGACAAGCACACCAACGTGCACGCACGGACGTTTCCGAACCATCTTCGGGAAACGAATTATACCACACTTAAAACTAACATACATGAAGTACAAGTGTGGGAACATGAAGTGCAAGTGTGGGAATTGAATGCATCTTAATGCCTATCATGTCATGGCATTTTAATAACCTAGATACAATCAAATAAAACATGCAAGAAGAGATGTTCAAGAACATGCAAGCACTCATAACATACAACATACAAGAATATGATTTATGCATGAGTTGTGTGTGTGTGTGATTGGTCATTTATTGTATATGTTTTTTATCCCCATTCCTCCAATCAACTGCTTGTTTCTCGAGTCTTTTAGGGATTTAATGTGTGTGTTTGAGCATTTTCAGGTTTTTGGATCCAACTGAGTTGTTTGAATAATATCAAGCAAAATGTGCTATTTCAGAAGATCCTAGGGGCTTTCTAGCAAAAGGGCTAAAAACCGTTGTAAAAACCGCTCCTAATTAATTGGCAGCGGTTCAGCAGCGTTCCAACATCAGTAGAGTTCGCTGCCTCGACCGCTGTCAAATCGCTTTCAGAGCCACAGCGATTGTCCGTCAAACGAGAAGACCGCTGCGGCTTTCGCAGCGGTAATGGTAGCGGTTTGGCTACTCCGTCTAGCATAAGGCGTCTTTTCGCGTTCAGGATTTAGGGCCTATTTATATGAAGAAGATTTTTAGGTTTGAGCTTTGGCTCTCGAACTCTCGCTCTCTCTTAAACATAAGCTTACCTTCTAGAACACACAACAACTCATCACACAGTTCTATCATTCATCTTTACACATAGAAGATTCAAAGACAAAGAAGATTTCAACATCGAAGATTTGAAGCATTCATTGAAGTTTCTCAATGGGTTTTATCTCCTCTATCTCTTGTCTTGTTATTTTCATGATGTGTAACTAACTCCATACTAGGGAATCAATGTGAACCTCTATGAATACTCTTTGTTAGAATTGATTATATTTTCTTAATTCAAGTTTTGAATCATTCGATTCATCCTATATCATAATTCCTTATTCTTATTAATGCATAGTTTTATGCTAGGTATGAATTTAGGGTTGTTGATAATTTAATGGTTGAGATGCGCGTGGGTTTCACCATTCTCAACCAATCTTCAATTGAATGGGTAAAATTATTCACCCCAAGTTTTTGGACGTAATTTTGGTTCACTTGTTCTTTTGATTAATGGGTTTTTGGTTGTAATTTATATCTCAAGTTTTTGAAGTAAATTAAATTATAATTGAGAACACTATGATCATACGGTCACAATCATACTTAAGATAAGAACGAACCCTTAACTCGATTAACATCTTTTATCAAAGTCAATTCGAAATATTGAGTAAACGTAGTTGGGGAGCATTGATGACCTAGTCCTCTCACCTCTTGATCACATTCACATATTCTTGTTAATTGCTTTCTTAGATAATTTGGTTCTAAATCAATCAATCAATCAATCTCAAAATCTCTGGATACTGGTAATTGCTTAGCTTTAATTAGAACTAGTTTAATCAATAAATCACTTTTCCTCGTGGGAACGATCCCTACTTGTCGCTGTACTTATCTCACGATTCATGCACTTGCAGGTTAGGTTTTTATAACACAATTTTATCCATCAGTGTGCAACTAGATCCTTCAAAGCAAGAAAACACTTGAATATACCTTTGGTGCTTCTTCTCTTGAGGTCTTGAGCGGGCCTTAGTTGTGCAAAACACCAACCATCAAATACCTAACCTACCCTTACATCAAGCCCCAATATGTGGTTTGTCCACGAAATAATTCAATCAATAAACGGGAATCCTTACACCTATCTTTTGTCCTAAAAAAAATAATGCACGGTGTGTATAAAACTATCTAGAGGGCGGGTGAATAGATTTTAAACGATATTACCCAATTTTCACGATTAGTCAATTTTACGAAAATTTCCCAACTAGACAATATAAACAACAAGTGTAATATGGTGCGGAAATATAAACGACACTTGATGTTTTACGTGGAAACCCTCACGGGAAAAACCACGGGCTGGTAAGTGCGCCACACTCGGTCACTGAAATCCATTATATGAAAAGACAGTTACACCCTCAAGTGATTCTCGGACTCTCACCCTAAGTAACCTCAGGCTATGGACACTACCACTCGCCACTCTTGGTTCAACCCCTAGTGATATCCCCTGATACACTACTCTTGGCGTGAGCACCCCCTAATCTACCCGCAGGCCTTTTATAGTAGTACTTGACTAATTGCTCATGTGACCACCTAATCCCGGTCTATCACACAAGACTTACTTCTCCGAAGAGATCAAACCCTAAGTGAATATGCAATGATATTCAAATATGCAAAATAGAGCTAGGGTACTCTAGATGCTTACCTAGGATTATATGATGACAATAAAATCAATCCTAGATATGAAAATAGCTATATGTCATGGCATACAACTTTAGCTAAGTAAAGGATAACCAATCCTAAATACAAAGCTATCACAAATAACCCACAAACATTCAAAAGATTAACTAGTTGATTAAAAAACAATCTATCAACCTAGTTATCAATAAATCACACAAGAATGTTTATGGCATAGCTTTTAGGTAATAATGACCTAATCAAATAAGCTATGAAAAATTAACCCAATCAACACATAATCTCAATCATGTATGTAGAAATTAATGTAAACACATACAAGTAATAAATGAGATAAAATTGATAAGTAGAAACACTAATTATGTAAGATAAAAGTGTTCAACAAATCATACCATGTGTGTTGAAGAAGACCCATGCATTAGCACATGCTAGATGATCCTAGATGATGCTTAGATGATGATTTATGCATGTGGAAATGGGTTTGGATGATCAAAGATGAGTTCTTGGGTTAGTTTCTCTCTTTGAAAATCCTCTCAATAAAAAATATGAGTTTATTGAGTCATTTAAGTGACCTAAGGTCAAAGAGGCATATATATATGATGTACAATTGAAGCTATGTCATTTTGGAAATTTTCCAAAAAGTTTCCGGTCAAACCGCTCTATGTAGGGCGCCTGTAGGGCGGGTGAAGGGCGGATTGAAAAATCAATCAGGTGACCGCTCTACGTAGGGCGGATGTACGGCGGTTTGGGCGTGACAGTGCATCAGCTTCAACTTCAAGCACCTCAAAACATGACTAAACGACATCTAAACCTTTCATATGATATATCATTTGAAAGGTATGGAAGTCTACTTTCTACTCCAATTTACGGAATGACATTTTGATGTCTATAGAAAAGGCTATGGTCAATAGAGTGACCAAAGGTCAGAAACGGACAACAACATAGTTACCCTGTTTTGGTGGTCACTTTGGAGATTTCAAAACCAATCCAAACGGTCATGAAATATTATGAATAATATACCGTTGGAAAGGTATGGGTGTCTAGTTTGTCTAGAATTTTACAAAACTCAATTTAAATCTTTTTATAAAAAGTTATGGTCACAAGACCATACATAGGTCAGTTTTGAAAAATATTTAAAATATTGAAATCTAATCTTTTGAAACTAGACACTTTACTCCAAACAACCAAACCAAAACTACCACTTATCCAAGAGAAGAATGAGACCTTCTCAAGTGGTCAACCATCGCGCTAAGACATGCATACCGTCGTGCAAGCGCGGACGTTTCCGATCACACAAACGGAAACGAATTACACTACACTTAAGACTAATCATGAAGTGCAAGTGTGAGAAGTGAATGCATCCTAATGCCTAACATGTCATGGCATTTTAATAAACTAAGATGCGATCAAATAAAACATGCAAGAAGAGATGTTCAAGAACATGCATGCACTCATATAAAACACACAACATACAAGAATAAGATTTATGCATGAGTTGTGTGTGTGTGCAACTAGATCTCTTCAAAGCAAGAAAGCACTAGAATATACCTTTGGTGCTTCTTCTCTTGAGGTCTTGAGTGGGCCTTGGTTGTGCAAAACACCAACCATCAAATACCTAAGCTACCCTTACATCAAGCCTCAATATGTGGTTTGTCCACGAAATAAGCCAATCAATAAATGGGAATCCTTACATGTCCACCTGATCATCTTAAGATGAATCTTGAAGCTCTTCGGGCAAAACGAGATAGAATAAGGTGTTTTGAAATCCTACATTACACTTGGAAAACCAAAATACTTAAAAAGCATAACTATGTACAATGCAATGCTAAGTGTGCTTTTGATGTCCAACACATGCCGAAATTCCCTTAAGCAATATAGTGTAAAATATACCTAGAGGGGGGGGGGGGGGGGGGGGGGGGGGGGTGAATATGTATAGGCCCAAATTCTTCCAAATTCAAAATATGCGGATTACAAGAATGAAATGTACACTTGATATGATTTAATCAATGGTATAGTATGATTCAATACATGTGAAAATCAATATACAAGATATACAATCAATACATGATATGGAAGATAATGAAAAGTAAAGCGAAAATAGACACAAGTATTTTTTTACGTGGTAAAACCTCAAAGAGGAAACATCCACGGGTTGATACCACAACCACCGGCAAAGTAATCCACTATATGAAAAGGACTTACACACTCAAGCTATCAACACATGATATTTGCTCAAGCTATCACCTCCTAATCTACCCTCGGGCCTAGTGAACTACCAAGCCTACTTCCTATCCAAGATGTGTCCTACACCTCTAGGAAGCAACTTCCTATCCAAGACGCTCACATCTTTAGGAAGATTTCTTGCTTGACTATCCGAGTCCTCCCGACTCTAATCAAGACTTCTTGCTTGGCTATCCGGAACACTTTCCTAGCCAAGACTTCTTGCTCAAGACAAAGTTTCACTCACTTTGCAAGAGACTTCAACCTTTCACAAGGCAATGATCTAAGTGATGCAAATGATGCAAACACAATCAAATAAAGCAAGATGATTAATCAAGCTCTATGAACATGTTCAATGATAATCTAGAATATGCTTTCAACAAACAATCACAAATGTATAGAGAAATCAAAGCATGTGAATCAATAAGAACAAGATATGAATATTCAATATATCACACAAAAATCTTAGTTCTTAGATGATGAAATTAAACCTAGAAAATAACATGAGGCACATCATATACAACATTTCTAGAATCAATTTCAAGATAGGTCAAGTTTAGCAATATATGTTCAATTGAAATCAAATGGCTAAAACTCAGCAATCAATAGATCAACCACCCCTAGAATATGATCTAACAATATACTAAACACATATCATCTATCAACTAGGAAGATTAAAAGAGATGATCAAAAGATGAAGTGAGAAGAAGAAGTTTCACATACAAAAGTTGAACCTCGTACTGAAATCAGATCACTGGGAAAATTGAAGAACTCAACTGGCTCTGAAAATGTATGGGGTTTGTATCTCTCTTCAAGACCAACAATTTTGGTTTTTAAATCACTCAATTCGGAGTTGAAATGAGAGAGATGTGATCAAAATAAGAAATCAAAAGTTGTAAAGAATTCTGCACAGGATTTCGAATATAAATGGAGGGAGAAGAGAAGAGAAGGATTCGGTGGCCAATCAAAACGAGCCACATCACCATCCCCGTGGGGGGTGCGTGGGCCACATGGGAGAAGAAGGGTGTTCTGGCCGTGGATCCCACGGCTCCCACACGTGGTGGGCAATGCATGGCCTTTAGCCATGCTTGCCTCTTGCGCGCTCCCTCACGTTCTTCAGCCGTATCTTAGGCATTCGAACTCCGATTTCGAATCCGTTTTCGGATTACAAATTGTGACTCCCTCAAGCACAACTACGACTATACAACTTTGAAAAATGGTTGAGAAATCATCTCATAAAATGATGATGAAGTCAACTCAACGAATGAGAATGCAAAGTAGTGTAGCTAAATCATTTGGACTCGAAACCTTATGAATGAGTAACCGAAACGAACGAAACTCAATAAGGAATCAAATAAGAGCATATTCAAGTCCAAAATATAAAACACACAAACAAACAAACACAAATTCACACAAGCATGCCATATCAAAGAGATAGTCACAAAGCATGCAATTCTACAATGTTTGTCTATAAGAGACCAATGCATGTGCATACTAAGAAGTGTGTGAATGTGTTATACAAAATGTTTGAACTACAATACAGGGACACACATATATGAATTGTGTGTGTGTGTGTGCTAACACCTTGCAAGAGGAAGAAGTATCTAGATACCTTAGCATCCAAGTAAGCGCATTTCCTCTTGAAGACGATATTTGCATGAGACGTTGCTTTTCTTCTTTGAAGCTTCTTTTCACCAAGAATAACCTAAACAACTAATCATTACAAATAAAGAGCGTTTTGCAATGGAATCAAGCCAACACAAATCTAAGATCTTACACATGCACACTTAGACAAACCTTACAACACTCATCTTCTCCAAGCCCTACCTAGAATAGGTGGCTCGATTACAACATACCCCTTGTCCTCCTTTTTGACCCAAAGGGGTCCTTTTCCACCAATTCCTTTCAACTTGGATTTCTCAACCCAAATGGAATTGACAATTGTTTTGGGAATTGGGGGTGTTATTTTTCTTTACTTGCCATCTTTTATTTGGGCAATTAGGCATAATGTGGCATATCCTATGGCAGTAATGACAAGTGGGAATGAAAGTATAAGATATACCTCCCAATGTAGTCTTTTGAGGTTGAATATTGTTCTTCCTACTTAGCATCGGCCTTGGTTTCTGAGCGGAAGGTTTGGTCTTCTCTTGAGATACTTGCATTGTCTTCCTTGGAGGTGTTTGAACCATATCCTTAGACTTGACCTGAGTGCTTATCTTTGGCATAGCAAGTTCAAACTGATTCTTCCTATCCTTTCCTCTCAAGATCTCTAATGCCCTGTCCCTAGACTTGATCTCTTCCTCCATAATCTTTATCCTATCTTCAAAATCTATTCTCAAGGACTCATTTCTTTCCCCGAATTCATCTTTCACTAGGGAGAAATCATCCTCGATTTTATCCTTGAGGGCATAGTTCTCCTCTTAAGCCTCATCTAACTTGGTAGTCAACTCGAAGTTCTTTGCCACTATTTCCCTATTCTCCTATTTGAGTTGAGCTATGGTGTCTTTATAGCTCGATGAGTCATGCTTTAAGAGCAGGGTTTTGTTAGTCATCTTGTCGTAAGCGAGTGCTATGTGCTCCCTAAAAATGGAGTGGGAGTCATTCTCATTATCAGCTGTCCCAGCTCTTTCCTCTGACTCACCTCAACATATTGCCAATTTGTCTTTCCAATGTCTTGACTACTCCTTCTATAGAGGTCATTCTTGTATGGTTAGAATCATTGGCGTGATACTGATTAGTGGCTCTATACTCATTGTCTCTCTGGCCTGACCCTGCTGGTGCCAAGGTAAGGCGTTTTTCACCTTCCATGGTTAGGTACTCTGTTGTGGTCTTGGTTGGTATTCTTGAGGTGGATACATGTTGTTGTTGACTTGAGACAATGTGGGATTTAAGCAATGGTTGTTCCCATAAGAAAGATTCAGATGTCTCTTCCACCCAGGATTGTATGTGTTAAAGAATGGGTCGTCCTGCTGTCTTGCTTGACGTGGTGGATACACAACTTGAATTTCCTCTTTTCTAGGTGGCATTGGCTCCACCATAGGATACATGGCCATCCCACGGGTAAGGTTCCCATTTGTTGATTGGCTCATTTCGTGGACAAACCACATGTTGGGGGTTCTTTGTAAGGGTAGCCTAGGTATCGATGCTATTACTCAACCCCTTTGAAGACCTTGTCTTGATAAGCACCGAAGGTAAATTTCTTTGTGCTTATTTTTCTTTAAAGAGATTAGTTGCACACACACACTTAACATACATTGCATATGTGTGCATTCTCTTCACTTGTCACATTTCACACTTGCACTTATGTGTTATATTTTGTTGTGTGTAATTGTGTCTTGTTGTCTTGTAATTCGTTTCCTGATAGTTTTTGGAAACGTCTGCGCATGCACTAGAATGTGCTTGGTTTAGCGCGAGGACCGCCTACGGAGAATGCCATTGGCTTCTCCTTGGTTTTCACCTTTATTGGTGATCGTCAGTTATGATCGGCGGCCTGGCTGCCGAATGAAATCGCCGTTTGCTTCCAATAGTGTATGGAGCAATTCTGCAGTTATGATTGGCGGTCTGGACCGCCGTTCAAAACCGCCGTTCAAGACCTGATTGATTTTATCTCTCGGCCTAATTCGGCGGTTGAAATAGTGGTCACATATGAAACCGCCGTTTTCATACCTGATTGATTTTTAATCTCAGGTTTGATTCGGCGGTTGGATCGGCGGTCACGAAACCGCCGTTGGTCCCCTGTTCCTCTCGGGCCAATTCGGCGGTTATGAACGGCGGCCTGGCAGCCGATTGAAGCCTCCGATTGAAACCGCCGATCGGTGCGTTTCAGGGGCAAACTTGTCTTTTCACATGCTCTGTTTTTCATGCCTATAAATACATCACTTTCTCTTGTTCTGAATGTGACTCTTTGATCATCAAGAACCCTACTTTGAAAAGAGAGATTTTTAAGAGAGAAAGCAATCAAGTTTGCTCATCAAACACTCAAACCAAAATCCATTTGCATCAAAGTTCATCTAGCATTCTCTAGCATATCTAGGATGCTTGCTTGCATGGGTCTTTGATCATCACACTTGCTTTGGTAAGTTTTTCACTATTATCATACATAATTAGTGTTTAATTTATTATGGCATCTCTTTTATTACTTGATTGTTCTTAGATTATAATCTAATATTCAAGATAGAGATTGTTGTGTTGATTTGATTGAGTGTTGTTTTTTATGATAGATATCTAGGTTTCTCTAATCTATGATTATCTATGCTAATTGACATGTCATTTAGCTTTAATATCTAGGATTGTTTTTAATTGCATATTCATCATCTTAGATAAACATATAGGGTTTCCCTTGCTCTATGTTGCATTTGGATATTCATATATTCACTTAGGGTGTTAATCTTTTTTTAGAGAATTAAGCCTTGTGTTGTGACCGGGATTAGGTTGCTTAATTCGCAAGCAATCGGACTAGGTTCACTCATACCGGGATTAGGTAGGTGTGTGATTACTTCCGGGATTAGGTTGTAATCGTTTACACATTTAGTGGATTCGAGATTCGAGGTTCGAGTGTGGCTTACTTACTAGCCCGTGGTTTTTCCCGTGAGGGTTTCCACGTAAAAATCAAGTGTTATTTAATTTCCGCATTTTATACTTGATTTATTGCTTTATCTATTTAGGGGTAATTTCGTAATTTGGACTAACACGAAAAATTGGGTAAAAAGCTTAAAATCTATTCACCCCCCCCCCCCTCTAGATAGTTTTATACACACCGTGCTATAATTTGTTTCACCACGGTTCTCCTTCACACAGACTGTATCAGCCACCGATAGTTGATTTCTGAACTTGCTCATGAGAGACTGAATGTTCCTATTCATATCACTAATTTGGCTCACTATCTCCATAGTCACTCCTCCTCGATTACCTCGAGTGTTCCTCTACTGGGAATTCTGCTCAAGCATCTCATACTTGTCAAATACATACTGTGCTATCTTCTTTCGCATTGCTCCTCCATAAGTGTTATCCACAATGGCCTGTGAGAGTCTAGTCAATCCATCATAGAATGACTGAACTTGTGACACCAAAGTATAGTCGTGGTAAGGACACTATGCTAAGAGTAGCTTGAATCTTCCCCAAGATTCATGAAATGCATCTCCTTCCCTCTCCTGGAAATCAACGATCATACTCCGTATTTCCTTAGTCTTCCAAGAAGGAAAGTATTTGGTGAAAAACTTCTACTCTACACCTCCCCATGTGGTAAGTGATCTTGTCAGTAGTGCCATGAGCCACTGCTTGGCGTTACCTCTCATGCAATATGAAAAACATCTTATGCGTAGGTGATCCTCCGTCAGATTCCTAAGTGGCAAAGTTGTCACCGCATTGTAATACTCATTCATGAATTGAAGGCAGTCTTCACTTAGGTCACCACCAAAGAGTGGAAGTGTGTTGTAATGCAGGTTCCTCAGCTCATAATTCCTCTGAGCATCATCTAGCAATACAGCTGAAGGATGAGATCCAACGGTAGGTAATGAGAATTCCTTCATCATCCGTTGATCCTGTACTTGTTCTGACCCAGTGGATGTACTACTTGACAAATCTGGGTCACTCTCAAGAATGGATAGTCCTCTGGGATTGTCCGTCATCATCGGTAGCCTAGCAATGCAATCAATGTTTTCAACAAAAAGTTCTAGCAGACTTCCCAAAGATCGTCTTCCGTGCATCAATTCGTGTTAAGTAACCTGAAAGTACACTCACAAGAAACTACCAAAAGGTTAAGTGCTCAAAACATAATTTTAAATGCAATAAAATAAGAATTATACTAATTAATGTTCTATGAAAACGTAAACGCTGCCGATCCCCAGCAGCAGCGCCATGAATTTTGACGCGCCCGAACCGGTTCTACCAAAACTACAAATACATACTCTACTCTACCTCAGCTATTCTAAAAGGATGCGCGAGTGTTTCACCCTTTGCAAGTGCATAAGTCGCTCAACTCGTATAGGGTGCACAAGTACGGGTTATCGTTCCCATGCGATGCGTTTGTTTACGGTTACATAGATAGAAAGTAATAATGCTTTTAATTAACTCTAATAAAATGCTAATTTAATTAACTAAGGTGATCATCATTAACTATGCTAAGATGAGAGTAGATTAAGAGTAACAATTACAACTACAACTTCTTGATTTAAAATCTAGATTAAAAGATTGCTAGGGGAAAGATTCATTCAAGTAATAACCTATTAGCTAATCAATCATTCATTAAGCTCATTCACAAAGACCTAAAACATGCATCTATTCAAACAAATTATAAGGCACTAAATCCTACACTTTAATCACAACCTAAGATTAGAGGAGTGATTTAAGGGAGGTTTACTCAAGGGTGTTAGTAAAGATTCACAAGATCGGCAAATCTCTACAACATAAATGGCATAAGTGACCTATGCATCAATGGTCTTTAATGCATATTGAAACTTCAAGCATATGGTGCATTCAATAAGGGATAGGTGGTTGCAACAACCATCAATCATAAATGAGATAATAAGCACACATAAAACATGAGAAGTGAAATAAGATGATTGATTTTATAGCAAGGTTATTTACAAGAATTACATATATCCCCTAACAAGAGGGATTTAGTTACACATAGAATAAAAGTAACAAGGGATTGCAAATGAAGAAAACATCACCGATAAGTAACACTTGTGATGAAGATGTGATCCTCTTTACAATCCAAGCAACAATTTCTTCTATACAAACTCGAAATTAACTAAACTAAGGTACCAAAGTGGGTGTTTGGTTGCCTAGAAAGTCCTAAGAAAACTAACTTGATTCTTTCTTTCTAAGAGAATAATATCTAACTTACTAGAATGTAATAGTAGCTACTTTCTACTAAGTGGTGGTTGAGGTCATTAATAGAGAAGTAAGTGGGATGGAATGTGCAAAAAGGGGAGGCCTTTCAAAAGCAAGAGAAGGTGGATGGAAAAGGACTTGAAGTGACTAGATTTGGACTGGATTCGATCCACCTGTAGCTCGTCAGACTCCTCCGCGGGTATGTGCCGCGGCTTCTTTCCCGCGGTATGAACCCGTAGATGATCTTTCCCTTTCTGCGCGGACTCCTTCCATGGGAATATTCTCACTGGACGGATGGTCTGAACTCGCTAGCTTGTGTCCACGGGTTAGTTCAGCGACTTTGTTCCCGCGGAGCAGGGGAACTGAACTCACTGGGTTTGTCAATTGAATGGTCCGCGGTTTTCTACAGCTGATTAATTCCCGCGGGATTTTATATGTGAACCCGCGGGCTTGTCCAATCTTTCCCGTGGCTTTGCTTCACTGGTTATTTCCCACGGGGCTTTTATGTGTGAACCCGCGGGGCAGGGACTCCTCTATTTTTCTACCTTCTTTACCTTCTTTTCATCATTTCGAACCCAAATGTCTTTGAAATGCCTAAGTTACCTGAAAACGCTTATTTACAACATTAAATACCTAAAATGCTCAGAAAACGGTTACAAAAACCAAGTAAAGGGACTGCTAAATGTGAACATTTGGAGCACGATCAATACACTTGTCTTGGAAAGTGTAGAAACTTTGTTTTGAAGGATTGATTGTTCTATAAGAGATTGAAGACTTGAAGATCTAGCTTTTAAATATTTCTTTGTAATGTAGAAAATCATTGCTGACCTTTAGTTTCTTTTTTTGCTCTGAGGATCAATGTGAGTGGTGGTTTTGTCACGAAATAGCCAAAAGGGGAGATTGTAAGTTCCTCAAGTTTGATTGGCTTATTTCGGTGACAAACCATAATTGGGGTTTGATATAATTGGGGTTAGATATGTAAGGGTAGCTTAGGCATTTTATTGTTGGTGATCAAGCTCAACAAATACCCTCTCAAGACCTCAAGATGATAAGTACTTCAAAGGTAAAACACTTGTGCTTATTTGCATTGAAGAGACTTAGTTGCACATACACACACACAACTCATGCATATCTATACTTCTTGTATGTTGTGTGCTTTTTGTAGGGAAAATACACGCGGCGGAAGCAAAAAATTGATTTGTACAGTTTAAAAATTTTCCTTTAAAAGTAGAACATTAACCCTTGACTAATTAATGTATAACAAAAGATATCGTACCTTTTTCCACATGACGATTGATGTTGTGCCGATTGTAATCCGTAAGATCTTCCAATCCAATCACGGACGTGAATCACCTAGGAGTGTGGGCTCCTTTTCTTTGAATTGTGTACCTGATGATGGATAACAAAAAAAACTTTTTCTTTTGTTAGTCACAATAATCTTCCAAGAGAAAACGAAGAATGTTTGGTCACTTGTGAATTCTCAATCAATTGATCGAAACTCGCGTGAACCTTATTTGAAGTTGTGCACAAAGCCTTTTGATGTAAAAGCTATTAGTGCACTATCGAAATAAAACACTTCTTCTCAGTTTTTCCTCTTGGCCGAATTTCACTATATGTCTTAGAGTTGGATTTTATTTTTCAAGCAAAAGAAAATAGCTCTCACTCAAAAACCCTTAGGGTTGGCCGAATTCTATATATATATATATATATATATATATATATATACAGTCTTTCTATTATCAGTTCGAACTGACAAAAGTTATATCAGTTCCTTGCATGTGGGCCACTGGATTTAAATACTTTGACTGACAAGTGCATACAGCCAAGTCAAAGTATTTAAATCCTGTGGCCCACATGCAAGGAACTGATATAACTTTTGTCAGTTCGAACTGATAATAGAATTTCTGTATATATATATATATATATATATATATATATATATACATATATAGGTGGCGGAAATCCTCACTACAAGAGGAATTGTGTTTCACCTAAACTTCTATCATACTTTAGAATCCAAACCCTAATCCATCTCTCTAGTGTATTATTAAATTGTGACTATATCAAAAACTTCCTAATTTGACTAAATAAATAAATTCCTTTTATTTATCTACTTACCAAATAAAGTTTTTGATACTTATCATACTAAGAGACCTACTCCTAGTTAGAAAAAGATTTTAACTTTTAATTAAATAAATAAATAATTAATTAATTAATTTCCATTTAATTAAATAATAAAATAAAACAATATACTAGGCCAATTACTTAGCTTGCCGTCCAAGTACATAACATGGGCCATATATTATTTTTTCCATTTTATTAAATCCATTGGACCTTACTAAAAAGCCCACATGTGAACTAGACCCATTCTTACTAAAAGAAACAAGTCCACATGCCTTAATACAATTCTAGATTGACCCATAATTAGTCCGGTAGAATATATCAAGTGATCCATGGAAGTCCGTATGGATTGGGGATCTTGGCGAGCTATCTAAATTTAAGCTTCAATAGATACAACTCAATCACAATCAACAAATGATTCACTTAGGTTCGATCTATTAATTTTAGTTCATTCCACTAAAGAACTAAAATTGCACTCTTAAATAAAGATAGAATAAGTAAATGTTTCTCATTCGTACCCTAGACAATCTTATTGGAGATAGTGTATCCTTGTGGAGAATGTCAGTAATCGCCAAGAGCTTATAGACCGCCTATAGCTCTCCTAGTTACCATATTTACTCATATGACCACATTTTGAACTTGAATATTTTAACTTGTCCAGAAGCCATGTTTCAATGGACACTATCGAAAACTTAACGTTAAGATTTAATATCCAATACCTCAAAATATCCATATGATAATATTCTATTCACATTTAATAAATGGAACCACAATGTCCATATCTACAAATGAAGTCCTCTATCGATTAGCAAATGAATACTACCAAATTATCGAGGATAGACTATGCTGTATAATCGTACTCATTGATAGCTCAAATGATAACACTTGTAACCATAAGTCCATCATTTATCTCAGGATTAAGATAGACTCTCCGATTGTCCTCATAACGAAAACTTTTATCCACTGACGGTTCTAGATAACGGTTCTAGATAAAGTATTTCATTGTGATCCTATTCAATGCACCTAGTGCACTAGATTCTTTTACCCAAAGACACTTTGATGATTTTAGACTCATCATAAAACATTTAATCCCACTCAAATGCTAGTAAAAGAATCTACAACTTTAACAAGGTAAAGGCGCCCAACCTTTATCTTAAGTTGTGAACATTATTCAAGACTAACTAAAGAATTGTGTCTACCTCATACATTTCCAGATGTACGAACAATTCTTCATTTCCCATAGTCTTTTGACCTTATGATTATTTACTTTTGACAATTATAATAATTAAACTATAAATGCTATAAGATTTGTTAAAACAGAAATCACTTTATTAATATGAAAAGATTATCAAATACAATATTACACTCTTACTATTGAGCATAATCCTAACACTTTTATGTTTCTGCATTCATGTTCTTAACTCTCTTCATGCATTTGATCATTGCCATGTCATAAGTAGCTTTAGATTGCATAATTTTTCATTTGGTATACTTTGGCTCAAGCAACCGCTGTCGGTACCACTGTGGCTTTCACAGCGGTGAGATGACTGTCTCAGCCGCTCCTTGTCCACTGTGGGTTTCCGCAGCAATAGGCACATCGGTTTGCATCTTGTGCATGCCTTTGTGGAAGCCACAATGGTCAGTGCAACGTTCTGTTAACCTTATTGTATTTTAGTCCTCCATTATGGCTTTCGTAGCGGTACCCGTAGCGATCGACCCCTGTTTTGTCAAAACGGCGTTGCTTCATTTTGGAAACCTATTGTTAACCGAAAATTGTCACTTGGGGTGATTTTCCAATTAACAACTCTAGTGACTGAAATCGGGGTAGATCTCAGTCGGAGAGATATCAAGTAGTTCGATACCTATAAATTATTAGTAAAGCAAGTTAAATACAATGATAAAGGTAAAACAAAAATAACATAGCAATAAGATCACATATAACTCTTTTTTATTGATCACAAACATGTAGTGAAAGTACAATCCAAATTTTATAAGGTTATGGTGATAAGGTAAAAACTTGGTTAGTGATGGCGATAGAGCTCTCGTGCATGTCGATAAGTGGAAAAGCGTAAAGTAAGGTTAAGCACTCAAATTGCGGTCCCTTTTCTGTATGATAACATGATGTATATATACATCCCAATGCTTGCTCAGCACTCCTCTAAATTCGGTCCAGTGACCTAGAGATTTTAGGGACATTCCATGGCGATTGGCGAGAAGATCGTAGCCTTGATTCTTGGAATCAAGGATCCCTTATTTGGCGGAATTTGATAGAGTTGACTTTGCTTTCAAATAGAACTCTTGAATGGCGGGAATAAGTCGACTTCCTTATTATCAAAACGGCGACGTCTTACTGTCTTTCTTTGTAGCTTGATTTTGGCGTATTTGATCCTACCTTGATACTTGGTAGTTTGTTAATCTAATACTTACTGGTTGGTTGGCTGGCTCTAGGCGGGATCGGGGTACATAGGCGTCCTTCCTCTTATTGGATCATGGTACAAGAGTATCGGGGTATCGGGATACCGGGCTGGCGTGGTAGCGGGGTACTAGGATTCTGTAGTAATGGAGTTCTTAGGAACTTGGCTTATGTGTTTCCTGGTACCTTAGAGTGTAGGAGCCCTTGATTTTGATATGTACTTGTAGAAGGTGTACCCGGCCAATTTAGTAGCAGGGTACTGGGATGCTCTTCTATGATACTTTTCTACCTCTAATATTCTCCAAGGTGGATGGTAAATTCTTCTTTGAACCCCTGCCATTTTTGGCGGTTAACACCTATATATATATATATATATATATTTCTCTCTTTAGGTCGTTCTATTTGACTCAAAAAATCATATTTTTCATTGAAAGCATTTTCAAAGAGAGAAATTCATCCAAGAACTCATCTTTGATCATTCAACTCATTTCCATGTGCATTAAACATCATCTAATCATCATTTAGGATCATTTAGGATGTATCTATGCATGGGTCTTCTTCAACACACATGATTTGGTAAGTTAAACACTATCTTCATACATTTTAGTGTTTTTACATAGCAATTAATCTCTTTTATAACTTGTATGCTTTCAGATCATATTCTAAATACAAGATTGAGATTATTGTGTTGATTGATTGAGTTGTTGTATTGTGATAGATATTGCATATAATTGCTTTATTTAAGATAGCTAAGTTGTATGACATGTCATATAGCAATATTGATATCTAGGATTGTTATTATTGACATCTTTAATCCTAGATAAGTATTTAATGTAACTTAGCATTAATTGCATATTGAATATCATGATATTCACTTATGTTGTTGATCTTTTCCTTGTAAAATGAAGCCTTGTGACTAAGTTGCTTAGTGCGCAAGCAAGTAGGTCTAAAATCACTATTAAAATCCCGTTGGGTAGTAGTAGTGGGTTAGTGATTGTGTATTGTTTGACGGTGGTCAACCTAGGTTGTAAACATCATTACAAGTAGTGGATTTGAGAACCATGTGTGGTTAGGAGAGGGGGTGTTTTGATAATTTGCCACCCCTCTTCCCTCACCAGATTTTTAATAGTCAACCCTCATAGAAAAGGTAAAAATTTACCCTTGACTTTAATTGAATGAGGTCTAAGTACAATTTACCCTTAAACTTTTTAATACTTCAAAACTTTACTCTAACTAATTTCCAATAACAATTTGACATGTGTCACCATTTCTTCTTCTTTAAAAAAAACAAAAAAAAAATATAAATAAAATTATTAATGAAAATTTGAATTATAAAGAAAGTGATAAAATAGAGAAAAAAAATTCAAATAATAAAATCTGATTTTTTTTTTTTTTTAATTTTTTTTTTACAAAAAAGTTAATGAAAAGAAAAAAAAAAGTCAAAAAAATGAAAAAAAAAAAAAAAAAAGCAAAAAAGAGAAAAAATGAGGTTGGATCTCCAGATCCATATGATGGAGATCCTAGCACGCAATGGAAATCATCTACATCGCACGATGAAGACGACCTGAATTATATAAATTAAGATTTTATAACGATATGATAAATTTGCCATGTAATCATTACGTAAACATTCATCTAATACATTGATGTAATCGTCCTTTAATTGTATATAATATTTATTGATCATGTCAACATTTGGATGAATCATACAAACACATCAAAGAAACCATCATTCACGCACAAAATGTCATAAGTGAAAATGATGAAATAAATCTCACCTTGAAAAGAAAAAAAGTTGTATTATACTAATGCATAACAACTCAATAAGACAGTCGTGCAGCTCAAGCCCACCCTGACCCATCTTTAAAAATAAATAAATAAATAAATTGAGAAAATTATAGAATAGTCCTTGTAATGTATTCAATTTTCTATTTAGATCAATTATATAAACAAATACCATACATGTCCTTTCACTTGTTTCTTTTTTTATTTTATTTTTTATTTTTTTCAATTTTTATTCACTCCCACCACTTCAAATAAAAAAGACTTTTTTATTAACTACTCTCTCCCATTCTCTAAAATTGGTTGAAACTCTTTATCTAAAGAGGTTTGGTTTTAAAATTACGTATATTTTAATGAATTATATATATATTAATAATTTATTTTATTTTGAAATTTTAGTGTTTATCTGATTTATAGTTTTGTGAATTATATAAATTTAAATATCTTATTTAGTTTTGAAATTTTAGGGTTATATTATAAGTTTTTGTTTATAAAATTTTAGGGTTATTCTACTTTCAAAATTACAAAGTATTGATATAAAAATTGAGTGCAACATCAAGTGAAAATACAACTATAGTCTATATAATACATTGTTTAGTAAAAATCTTGTTGTTGTTGTTTGGTTTGGCATGAGCTAACAAATGAGGAATTTATTTCAATTTTTATTTTACTTTTGAAGTATTACATAACTCGGAGTTTTTTTGTTTTTGGAGGGGGGACTCAAACCCACAACCTCGTGGCGTAGATGTAATGGGTATACCACCGGATTAACCCCATCTCCTCTAAATTTATTTCAATTTTATCTTGTTAAAGTTGAGTTAAAACTTTTCAAAAAATTCTTTGATACATTATTATTTCAATTTTACCTTGTTAACTACTAGGTGCATCTTTATTTTTCAATTATTAAAATTTCTTCATTCCGTAGAGGCTTATTAAGAACCACCCCCCCCCCCCTAGCGATGAATCTTGGTTACGTCCCTGCGTAGCACGCAATGGAAATCATCTATATCGCACGATGGAGACGATCTGAATCAATAAATTAAGATTTCATAACGATATGATAAATTTGCCATGTAATCATTATGTAAACATTCATCTAATACATTGATGTAATCGTCCTTTAATTGTACATACTATTTATTGATCATGTCAACATTTGGATGAATCATACAAACACATCAAAGAAAACATCATTCATGCACAAAATGTAATAAATGCACTATATCTATGCATGATTTGCAAACCTTAGCACCGAAGATTTTCCAACCTTATGTCACCTCAAAAATGAAACATTAATTATCACAATCCACAAAGATTATGTGAATAATATCATAAATATTGATGCATGTAAACATTTTTATTTATAAGATTTCATAATTCTTTTAACAATAGGTCTTTAATTCATTTGAACTTTAGAAAGAAAAGTACATTAGGGAATTCATGTAAACATCTCACGCCGGACACGTTTTCGTGCAGGCCATCACAAGAAAAGTACATTAGGGAATATTTTAAGCCAAAAAAGATGAAATAAATCTCACCTTAAAAAGAAAAAAAGTTGTATTATACTATTGCATAACAACTCAATATGACAGTCGTGCAGATTCAACAAACACGGAACTGACGATGATTAAATTGATAACAGAAAACAAAAATCAGAGAATGCTTGGATTGAAAGAAGCATAAGCAAGGATGTCAGGATTGTTTTCAAATTTGGCCATATCTTCTTTGGGTAATCCCACCCATGCTTCTATTCCATCACCATTGCATGTGTCTGAGAGAATTATTGTATTACTATACTTCATGACAATGCTTACCCACTTGGGCTTTCCCCACCCAAAATCAGCATCATAGAGTGGAAATCTACAAAAGCTCGTTTGAAATATTAGATTCAACTTATTATTCTCTTCATCTAAACTTGTCAAGCCATTCAAGAAGTGGCCAGCATCTTCATTAAGCTTTCTGATGTAGTTGTCATCCATGCTCGCTATTGACTCATGAAGTTTCCCTGCTAAAGTTTTATAGTCAATTACCTTTTCCGTGGACCATTTTGCCATTGTACCGAGGCATATGTTTCCAATATATCGTTTTGGCAATGGTGGATTCATTCTCTTTTGCAGATTCACTGGAAAGAATGCCACATTTGTTGTTTTAAAATCTTCTCTATCTCTTGATTGATCAGCTGTCATTGCACCCAAAATAAGCGCGGATATGGCCTCAAAACGCGTAGGGGAATCTAGAGACTTTCCATTACGAATTCTTTCCCGTACGGCAGAAATCTTAGTATCATGAAATGTAAATCGTTTAGATAACACTTCTACAACTGAATCACATTTTTCGAAAATTCTTCCCCACAAGTCTTTTACTTGCAGTTGCAGGTTTTGTGGAGGGAAGATAGAGGTTGCATTATAAATCGCATCCATGCTATTATTGCCACCAGAAGCAATAGCAGCCCAGCTTTGGATGAAGTTTGCTGCTGCTGCTGCATCAGCAACAACATGGTTGAAGTAAACAGCGATTGCCACCCCACCACAACTGAAGTAATTGACTTGGACGACTACCAAGATTCCATCGGTATATAACTTGGGCACATTATTTTTGAACGGCAGCAGCTGTACCAGTAGATCAAACTCAGGTTGTTTAAGCATCTCAGACATCTCGCTGGCTACACGAGCTTCAATAAAAGTGGTACCCGAATCGTCACATTCAACAGAAAAATTGTCTATGACTCGACCTGCAAATGGGTAGTAGAGGGTTAATGTTTTTGCAAGGGAAGTTTTAAGGTGATCTGAAATTTCTGTGGTATTTTTGCTTGCTCCCGAATAAAAATAGATTAGGGGCAAATATTCATCTGTATTAAGCTGATCAAGAAGAGAAAGCTTGTGGGTACTTAGGTGGGGTGGGGTTGGAGAAGATGGTTTGATTATCTCTGTGGAAATGACACGAACCTCCATTTCCTAGTTTCTTTTCAAGACAATTTTTAAGCAAATTGCTTATAGTAAGATGAGAAAAAGATTAGTAGGGCTTGTGTTGAACTACGAATTTTAAGTGCAATTTATAGAGAATGAAAAAGGTTACACACTGTTGAACCAATTTTCTCTTAATCATTAAAATAATGAAAGGACAAACAAGTGATATGTATACAAAAGTTGAGGTGAGTTGACTCACAGGTAAACTCCTTACACCAAACCATAAAACTAATTAGAACACCGATATTTATTAAAATATTTAAGTGAAAATTGTAATAAAACACCCCAACATTTGAGGAAAGGGCGACAAGATTATAGTTTCGCTAAAATTATAGGAAAATACCCTTGACTAACGGTTTGACTATTAAAGTAAACAGATGCCAAAATAATTGGGGTAATAATGCCACTTTATCTTTAAAAAATTTAAAATGTTAAAAAAAAATATGGGAAAAAAAAATATGGTTAACAATTGCTTCTTTTTAAAAAAAAATGAAGAAAAAAAAAAGGCAAGATCTGGGACTCTGGGTTGCTAGATCTCATCATCGTCAAGATCCAGTGATGATGAAAGAATTTTTTTAAAGGAAAAAAAATGAAAAAAAAAAAAACTCTTTTTTTTTTTAGCAGATCCTAGATCTGCCATCATCAACATCCATCGAAGAAAAGAATATTCAAGATTTATTTTTTTAGAATCCAAATCTTTGATTTTGTTTTCTTCAATCAGGATCAACATTTTTTTCTCTCAATATTATCATCAAAAACACCATCTTTTCTTCTTCTTCATTCTCAAACCAAACCTAAAAATCTCCAATCTCCACCCACCAAATTAAAACAAAACAAAAAAAAAATAATCTCAAATCTCCTTTATTGGATAATCTCCACCTGTCGAACTCCACACCACCACCGCCCCTCGCTCCTCACGCCTCCGCCGACGACACCATGCTCCTAATTCTCTCCATCAACTACTACATCTGTGTACATGCCGCTATCGTTCTCCCCAATGGTGAGCTCTGATCTCCTCCTAGGATAGATCGAGTTTGGCCTCCTTGGAGGAGATCTATTTCTATTACATCTCCGGTCTCCGGATCTCCTCCATTAGATATCTTGTTTTTAAAATTCTTTTCTTTTCTCTTTTTTTTCAAGAATAATTTGTTTTGTTTTTGTAAAAATAATTAAGTGATATTTCAAAGAAAAAATATAGTTAAGTGATGTTGCATTTTTACAATGGATAATATGAAAATATATATATATTAACACTTAGGGGAAATTTATACATTTCGTAAAATTTAACTGGCAACTATTAATTCTAACGGTCAAAGGGTTAGTTAAGGGGACTCTATTGTAATTTTGGTAAAAATGCGATATGATTGCACTTTCAACAAATATCGGGGTACTTCATTGCAATTTTCCCAAATTTTAATTTCAAAAATAACCTAATAGAAATTTACCAATAAGGAAAAATTAATTTAATTAAAAAATAAATCAAATACTATGTACACTCATTAATTACATTCATATCTTCAACTATATTTCTTTGTTAAAAAAAAAAAAAAAAAAAAAAAAAAAAAAAAAAAAAACACGTATGATAAACCCTAATTTAAATGATAAATCGTAGAGTTATTTCAATTATCAAACTTTCTCATCATCACACATGCATGATTATCATATAACAAAGTGAAAGTATACAAACGTAATTAAATAGCTTAAAGCATACCTAGAGAGAGACAAGGGGTGTGAATAGGTTTTTACACCTTTTTCAATCCTTTGATCAAACTTACGTTATCCCTCAAGGTAGCTTTACATACAACACATAAACCAATAATTCATACATAGACAATATAAGCATGTGATCATTTAAGCATAGTCTATGTATATCAATTAGTTGCATGAGGTATAATAACACAAAAAACTCAATAACAAGAAATACTTGTATTTCAATATTTGTTTAATGTATTACAAGTATTAACAAATATAACAATATAAAAAGGTAACACTATACAAAAGAATTATATATACAAATATGATCAAATAATATTGGAATACTTGTATTACAATATTGTGTTGACTGTTAAAAAGTCTAAAATATTCCTATTTAAGCTTCAATTGTATGAATTGACCATTATACCCTCATACTTTTACCAAATAAATTAATAAAATGAAACAAAATGCGGGAATGTTAACTTGCAAAGGAGAAGTTATTCTATGAAAAATTTTATCCCTAAAAATAATAAAATTACAAATGTACAAAAAACATTGAAAATGAGTATTTGCTTGGATTTATAAAAAATAAAAAGACAAATAAATATATAAATAAATGCATATTATGGTTCATTTTCAATGCTTTTGATTCATTTATAATTTTTTTTATTTTTAAGGATAAAATTATCCACAAAATCACTTCTCCTTTGCAAGTTAACATTCCCGCATTTTGTATCATTGTATTAATTCATTTGGTAAAAATATGAGGGTATACTGATCAATTAATACAATTGAAGCTTAATAGGGACATATTAAACTTTTTAATAGTCAAACTCAATCAACACAAATAAAATGCTAACGGTGTTAGTCTATAGGGGAGGTTATACTGATCAATTAATACAATTGAAGCTTAAATATGGACATATTAAACTTTTTAACAGTCAAACTCAATCAACACAAATAAAATGCTAACGGTGTTAGTCTAGAGGGGAGCTTAAATAGGGACATATTAAACTTTTCAACAGTCAAACTCAATCAACACAAATAAAATGCTAACGGTATACTGATTAATTAATACAATTGAAGCTTAAATATGGACATATTAAACTTTTTAATAGTCAAACTCAATCAACACAAATAAAATGCTAACGGTGTTAGTCTATAGGGGAGGTTTCTAAAATAAAAACATTTGTAACTATACTTATGTAAGGATAAGCACATGAGAAGCTTTATATATATATATATATATATATATATATATATATATATATAGAGAGAGAGAGAGAGAGAGAGAGAGAGAGAGAGAGAGAGAGAGAGAGAGAGAGAGAGAGACCTATGGCTTGGCTAGGGTGGGCCCTTAGCTTTAAAAAAAAATTAAAAAGTTTAAAAAATATATATTAATGGTGAAGATCTTAATATACGTCACTAGGAATATTGTATTATTAGAATACTCTTATCTAACTTGTTTCTCACTCCACCGCACACCGTTCGAGGGAATTAATATCAATTAGTTGTTCTAATTTTAATTTACAAACTAACACTGAATGAATTTCTTTATATTTTTGCCGAAATTTAGATACATTTTTTTTTTTGGTTTTTAAATATTCTTTTATATTTAAATTTGTTAGTAATTAGAAATATAAGTGAATATTTATTTCCCTATGTGAACTGAATGCTCCTGAAAAAATAAACTAAACTAATAATTAAATAATTATAAATTTTTAGGAAGTAATGAATTAGATTTCTTTTAACAATTAACATTGTATTTGTATAATTCGAATAAATCAATTAATATTATAATATAAGAACACTGTATATGTAAACAATTTGTTATTTATTGACGTTTATAGAAGCAATACAATATGGATCAATTTAATGACTTATTTCTGTGTCTTTTTTGTTATTTATATAGGTCGCAATGCAAATATTAAACATATTCAATTATTTCCATAAAAAGGTTAATGGTGATTCATCATGTAGGCCAAAAAAAAAAAAAAAAATCTCATACTGTTAATGATCGGAAAAATAAAATAAAATTCTAGCCCACCCTAGGATGTAATCCTGGTTATGTCCCTACCAGAGACGGACCTATGGCTTGGCTAGTGTGGGCTAAAGCCCACCCTAGCTTTAAAAAAAAAAATGAAAAGTTTAAAAAGTATATATTAATGATGAACAATTGAACATCATAACATACAGTTCTATGAATATTGTATTATAAGAATACTCTTATCTAACTTTTTTCTCACTCCACCACACACCGCTCGAGGTAATTAATATCAGTTAGTTATTCTAATTTTAATTTACAAACTAACACTACTGTTCAATGAATTTCTTTATATTTTGGTTGAAATTTAGATACATTTTTTTTTAATTTTATTTACTTTTTGGTTTTTAATTATTCTTTTATTTTTAGATTTGCTTGTAATTAGTAATATAAGTGTATATTTATTTCCCTATGTGAATTGAATGCTCCTTCATAAATAAACTAAACTAATAATTAAATAATTATAAATTTTTAGGAAGTAATGAATTAGATTTCTTTTAACAATTAACATTGTATTTGTATAATTAGAATAAATCAACTAATATTATAATATAAGAACATTGTATATGTAAACAATTTGTTATTTCAAGACGTTTATAGAAGTAATACAATAAGGATCAATTTAATGACTTATTTCTGTGTCTTTTTTTTGTTTATATAGGTTGCAATGCAAATATTAAACATATTCCATTATTTCAATAAACAAAGTTGATGGTGATTCATCATGTATGCCAAAAAAAAAAAAAAACAAATCTCTTATTGTTAATGATCGAAAAAAAAAAATTCTAGCCCACCCTAGGATGTAATCCTAGTTACGTCCCTACCAGAGACGGACATATGGCTTGGCTAGTGTGGGCTAAAGCCCACCCTAGCTTTAAAAAAAAATGAAAAGTTTAAAAAATATATATTAATGATGAACAATTGAACATCTTAACATACAGCACCATGAATATTGTATTATTATAATACTCTTATCTAACCTTTTTCTCACTCCACCGCACACCGCTCGAGGGAATTAATATCAATTAGTTATTCTTATTTTAATTTACAAACTAACACTACTGTTGAATGAATTTCTTTTTATTTTGGTTGATATTTAGATACTTTGTTTTTAAAAATTTTATTTATTTTTGGTTTTTAATTATTCTTTTACTTTTAGATTTGTTAGTAATTAGTAATATAAGTATATATTTATTTCCCTATGTGAACCGAATGCTCCTTAATAAATAAACTAAACTAATAATTAAATAATTATAAATTTTTAGGAAGTAATGAATTAGATTTCTTTTAACAAATAACATTGTATTTGTATATTTCGAATAAATCAACTAATATAATAATAAGCCTTCATTTAATGGTTATAAAACAAGTTTTGATATATGCTTATGTAAGGATAAGCACATGAGAAGCTTTATATATATATATATATATATATATATATATATATATATATATATATATATAGAGAGAGAGAGAGAGAGAGAGAGAGAGAGAGAGAGAGAGAGAGAGAGAGAGAGAGACCTATGGCTTGGCTAGGGTAGGCCCTTATCTTTAAAAAAAAATTAAAAAGTTTAAAAAATATATATTAATGATGAAGATCTTAATATACGTCACTAGGAATATTGTATTATTATAATACTCTTATCTAACCTTTTTCTCACTCCACCGCACACCGCTCGAGGGAATTAATATCAATTAGTTATTCTTATTTTAATTTACAAACTAAAACTACTGTTGAATGAATTTCTTTTTATTTTGGTTGAAATTTAGATACTTTTTTTTTTAATTTTATTTATTTATTGGTTTTTTAATTATTCTTTTACTTTTAGATTTGTTAGTAATTAGTAATATAAGTATATATTTATTTCCCTATGTGAACCGAATGCTCCTTAATAAATAAACTAAACTAATAATTAAATAATTATAAATTTTTAGGAAGTAATGAATTAGATTTCTTTTAACAAATAACATTGTATTTGTATATTTCGAATAAATCAACTAATATAATAATATAAGAACATTGTATATGTAAATCATTTGTTATTTCTTGACGTTTATAGAAGTAATAAAATAAGGAACAATTTAATGACTTATTTCTGTGTCTTTTTGTTATTTATATAGGTCGCAATGCAAAAATTAAACATATTCCAATATTTTGACAAAAAAGTTGATGGTGATTCATCATGTAGGCCAAAAAAAAAATGTTAATGTTCGGAAAAATAAAATAAAATTCTAGACCACCTTTGGATGTTATCCTGGTTACGTCCCTGCCAGAGACGGATCTATGGCTTGGCTAGTGTGTGCTCAAGGACACCCTAGCTTAAAAAAAAATGGAAAGTTTAAAAAATATATATTAATGATGAACAATTGAACATCTTAACATACAGTACCATGAATATCGTATCATTAGAATACTCTTATATAACATTTTTCTCACTCCACCGCACACCGCTCTAGGGAATTAATATCAATTAGTTATTCTTATTTTAATTTACAAACTAACACTACTGTTGAATGAATTTCTTTTTATTTTGGTTGAAATATTTTAGATACATTTTTTTTTAATTTTATTTATTTTTTGGTTTTTAATTATTCTTTTATTTTTAGATTTGTTAATAATTAGTAATATAAGTATATATTTATTTCCCTATGTGAAGTGACTGCTCGTGAATAAATAAACTAAACTAATAATTAAATAATTATAAATTTTTAGGAAGTAATGAATTAGATTTCTTTTAACAAATAACATTGTATTTGCATAATTCGAATAAATCAACTAATATAATAATATAAGAACATTAATTGTATACGTAAATCATTTGTTGTTTCTTTACGTTTATAGAAGTAATAAAATAAGAAACAATTTAATGACTTATTTCTGTGTCTTTTTGTTATTTATAAAGGTCGCAATGCAAAAATTAAACATATTCCATTATTTTGATAAAAAAGTTTATGGTGATTCATCATGTAGGCCATAAAAAAAAATGTTAATGTTCGGAAAAATAAAATAAAATTCTAGACCACCCTTGGATGTTATCCTGGTTACGTCCCTGCCAAAGACGGACCTATGGCTTGGCTAGTGTGTGCTCAAGGACACCCTAGCTTTAAAAAAAATGGAAAGTTTAAAAAATATATATTAATGATGAACAATTGAACATCATAACATACAGCACCATGAATATCGTATCTTTAGAATACTCTTATCTAACTTTTTTCTCACTCCACCGCACACTGCACGAGGGAATTAATATCAATTAGTTATTCTAATTTTAATTTACAAACTAACACTACTGTTGAATGAATTTCTTTATATTTTAGTTGAAATTTAGATACATTTTTATTTAATTTTATTTATTTACTGGTTTTTAATTATTCTTTTATTTTTAGATATGCTAGTAATTAGTAATATAAGTGTATATTTATTTCCCTATGTGAACTGAATGCTCCAACATAACTAAACTAAACTAATAATTAAATAATTATAAATTCTTAGGAAGTAATGAATTAGATTTCTTTTAACAATTAACATTGTATTTGTATATTTCGAATAAATCAACTAATATTATAAAATAAAAACATTGTATATGTAAATAATTTGTTATTTCTTGATGTTTATTGAAATAATAAAATAAGGATCAATTTAATAACTTATTTCTATGTCTTTTTGTTATTTATATAGGTCGTATTTTAAAAATTAAACATATTCCATTATTTTGATAAAAAAGTTGATGGTAATTCATCATATAGGCCAAAAAAAAAAATGTAAATGATCAGAATAATAAAATAAAATTCTAGCCCACCCTAGGATGTAATCCTGGTTACCTCCCTGCCAGAGACGGACCTATGGCTTGGCTAGTGTGGGCTCAAGCCCACCCTAGCTTTTGAAAAAAAAAATGAAAAGTTAAAAAAAATATATATTAATGATGAACAATTGAACATCTTAACATGCAGCACCATGAATATTGTATTATTATAATATTCTTATCTAACTTTTTTCTCACTCCACCGCACACTGCTCGATGGAATTAGTATCAATTCGTTATTCTAATTTTAATTTACAAACTAACACTAATGTTGAATGAATTTCTTTATATTTTGGTTGTAATTTAGATACATTTTTTTAATTTTATTTATTTTTTGGTTTTTAATTATTCTTTTATTTTTAGATTTGTTAGTAATTAGTAATATAAGTGTATATTTATTTCCCTCTGTGAAGTGAATGCTCCATCATAACTAAACTAAACTAATAATTAAATAATTAAAATTTTTTTGGAAGTAATGAATTAGATTTCTTTTAACAATTAACATTGTATTTGTATAATTCGAATAAATCAATTAATATTATAATATAAGAACACTGTATATGTAAACAATTTGTTATTTATTGACGTTTATAGAAGTAATACAATAAGGATCAATTTAATGACTTATTTCTGTGTCTTTTTGTTATTTATATAGGTCGTAATGCAAAAATTAAACATATTCAATTATTTCCATAAAACAGTTAAAGGTGATTCATCATGTAGGCCAAAAAAAAAAAAAAATAATCTCATACTGTTAATGATCGGAAAAATAAAATAAAATAAAATTCTAGCCTACCCTAGGATGTAATCCTGGTTATGTCCCTACCAGAGACGGACCTATGGCTTGGCTAGTGTGGGTTAAAGCCTACCCTAGCTTTAAAAAAAAAAAAAAAAAGTATAAAAAAAATATATATTAATGATGAACAATTGAACATCATAACATACAGCTCTATGAATATTGTATTATAAGAATACTCTTATCTAACTTTTTTCTCACTCCACCACACACCGCTCGAGGTAATTAATATCAGTTAGTTATTCTAATTTTAATTTACAAACTAACACTATTGTTCAATGAATTTCTTTATATTTTGGTTGAAATTTAGATACATTTTTTTTAATTTTATTTATTTTTTGGTTTTTAATTATTCTTTTATTTTTAGATTTGCTTGTAATTAGTAATATAAGTGTATATTTATTTCCCTATGTGAATTGAATGCTCCTTCATAAATAAACTAAACTAATAATTAAATAATTATAAATTTTTAGGAAGTAATGAATTAAATTTCTTTTAACAATTAACATTGTATTTGTATAATTAGAATAAATCAACTAATATTATAATATAAGAACATTGTATATGTAAACAATTTGTTATTTCAAGACGTTTATAGAAGTAATACAATAAGGATCAATTTAATGACTTATTTCTGTGTCTTTTTATTGTTTATATAGGTCGCAATGCAAATATTAAACATATTCCATTATTTCAATAAACGAAGTTGATGGTGATTCATCATGTACGCCAAAAAAAAAAAAAAAAAACAAATCTCGTATTGTTAATGATCGAAAAACAAATAAAATTCTAGCCCACCCTAGGATGTAATCCTGGTTACGTCCCTACCAGAGACGGACATATGGCTTGGCTAGTGTGGGCTAAAGCCCACCCTAGCTTTAAAAAAAAATGAAAAGTTTAAAAAATATATATTAATAATGGACAATTGAACATCTTAACATACAGCACCATGAATATTGTATTATTAGAATACTCTTATCTAACCTTTTTCTCACTCCACCGCACACCGCTCGAGGGAATTAATATCAATTAGTTATTCTTATTTTAATTTACAAACTAACACTACTGTTGAATGAATTTCTTTTTATTTTGGTTGATATTTAGATACTTTTTTTTTTAATTTTATTTATTTATTGGTTTTTTAATTATTCTTTTACTTTTAGATTTGTTAGTAATTAGTAATATAAGTATATATTTATTTCCCTATGTGAACCGAATGCTCCTTAATAAATAAACTAAACTAATAATTAAATAATTATAAATTTTTAGGAAGTAATGAATTAGATTTCTTTTAACAAATAACATTGTATTTGTATATTTCGAATAAATCAACTAATATAATAATATAAGAACATTGTATATGTAAATCATTTGTTATTTCTTGACGTTTATAGAAGTAATAAAATAAGGAACAATTTAATGACTTATTTCTGTGTCTTTTTGTTATTTATATAGGTTGCAATGCAAAAATTAAACATATTCCATTATTTCGATAAAAAAGTTGATGGTGATTCATCATGTAGGCCAAAAAAAAAATGTTAATGATCGGAAAAATAAAATAAAATTCTAGACCATCTTTGGATGTTATCTTGGTTATGTCCCTACCAGAGACGGATCTATGGCTTGGCTAGTGTGTGCTCAAGGACACCCTAGCTTAAAAAAAAATGGAAAGTTTAAAAAATATATATTAATGATGAACAATTGAACATCTTAACATACAGTACCATGAATATCGTATCATTAGAATACTCTTATATAACATTTTTCTCACTCCACCGCACACCGCTCTAGGGAATTAATATCAATTAGTTATTCTTATTTTAATTTACAAACTAACACTACTGTTGAATGAATTTCTTTTTATTTTGGTTGAAATATTTTAGATACATTTTTTTTTAATTTTATTTATTTTTTGGTTTTTAATTATTCTTTTATTTTTAGATTTGTTAATAATTAGTAATATAAGTATATATATAAGTATATATTTATTTCCCTATGTGAAGTGACTGCTCGTGAATAAATAAACTAAACTAATAATTAAATAATTATAAATTTTTAGGAAGTAATGAATTAGATTTCTTTTAACAAATAACATTGTATTTGCATAATTCGAATAAATCAACTAATATAATAATATAAGAACATTAATTGTATACGTAAATCATTTGTTGTTTCTTTACGTTTATAGAAGTAATAAAATAAGAAACAATTTAATGACTTATTTCTGTGTCTTTTTGTTATTTATAAAGGTCGCAATGCAAAAATTAAACATATTCCATTATTTTGATAAAAAAGTTTATGGTGATTCATCATGTAGGCCAAAAAAAAAAATGTTAATGTTCGGAAAAATAAAATAAAATTCTAGACCACCCTTGGATGTTATCCTGGTTACGTCCCTGCCAAAGACGGACCTATGGCTTGGCTAGTGTGTGCTCAAGGACACCCTAGCTTTAAAAAAAATGGAAAGTTTAAAAAATATATATTAATGATGAACAATTGAACATCTTAACATACAGTACCATGAATATCGTATCATTAGAATACTTTTATATAACTTTTTTCTCACTCCACCGCACACTGCTCTAGGGAATTAATATAAATTAGTTATTCTAATTTTAATTTACAAACTAACACTACTGTTGAATAAATTTCTTTTTATTTTAGTTGAAATATTTTAGATACATTTTTTTTAATTTTATTTATTTTTTGGTTTTTAATTATTCTTTTATTTTTAGATTTGTTAGTAATTAGTAAGATAATTGTATATTTATTTCCCTATGTGAACTGAATGCTCCATCATAACTAAATTAAACTAATAATTAAATAATTATAAATTTTTATGAGGTAATGCATTAGATTTCTTTTAACAAATAACATTGTATTTGTATATTTCGAATAAATCAACTAATATTATAATATAAGAACATTGTATATGTAAATAATTTGTTATTTCTTGACGTTTATAGAAGTAATAAAATAAGGATCAATTTAATGACTTATTTCTATGTCTTTTTGTTATTTATAAAGGTCGCAATGCAAAAATTAAACATATTCCATTATTTTGAAAAAAAAGTTGACGGTGATTCATCATGTAGGCCTAAAAAAAAATGTTAACGATCGGAAAAATAAAATAAAATTCTAGACCACCCTAGGATGTTATCCTGGTTATGTCCCTACAAGAGACGGACCTATGGCTTGGCTAGTGTGGGCTCAAGGCCACCCTAGCTTTAAAAAAAAAATGGAAAGTTTAAAAAATATATATTAATGATGAACAATTGAACATCATAACATACAGCACCATGAATATCGTATCTTTAGAATACTCTTATCTAACTTTTTTCTCACTCCACCGCACACTGCACGAGGGAATTAATATCAATTAGTTATTCTAATTTTAATTTACAAACTAACACTACTGTTGAATGAATTTCTTTATATTTTAGTTGAAATTTAGATACATTTTTATTTAATTTTATTTATTTACTGGTTTTTAATTATTCTTTTATTTTTAGATATGCTAGTAATTAGTAATATAAGTGTATATTTATTTCCCTATGTGAACTGAATGCTCCATCATAACTTAACTAAACTAATAATTAAATAATTATAAATTTTTAGGAAGTAATGAATTAGATTTCTTTTAACAAATAACATTGTATTTGTATATTTCGAATAAATCAACTAATATAATAATATAAGAACATTGTATATGTAAATCATTTGTTATTTCTTGACGTTTATAGAAGTAATAAAATAAGGAACAATTTAATGACTTATTTCTGTGTCTTTTTGTTATTTATATAGGTTGCAATGCAAAAATTAAACATATTCCATTATTTCGATAAAAAAGTTGATGGTGATTCATCATGTAGGCCAAAAAAAAAATGTTAATGATCGGTAACATAAAATAAAATTCTAGCCCACCCTAGGATGTAATCCTGGTTACGTCCCTGCCGAAGACGGACCTATGGCTTGGCTAGTGTGGGCTCCAGCCCAACCTAGCTTTTGAAAAAAAAAAAATGAAAAGTTAAAAAATATATATATATTAATGATGAACAATTGAACATCTTAACATGCATAGGGACGTAACCAGGATTGAAGACTATGGTAGGCTAGAATTTTTTTTTTGCTAAACATCGACATCACTTAGTTAGGAGGACATAGTGAGACGCCCCCGTAAAATGTATAATCTAAATAAATACTTTACAAAAAATTATTTTATTTTTAAAAAGTCAAATTAAATTATAAGAGAAATATGAAATACAAATGGGAACACTAATTAAATTATACAATATTCTTACATTAGTTTGATTCATTCTAAATATACTAATATAATGTTCTGATAAATTTAATGAAATTTATTTAACAATATCGTTACTTTGTAAATGTAAAATTGGATTAAATAATAATTTGATTACTCTTCAAATCTCATTATCTATATTTAACAATAATCCTAAAATTTCAAAACAAAATAAAATAAAAATTTTAAAGTAACAAAATAAAATATTTTAAGCTATAATACTTACTCAAACATATCTAAATGTTGATGTTGATAAATAGATTGAACCAAGTTTAAAGACTGGGGAGAAATAATTGTTATTATAAAAAGAAGAAAAAGGAAAGAAATATTGTATTTTTCAATATGATTAGGAATTAAAATTAATTATTTAATTAATTCAATTTTTTTTCTTTACTAATTTGTTTTTTTAAGGGGGGCAGGGTAGGCTTGAGCCCACCCTAGCCCCCACACTGTTCCGTCCCTGAACATGCAGCACCATGAATATTGTATTATTATAATACTCTTATCTAACTTTTTTCTCACTCCACCGCACACTGCTCGAGGGAATTAATATCAATTAGTTATTTTAATTTTAATTTACAAACTAACACTAATGTTGAATGAATTTCTTTATATTTTGGTTGTAATTTAGGTACATTTTTTTAATTTTATTTATTTTTTGGTTTTTAATTATTCTTTTATTTTTAGATTTGTTAGTAATTAGTAATATAAGTGTATATTTATTTCCCTCTGTGAAGTGAATGCTCCATCATAATTAAACTAAACTAATAATTAAATAATTAAAAAAATTTAGGAAGTAATGAATTAGATTTCTTTTAACAATTAACATTGTATTTGTATATTTCGAATAAATCAACTAATATTATAATATAAGAACATTGTATATGTAAATAATTTGTTATTTCTTGACGTTTGTTGAAGTAATAAAATAAAGATCAATTTAATGACTTATTTCTATGTCTTTTTGTTATTTATGTAGGTCGCATTGTAAAAATTAAACATATTTCCTTATTTCGATAAAAAAGTTGATGGTGATTCATCACGTAGGCCAAAAAAAAAAAATTGTTAATGATCGGAAAAATAAAATAAAATTCTAGCCCACCCTAGGATGTAATCCTGGTTACGTCCCTGCCAGAGACGGACCTATAGGTTGGCTAGTGTGGGCTCAAGCCCAACCTAGCTTTTGAAAAAAAAAATATGAAAAGTTAAAAAAATATATATATTAATGATGAACAATTGAACATCTTAACATGCAGCACCATGAATATTGTATTATTATAATACTCTTATCTAACTTTTTTCTCACTCCACCGCACAATGCTCGAGGGAATTAATATCAGTTAGTTATTCTAATTTTAATTTACAAACTAATACTACTGTTCAATGAATTTCTTTATATTTTGGTTGTAATTTAGATACATTTTTTTTAATTTTATTTATTTTTTGGTTTTTAATTATTCTTTTATTTTAGATTTGTTAGTAATTAGTAATATAAGTGTATATTTATTTCCCTATATGTGAACTGAATGCTCTATCATAACTAAACTAAACTAATAATTAAATAATTAAAAAAAATTAGGAAGTAATGAATTAGATTTCTTTTAACAATTGACATTGTATTTATATATTTTGAATAAATCAAATATTATAATATAAGAGAATTGTATATATAAATAATTTGTTATTTCTTGACGTTTGTAGAAGTAATAAAATAAGGATCAATTTAATGACTTATTTCTGTGTCTTTTTGCTATTTATATAGGTCGCAATGCAAAAATTAAACATATTCCATTATTTCGATAAAAAAAGTTGATGGTGATTCATCATGTACCAAAAAAAAAAGAAAAAAAAAATTCTTGTATTGTTAATGATCGGAAAAATGAAATAAAATTCTAGCCCACTCTAGGATGTAATCCTGGTTACGTCCCTGCAGAGACGGACCTATGGCTTGGCTAGTGTGGGCTTAAGCCCACCCTAGCTGTAAAAAAAAAATGAATAGTTTAAAAAATATATATTGATGATGAACAATTGAATATCTTAACATACATCACCATGAATATTGTATTATTAGAATACTCTTACCTAACTTTTTTCTCACTCCACCGCACATTGCTCGAGGGAATTAATATCAATTAGTTATTCTAATTTTAATTTACAAACTAATACCACTGTTGAATGAATTTATTTATATTTTGGTTGAAATTTAGATACATTCTTTTTAATTTTATTTATTTATTGGTTTTTAATTATTCTTTTATTTTTAGATTTGTTAGTAATTAGTAATATAAGTGTATATTTATTTCCCTATGTGAAGTGAATGCTCCATCATAACTAAACTAAACTAATTATTAAATAATTATAAATTTTTAGGAAGTAATGAATTAGATGTTTTTTTTTAACAATTAACATTGTATTTGTATATTTTGAATAAATCAACTAATATTATAATATAAGAGCATTGTATATGTAAATAATTTGTTATTTCTTGACTTTTATAGAAATAATAAAATAAGGATCAATTTAATGACTTATTTCTGTGTCTTTTTATTATTTATATAGGTCGCAATGCAAAAATTAAACATATTCCATTATTTCGATAAAAAAGTTAATGATATTTGTAGGTGGTCGAACGACTTGGTACGTCGAACGGGTCGGGTTGAATCAGGCCCAGAGCAACTAAGCTGGGATTAGTATGGTTGACGTCGACTGTTGCTTGCAGATGGTCGTGCGAACTTCGTTGTACCTGCAAAAGAACTTTAAATAGAAGTATAGATGGTAACAGGATGATGGTGGCTGGAGATCGTAGCCTTATATGCGCTTGGGCTGAGCGACGTCGATTTCCGATGACCGGAATGTTCCTCTAGAGGCAGAGTTTCGGTACGCTTTTATCAGCTTTAGTTCCGAGAAAATCCGAGAGAGACGTTTTGAATGAGAGGTCCTCCTTATTTATACTAGAGGCAGTAGCTCCAACGTTCACTATCAGTCTTTGATAGTGGGCGTGATTCTTGGAGAAATCTCCTCTTGAATGGGCAGTTACTGACTTTTGTAACTGAAGCGTTTGTAACTGAAAATATTTGAATAAGTCTCTTAATGATGGTTTTTGCTGGTATCTGTGTTGGGTCGACCCAGCATAGTGGGCTTAAATAGGACCCATTAGGGAAATATGTTCACACTTTGTTGGGCTGGGCCAGTTAGCCATTTTTGGCTACCACAGTTTGTCCCCCACTCTCTAAAGAAGAATCTATGATTTAGAGAGTGATTTCCGTTGGGTTGACCTTTATTGGATCCGTCATTGCTGATCAAGCTGCATTAAGTTGAATCGAAGATTTTCTTTGAATTGACCATAGTCGGCCGACTCTGCGTCGAATGGAATCAGTATCTATTGGAATATTTGTTTTACCTGACGCCTCCATTGGATGAACGACGTTTTTGATGTTGATTCAACATTCGTCGTTAGACGGTAGTTTCTTGTCATCATTGATGGCAACCTGATGTGACAGATGCTAAATCGATGTGATGGGAGCGTTTTTCCATGATGGCGTCAGCTGCATTAATTTCATGCGCACCTTTCAAGAAGCTATAGCTGTTTCGAATTTTGAACTGGATAGGTTAACGGTTACCTAGGTTAACCGGTGATTTTTACTTGGGTTAATCGGTAGTTGAAGGGGCGTCGACACGTGTCAACTAGGGTTTTTTTTTTTATAAATCCCACACCTGTTCCATTCGATACTTTGCAAAAAAACTGAAAAGTTTTGGAGAAAAATTGAAGAACTGAACTTATCTCTTCAACTTCTACGTTGGCCTTGAAACTGAAGCGCCCCATACCCATTTCGTGGGATTTCTTCGCGATATTCTTCTTTGAATCTCTTTCAGGTTGGTGAAATCTATTCCTATTTATATATACTTCACCATTTATACATATACTTCCTTTATGCTTGCTCTGAAGTTTTTCATTATTTATCTGGGAATGTATGTTCTTTACTATATTTGTTAGATTCTGAGGTTTTGATCCATATCGAGTTGGTTTTATCTGCAAAGAATTGTTTTTGTTGTGTTGTTGCGACGAGAGCAGTCGGTTAGAATCTGGAAGCCTTCGACAGTAGGTAGATTCCTTATCCTAGTATCTAGGTCGGCTTTTAAGTAGAGTTTAAGAAACCCAACCTTAGATTTTTGGTCGAAGAAAAAGTCTTTAGGTTGTGATTGTAGCTTTTAGCTTCTGTCTGACTTGTGCATTTTCTGCATGTCAGATTTTGGAGATACAATGTCGAACGACGAGACAATCTCGGAATTGGCAATTAACTGGACTTCCAGTGATGGAGTCGATAGGACTCAGGACGTCGATCGACGAGTCACGGTTGAAGATCCGTCGACGGCTGTCCCTATAAATGCTAGGGGTATGATAGAGCAAGGCGCTGTATATGCTATCGCGTCGGCTGTAGAGCATCCAGAATATGTTGAGGTTCCTGAGGCGTCGACATCTGGTCGACATTTAGGTATATTGAAAGACAGTCCGGCGAGCTTGATCACGGAGGATATGTTGCCTGGCATAAGGACGATGTATGGTATTCCAAACGACGTTGAATTACGTGCGCCAAGGGAACATGAACGTGCTGATTGGGATATCCCGGGGTGGACGTGTTTTTATGAGTATACTCTCCGTTTAGGTTTTAGATTCCCTGTCCCTCAGCTCGTTCGACGAATGTTGTTATATTACGATATAGCTCCCGGTCAGTTGATGCCTAACACCTGGAGAATACTGTTAGGTCTAGGAATATTAAATGAGAGGTATAATGTACAATTTGGATTGGGGTGTCTCCTTCATAACTATTATTTGAAAGAACATCTAGTCGACACTGGTCGTTACTCGTTAGTGCCTCGAAATAAAAAGAGGGAAATCATTATCGATACTAAGTCGAACGACAGACTTTGGAAAGATACGTTCTTTTTCGCGAAGGGGCCTCCGGTCGATGGCCCATGGAGGAGAGGGGAGGAGGAGTATCAATATCGACGGATCTGGAATCGATATGGTAAGTTTCGAAAACTGTCGATTGATATGTTCGTATGCATTCTTTGTGAGTTGCTTGTTTTGACCATTTCATTGTCTTTGCAGAGATCAAAGGGACAATAAAACCTCCGTCATGCGACGTCGCACCTGAACGTACCAGGGTTTTATTAGAGATCCCTGCTAACCAAAGGAGTGTCAGTAGCTTGCTTACGGAAGGTAATTTTAGGCCAAGTCGACTGTGGAGGTGGTCGACACTAAATAGATCGCGCAGACCCTATCCTCATGTGAAGGATTTCTTATCGTACATATGGATCAGGAGGAGTCTTGAGGTTCTCCAGTATAATTTGAGTTTTTTAAAGCCTCTAACTGATGTTGAACGTCGTTTCGCAGTGACGACGATGGCGAGCGCGGAGATTAATGTTCCCAAAAATGCTGAGACCATGAGGCGTTTTAGAGATGAAATCGCCAGGAAACGGGCGGCATCTCAAGCCAAACAAAAATGACTCGTAGGAAGGCGCTGCAGCCGTAGTGGACCAAATCCTAGATTCGTCGCCAGAGAGGAGTCCGCTGGCAAAGAGGCAAAAGAGGACTTCTGCTGTCGATCGACAGAAGAAAGCGGCGTCCGGCTCAAAAGATAAGTCGGCTGGGGTTGATTTTGAGCCGGATTCTCCAATGAAGCTACTTGCTTCTGGACTCTCGTCATTTAAGGATCCTGCAGGGTTCTTAAAGAGGTCGGACGACTTCACTCTTGTTGATGACGACATGCATTTGAAAAACGTCAAGACGGAGGAAGTTTTTGATACGTTGCTGCTATCAAATTTTCAGGTAGAAAGATTCTTGTTTTCACTGGCAGTATTTTATTACGTATATATTTTTTTTTTTGACGATTTAATATCTCGTTTTTGTAGGCGTACCAAGCGACGCTGCATCTACATGGTCGATACAAGGCCGTAAATGACAAAAATGTGATGCATCGCAAGGCGGCCGACGCTCTTAAAGCGGAAAATGCGAAGCTCTCCAAGGAGAAGTGTGTAATGGAGCGCCAAAAGGTGGCCCTGGAGGAGGAGTTAAAAAGTTTAAGGGATCGACACCAAGTCGAGGAGACAAAGTTCAAAGAAGCGGCCGACCAACATGAAAAGACGGTCGAGGCTCTAAAGGAGCGAGCGTTGTCGATAGCAGTGGAAGCTGTTTGTAAGGCTAGGGCGGAGCTTTTTAAAGAGTTCTTGTCGGGCGTCCAATGGGATCCTCAACATATGAGAGAGGAAATTGACCTCTACGAGGAGATGGAGCGTCTGAAACTTGAAGAATCCCTTGATGGAGAAGACGTTGTGGATGTCGACAGAAGCCCTGGGGCTAATGAACGTCCCGACAATAATGAAGAGAGTGCCGCTGTTGCTGTCGCTCCTCCTCCTAGCGATGCTCCCTGAAATTTTATTTGTAATGCTGGACGATCTTGATCGACCTTGATATGTAAAAGATTGTTTACTTATTTTAAATGAATCGACCTTCTTTTATTTCTGAATGTTTATTTGCTTATTGGATCGACCATCAAATGATGGTAGTTACACAATGGTAAACAAGTTTTGATTGAGATATCTGAAATGACTCATGATCTATCGTAAGTCGAACGACGTGAAACGAATAAGATAAGCTTGTAAACTTATGCTCAGTCGTAGGAAGGTTTTAATTTTGAATGTAATAAGCCTGTAAACTCATGCACATTCGTAAGTCGAACGACGTCGACTGTCATATGGGGGTCAATCACGCGTTTAATATTCGTAAAAAGTTGCTTAGGATGCGCAAGGAGATAGTTGAAAGAGATAAATATTAAATAAAAAGATACTTTTCATTTACTCGGAGAAATTTGGATTCGCGTACATGCGTTATAGTCGACAAGACCTTTTATACAGATTCGCGTACATGCGTAATATATATAGTCGACAAGACCATTTTACATAAATTCGCGTACATGCGTTATATTTGGTCGATAGGATCTTTTTATACAGAAGTTCACGTACATGCGTTATGGTCGACAAGACCTTTTTATACAAATTCGCGTACATGCGTAATATATATGGTCGACAATATAAATTCGCGTACATGCGTTATATTTGGTCGCCTTCTCCCAGTGTCGTTCCCCCACTCTTAATATGTGATTATCCTGAATGAGGATATTGGGAGTTTGAGGTCGAAGTCGGTGAATGCGGTCGTTGAAGCTGTATATTCAAAAAATAGAAAGTTTGCTTGTCGACGTTGACAGCGTCGTAAGATAGATGGTAATTTTTGAGCTCAGTTTTGCACTTAGTTGCACGAAGGGGTCATCATTGCTCTTCTCCGGGTTGAGTTTGTTAGAAATGAGAGAAAAAAACAAAAATAATGAAATCAAAAGATAGTTTAGAAATGGTACTTTTTTAGATGTAGAGCGTTCCAGCTGTTGTGTATTTCTCGTCCATCGAGTCCTCTAAGCTTGTAAGCTCCACGCCCGACGACATCTGTAATTTGATACGGTCCTTCCCACGTTGGTCCCAATTTTCCGACGCCTTCTTCCCTTGTATTTTGGAAGACTCGTCGCAATACCCAGTCGTGGAGTTTGAAGATTCTGACGCTAACTTTTTTATTGTAGTGTCGAGCGACTTGTTGTTGGTACGACTGGATTCTCGCAGCGGCACGATCCCTTCGTTCGTCGAGGTGGTCAAGTTCGAAATTGAGTTCCAAGTTGTTTTGTTCCAAGTTGTTTTGTTCCTCACTCGGATTTTCGCTACGGGCGGTCGACACCCTTGTTTCTATTGGGATGACAGCTTCTGAGCCATAGACAAGTGAAAAGGGAGTTTCTCCTGTCGACCGTCTTGGGGTAGTTCTGTATGACCATAGGATTTCTGGAAGTTTTTCCACCCACTCGCTCTTTTCCGCTTCGAGTCGTTTCTTCAATGTATTAACAATGGTTTTGTTAGTCGACTCAGCTTGTCCATTTGCTTGGGGATATCGTGGAGTTGAGAAACTTAGCTTGATTCCGTACTTGTCGCAGAAGTTCTTGAAGTCGTATGAAATGAATTGGGACCCGTTGTCGGTCACTATTTCCTTGGGTACTCCAAACCTGCAAATAATATTTTTCCAAACAAAGTTGCGTACCTCAATATCGCGTACTTGCTGATACACCCCGATTTCGACCCATTTGGAGAAGTAGTCCGTCAGGACCAACATGTAGACGACGCCACCAGGTGCAGCCGGCAGCTTACCTACAATGTCCATCCCCCACTTCATAAAAGGCCAAGGGGACGAGATTGAATTCAGCGTACCTGGGGGAAGATGTGATATTGGTGCGAAGCGTTGGCATTTGTCGCACGACTTGACGTGATTTTGAGAATCAGTCCGCATGGTTGGCCAATAATATCCCGCCGTGACAGCTCTGTTCGACAAACTACGGGCGCCAGAATGATTCCCGCATTCCTCATGGTGTAGACTTTTTAAAACGTTGTACGCCTCTCGTTTGGTGACACATCTCAAGTAGGGTCCGGTGAATGACTTTTTGTAAAGCTTGCCATATATGATACAGAATTTAGTTGCTTTTGCCTTGATTCTCCTTGCTTCAGTCCTGTCGTCTGGCAGAATATCAGCTTGGAGGTAATTGAAGATCGGTTCTATCCAGCTTCTACCATCGTCGATTGGTGCCAATATCTCTGCTTCTTGAATTGATGGAGACATGAGATGAACTATAGGAACCGACTTTGAGCCATTTGTTGCTGTCGATCCAAGGCTTGCTAATGCGTCTGCTCGCGCGTTGTCGGATCTGGGTATTTGATCTATCGAAAATTCATCGAAAGTCGATTGAAGCCGTTTAGCTTTGACTAGGTAGGCCGACATTCTTGGGTCCCTTGCTTCGTATGATCCGTTTATCTGTCGAACGACTAGTTGGGAGTCGCTTAACACTTTGATTCTCTTTATTGTCAGGCTTTTTGCTAATTCGAGCCCTGCTATCAGAGCTTCGTATTCAGCTTCATTATTTGTTGCACGAAAACCACAATGGATCGACTGCTCTAGTATATCTCCCTGGGGGATTTGAGTACCAGTCATAGTCCGCTTCCCTTGATATTACTCGAACCGTCGACCGACAAGGTCCATTTTTCGCTGAGGGTTTCTGTGGCGAGCGCCACCAGTTCTGGTTCTGCCTGCACGTTTTCAGGTGGAGTGAAGTCTGCCACAAAGTCGGCCAATACCTGTGATTTCATTGCTGATCTTGGATGGAAGCTGATGTCGTACTCGCTGAGTTCTACTGCCCATTTCGTCAATCGACCTGAAAGCTTAGGTTTATGCAAAATATTTTTAAGAGGGTAAGTGGTTAGTACCTTAACGGAGTGGCATTGGAAGTATGGCCTCAATTTGCGTGCTGCCACGACAAGGGTCAGTGCGAGCTTCTCCAGTCGACTATACCTGGTTTCTGCGTCGAGTAGGGTTTTACTTACGTAGTAGACTGGATGTTGGTTGTTCTCTTCTTCTCTCACGAGGACTGCGCTTACAGCGGTGTCGGATACTGCCAGATATACGAATAATGTTTCGTTGTCTTTTGGCTTTGACAATAGTGGTGGCGACTTCAAGTATGTCTTCAAATCCTGTAGTGCCCTTTCACAGTCGTCGTTCCATTCGAACGATTTATTTCTTTTGAGTGTATTGAAAAATGGTAGACATCGCTCAGACGACTTGGAGATGAAGCGGTTCAGCGCTGCTACCCGACCGGTAAGTTTCTGCACGTCTTTGATGCATTTAGGTGACTCGATGTTTTCGATCGACCGTATTTGGTCTGGATTTGCTTCGATTCCCCTATGGGTGACCAGATAGCCCAGAAACTTTCCTGAAGATACACCAAAAGAACATTTAGTGGGGTTTAGTTTCATACCATATTCGTCGAGAACGTCGAACGACTGTCGCAAATGGTCGATGTGTTGTTGTGCGACTAGGGATTTGACCAGCATATCGTCGATGTAGACTTCCATTGTCGATCCGAGCATTTTTGCGAACATTTTGTTGACTAGCCTTTGGTAGGTTGCACCTGCATTTTTTAAACCAAAAGGCATTACCTTATAGCAAAATGTACCTCGCTCCGTGACGAAGGCCGTCTTCTCCTGGTCGTCAGGGTGCATTAGTATCTGGTTGTACCCGGAGTATGCGTCCATAAAGCTTAGTAAGTCGTGTCCTGCGGTAGCATCTACTAACATGTCGATGTGAGGTAGCGGGAAAGAATCTTTGGGGCAGGCTTTGTTGAGGTCTGTGAAGTCGATGCAGACTCTCCACTTCCCGTTTTTCTTCTTGACTACTACGACGTTTGCTAGCCAGTCGGGGTACTTTACTTCCCTCACTGACCCGATGTCGATCAGTTTTTGGATTTCGTCGTTGATAACTTTGTTTCTTTCTGGAGCGAACTTTCTTCGCTTTTGTCTTACCGGTTGATGATCTGGGTCGACCTGCAATTGGTGTACTATTACCTCGGGGTCGATGCCGACCATATCTTCGTGTGACCAAGCGAAACTGTTGCGACGCTCTTTGAGGAATGTAATCAACTGCTCTCGTATGTCGTCCGACAGTCTGGACCCGACGTATACTTTATTTTCTGGGTGATCTGGGTCGATCGACACTTCGTCGAGTTCCTCCATTTGAGGCTTGTTTTGAGTCGACTCGACATTGGTTTCCTGTAATTGCTATGCACGCCTCTCTTAGATCGCGCGGAATTGCGGCGGTGAACATTCTCTGCTTGTATTGTGCAATGTGGTCGTCCGGATCTGTTGTCCCTTCATATTGCTTCATGTTTGGGAAGCTAAACTTTCTAGGCATCTCGGTAAGAGCGATTGCGTCGACGAACGGTGAGTCGGCGAAGCTGTTGGCAGTGCTCTTCTTTATCGGAGCTGGGACTCCTGGAATTCGTTGGATGAGAGCTTCCATTTCTGCGAACCTGCGAGAAAATTCTAAGTCATTATTGAAGTGCATACCAGGCCCGGGTTTTACCAATCCGGGTGTCGACTGGAGTGATATTGTCGCTTTGTCGACATTGTCTGGTCGTTGGTCCATTGCTGGATCTCGTTCGTCCATCCCATCGTTCCGAGCAGGCATATCGTTGAGGTTGATATCAACCCTTGCGGTCTGAAGTTCTAGTCGATTCTGACGGTCGGCCGGATTCATCTCGGGTCCGACGGGATTTGCTGGTGTCCTTGGAGCAGGTCGATCGACAAACGTTTCTGCGTTAGGTGTCAACGTTGGGTGCTCCGATGTCGCTGAGTCGGGTACTACTCTGTCGACTAGTGCTCTCAGCTCTCCATTAGCCGCTCGAATTGCTGCATTCTCTGCTTCCAGTGCCTGCATCCTCTCGGCGTTTGCGGCCATTTGAGCGGTCAATGCAGCAATTTGATCTTCGACGGTGGGGATTGAGCCGCTTCCAGTCATGTTGAGTTTTAGTTGGAACAGATTGACTGAATTTGGAAGTAGTTGCAATGGGCCCCACGGTGGGCGCCAAACTGTAGGTGGTCGAACGACTTGGTACGTCGAACGGGTCGGGTTGAATCAGGCCCAGAGCAACTAAGCTGGGATTAGTATGGTTGACGTCGACTGTTGCTTGCAGATGGTCGTGCGAACTTCGTTGTACCTGCAAAAGAACTTTAAATAGAAGTATAGATGGTAACAGGATGATGGTGGCTGGAGATCGTAGCCTTATATGCGGCTGAGCGACGTCGATTTCCGATGACCGGAATGTTCCTCTAGAGGCAGAGTTTCGGTACGCTTTTATCAGCTTTAGTTCCGAGAAAATCTGAGAGAGACGTTTTGAATGAGAGGTCCTCCTTATTTATACTAGAGGCAGTAGCTCCAACGTTCACTATCAGTCTTTGATAGTGGGCGTGATTCTTGGAGAAATCTCCTCTTGAATGGGCAGTTACTGACTTTTGTAACTGAAGCGTTTGTAACTGAAAATATTTGAATAAGTCTCTTAATGATGGTTTTTGCTGGTATCTGTGTTGGTCGACCCAGCATAGTGGGCTTAAATAGGACCCATTAGGGAAATATGTTCACACTTTGTTGGGCTGGGCCAGTTAGCCATTTTTGGCTACCACAATATTCATCATGTAGGCAAAAAAAAAAAAAAAAAAAAATGTTAATGATCAGAAAAATAAAATAAAATTCTAGCCCACCCTAGGATGTAATCATAGTTACGTCCCTGTTAGAGACGGACCTATGGCTTGGCTAGTGTGGGCTCAAGCCCACCCTAGCTTTATAATTTTTTTTTGAAAAGTTTAAAAAATATATATTAATGATGAACAATTGAACATCTTAAAATATAGCACCATGAATATTGTATTATTAGAATATTCTTATCTAACTTTTTTCTCACTTCACCGCACATCGCTCGAGGGAATTAATATCAATTAGTTATTTTAATTTTAATTTACAAACTAACACTATTGTTGAATGAATTTCTTTATATTTTGGTTGAAATTTAGACACATTTTTTTTAATTTTATTTATTTTTTGGTTTTTAATTATTCTTTTATTTTTAGATTTGTTAGTAATTGGTAATGTAAGTGTATATTTATTTCCCTATGTAATGTGAATGCTTCATCATAACTAAATTAAACTAATAATTAAATAATTATAAATTTTTAGGAAGTAATGAATTAGATTTCTTTGAGTGGGAATAGGCGAAAATGGCCTCTTTAAAGAGCAAAAGGGCAAAAGGACAAAAATGTTCACTTTCTGAAATAAGAGCAAAAATGTTAAAAAATGAGATGAAGTTACCAAATTGCCCTTTAAGTTGATTTTTTAAAAATAAATTACATAAGTGTGAGGTTACAAGATTGCCCTTCAGAAACAGGACCCCCCCAAACACAGTGGAAGAATCTGAATCACAAACCAAGAAGAATCTGAATCCCTAACCAAGAAGAAGAGGACCCCGAATCTAAAGAAGAAGACCCCGAATCTGAAGAAGAAACGCCCGCAGTCATACACTTGCAAGCTAAATCCCAAAACCCAATAACGACACTTGCAATCGGAAGAAGAAACGGAGAATCTCGAATCCGTCAAAGAACCAGTCGAAGACAACGCCGGAGATTTGCGCTCGCCGTTAAGAAGGCAAGAGTTCAACCTTCTCCAACCCAATCGACCTTCAAGGTAATTAGTCTTGTGTGTATCGACCTTCAATGTATATTGAAAAAACGCATAAATCCTGCACCCGGTAATAATCAGTCTTGTGTGTATTTTCCTAAAGCTTACTTAATCTAGTGTATTTCATTTGTTTCTTCATTTGACATATATTTCATTGCTCTTGGAACCAAGTAATGATTAGAATTTTGGGTGGTGTTGTTGTTTTTAAAGAAATTTTGGGTGTTATTGTTTGTTGCTTTTAACTCTATTAATTTTGGGTGGTTCAGCTATGGTGGGGGATAGAGAGATATGTGATGTGCATTGACTTTGTTATGTGGCAGCGGCTGTGTTCTTATTTTACTTTTCCTCCGATGCTAACCCTGTGCTCGCTGGTCTTGCTCTAATTTCTGTTTTTCTATTTCTTGCTTTCTTGTTGGTTTGCTCTGTTTTGGGAGCATTTGGTGTTGTTCTGGTTGTTGCCTTTGCCTTATCTTTGGCTGTTTCCAGCTGTCTTAGTTACTTATAAAGAGTTTGATTAATCAAGAACTAACTAATTAAACCTAAAAAAATATTGATCATATATGATTGAGTTTGGTTTGGTGAATTCGTGATAAATGTGTGATGAAAACACACACAGGAATACAGGATGGAGTTTAGACAAACTTGGAAGTGGGTGGTGGGCAGATGGGCCATGATATATCATATATAACAACACAGTGTCCCATTCCTATATATAATATATGTCTACAACTTCACCACCATTGTTGGATAGAGACCAACTCTCTCTTTTGGCATCATGGATGGAGGAGAGCAACTGTCTATGGACCCAACCCACAATGCTTCTTACCCATTTTGCCATAACCCACCCTTCAAGGGTCCAAACGACTAGGTTTTATAATAATAATGCCCGACCATAATGATTAGTCATGAGAGAAGAAGTTGTGAATGGTTGTGCTGTCTATAGTAATGTAATCACGATCATTCATGACTACATCCTGATCGATATAGAACATGCAGCCCATTTAATTTCTTTGATTAGTATTACTGGACAGCAAACTACTCTCTAATCAGACAATCTGACCTTTGATTACAATATGGCAACGCAGAGTAACTAAGACAGCTGGAAAATCATATCAAATAGGCTGTAAATACAAAAAGGAATCCCCTCTTGAAAGGAGAATTGATTTCTATGGTATTTTACTATTTTGTTTCAACAGTGGTGGTGTTGTTTTTTGTTTTTTAAATAAAAAAGGAATTTTGGGTGTTGTGGTTTGTTGCTTTTGACTCTTCTCCTCTGGAAAATCATATCAAATAGGCTGTAAATACAAAAAGGAATCCAACTCTCTTGAAAGGAGAATTGATTTCTATGGTATTTTACTATTTTGTTTCAACAGTGGTGTTTATAACATAAAACTCTAATATTTACAAAATTTATAATTATATTGTACAAAATTCCACTCATAATATTCAAATGGACCATTTTCATTTAACTTCTTACATTGTGTTTCCCCATTTTGTTGCAGAGTTTAGGAATGTTGTGTGCACATTCTAGTTAAGCATTGAGTTCTTTCTGGACTTAGTTTGGCATTGTAGTTAGTGAGACCATGATTGCTTTTTGAGTTAATTATTTGATGTTTTAATTATTTTTCTTCTCCGTTTTTTATCCTTTTTTTTGGTACCTGCTACATTTCTTTTTGCGATAGGAATATAGGATAGCTCTTATATTTGCACTGATGTTTTGTGGGGTGATTATGGTTTCACTGTATCTTTTCCTCATATTTATCATCCTTATAGTATTGAAGTTGTCTCAATTACTGATATGGCTTTTCTTGTTTCTATTCATAATTCATAATTCAATTACCGAGCCACACACGCTAACAGACACAGAACACGAACATCTCTGATGATAAAACTGTTGTCTTTCATTATTGTCCTTTTCTTAAAGCATCATTATTCTTCAACTGTATGTGCATCTATATATATCATCTCATCCCTAAAAGGACCATTTTATTATTATTTTTCTTTTTTATTTTAACGAAAATGAATAAACCAATTGAGAAAATTTAAAATTGAAAATATGATCAACCTCTTACATTTGCATCTTTAATTCTAAACCAGGTGAGAAAAGAGAAATTAGAAGACAGAATCACATCTGTTCCACCAGCTCGTTTTTCCATTTGGAAAGGTAAAATTATTTGATCACTTTTATTTTTAAATTAGGAAGTCTCAAAGATTAGATCTTCAAAAGTTAAAAATGGTTTTAAATAGATTCTAAAGACAGTGCTACTGCATACTCAAAACTAGGGAACTGAAGAATTGTCACAAGATGCAGCATCGGTGTTTGTTAATTATTGTGATCATAAAAGTTTTAATGCATTGGTGTTGGATAATCCAAGTAGATCATAGATCTTTTAAGTACTGAAGGTCGCTTTTAATGTTTTTTTATTGGTCAGTTTCGAGGAGTTTTACTGGAAATTAAAGTTCAGCGGATGGACTTTGTTTTTACTGCGGTGTGATGTCGTTCCGAAAGGCTGCTCATTTCTTTTTGGTTTTGCGTCTAATCTGGTTAATTATATAATGAAAACTAACACAAAACAACTAAACATGTTTCTTGAAGTGGTAAGATATAGTATATGGATCCAATGTCTCAAGTATGCAAGTCCCGCATGCAATTGCATTTTTGTGTTATGCTGCCATTTCCTTTTTAGGATAAAACTCGATGACCCATTGCCTTTTGTAGTATAAGGATTGAATTTTAGGAGATGGAAAATTGTGTTTGTAGGGGGATATTAGACTTTTGTAGCATATGGAAAATTGTGTTGGTAGGGGGATAAAAGAGAAATTAAGGAAATGAAATCAGATGCATTAAGAATGTGGAATTACATGTTAGCTAGCATTATACAATATGACCACTGTGGCGATTGTGAAGATTGTGCATTTGGGATGTGCATGTAATTGCTTGTATGCATATATTGTTGTGAGACTTGATGGTTATATATAGTTGTTTGTTTTATATTAGTAGAATCTTGTATGAATTAATTGATTACATATAGTTGTCATGTTACATTAACATGATTTCCAATTCCTGGGCTTGAAAGTAAAATTCCCGTGCTTTAAAGTCCAATTCTTGGGCTTGAAAGTAAACATTCCTGGGCTTGAAGCTCCAATTCCCGTGCTTTGGTAAATGTTTGATGATTCCTTTGGTTTTCTTGTACATAATTTAGCATGTTAACAAATTAATGTTACTTGGTACCTTTGTTTTTGATGTCACAAGATTCTTACTCTGTGATTTCTTTGGAAGCTGTCAATGTTGGGTGTTGTATATGTTCTGCATCTTCCCTGATAATTCTGCATCAAAGAATTATATACTGTTATGTGTTTGATTTTGCAGTTATTGAAATCCAAACTTAGCCAAGAAAATGAAAAGAGCAGTCAAGGGGCAACTGAAGTTGAAGAAGAGACCCAAGAACAACACTGAGCAATGATTATCATCATCAAAAGTCTCATTTTGTGGAAGTGGAAGAACAGAGTTTGTTCAATTCTGATTATTCCTGTAATTTCTTCTTTGTTGATCAACCTGGGGTTTTTTAATTTTGTTCTCCACAATAGCGGGAACAGTGCAGTTTTTTTGTGTACAAATTTTTAATTATCACTTAAATAACCAAATTCAAAGTATTATATAAAAGTTGATGATGTTTCTTCTTATAAGGGCTTGCTGACTTGTTGCATGTTCTCTTGCTTTGATTATGTCGATTAAAAAAAAATTAAACAGTGGGGAACCACACCAGATTGATTTCCTATTGGTTTTTTATTTATTTTTATTATATATATATATTTATATACTTTGATACTCTAACAAAAAATTAAAACACAATTACATAGAAGCCCAGATAATAATTAAAAATCTCGAAATGGAAGGCCAATGCGTGTAGTTACCTCTCGTCATGTCCGAATAATAATTAAAAATCTCAAAAAATTATAATTAAATAAAAAATAGATTCATTAAAGCCTGGTATTCCAAGATTCTCGGGCTCTAAAAACTATTGTCCGGGCTTCAAAATTAAAGCATGGGCTTAAGAAATGAAGAATTACATTTTTTTTAATTATTTTTCTTTTAAAAATAATAAAAAGTGGAAATTTCCCTTCATTTATTTATTTATTGATATGGTGGTGAATTCAATTATTCATTTATGAAGCCTAGGAATCCTTACTTTTGAAGCCCGTGCATTTGATTTTTGGAGCCTGTGAATCCTGCCCAATTTATAAACCTTCACCAGATCAATAAGCGACTTCAGAAGTGACTTTATTGAAGTCACCTTTCAAGTCGCTTGTTGATTTGGTGGGGAATTCAATTCTTCATTTCTGAAGCTCGGGAATTCTTACTTTTGAAGCCCGCGCATTTGATTTTTGGAGCCTGTGAATCCTGCCCAATTTAGAAACCTTCACCAGATCAATAAGTTACTTCAATAAAGTGTTCATTTCTGAAGCTAGGGAATCCTTACTTTGAAGCCTGGAAAATAGTTTTTGAAGCACGGGAATCGTAAAATACCAGGTTTCAAAGAATCCCTTTTTCATTTAGTTACAATTTTTGTAGATTTTTAATTATTATTCGGGCACCAAAATGGTAACTACGTGCGGTGACCTTCCATTGAACATGGATCTCAGTCATGAAACATACTTGAAAAGACCAGTCCTTGGTAGGTTGGGAGATCGAGACCACAATCGGTGGTGAAAGTGGAATGTATTAGTTGGAAGATTGAATGGTGAAGTGTGGGTGTAATTGTGTTTTTAGTTTCCCACATTTTAATTTTAAAAAAAAAATACAGAAAATAATTTAAAAATTAAATTGTTCATTTCTGAAGCCCGGGAATCCTTACTTTGAAACCCGGGAAATAGTTTTTGAAGCACGGGAATCGTGAAATACCGAGCTTCAAAGAATCCCTTTTTCATTTAATTACAATTTTTTTTTTTTTTTTTTTTTTTTTTTTTTACAGATGTTTACTTATTATTCGGGTACCAAAAATGGTAACTACATACGGCGGCCTTCCATTGGACATGGATACCGGTCCTGAAACCTACTTTAAAAGACCATGTCCAGATGTCCTTGGTAGGTCCTTTGAAGTATTTTTCAGGACCGGGATCCATGTCCAATGGAAAGTCTGCCGCATGTAGTCACCATTTTTGGTGGTAGAATAATAAATAAAAATCTTGAAAAAATGTAATTAAATGGAAAAGGGTTTCTGTGAAGCCCGGTATTTCACGATTCCCGTGCTTCAAAACATGATCCCCGTGCTTCAGAGTAAGGAATCTCGGGCTTCACAATGGACAATATTATTTTTAAAAAAAATTTCTTGATTTAAAAAAAAATATTAACAAGTGGGAAACTTCACCATACCAGTTTCCCTTTATTTATTTATTATTTTAGCAGCCATATTCTAACAAACACAATTACACTCACACTTCACCATTCCATCTTCCAACTATAACCTTTCACTCTCACCTCCAATCCCAACCTACCAATGACATGGTCCTTTGAAGTAGGTTTTGGGACTGGGATCCATGTCCAATGGAAAGCCTACCGCATGTAGTCACTTTTTTTGGTGGCTGGATAATAAATAAAAATCTTGAAAAAAATGTAATTAAATGGAAAAGGGTTTCTGTGAAGCCCAGTATTTCACGATTCCCGTGCTTCAGAGTAAGGAATCCCAGGCTTCACAATGGACAATATTATTTTAAAAATATTTTTCTTGATTTAAAAAAAAAAAATTAACAAGTGAGAATCTTTACCATACTGATTTCCCTTCATTTCTTTATTATTTGTGCAGCTATATTCTTACAAAAACTGAAATCACAATTACACCCACACTTCACCATTCCATCCTCCAACTAAAACCTTCCACTCTCACCTCTAATCCTAACCCACCAAGGACATGGTCTTTTAAAGTAGGTTTTGGGACCGGGATCCCAATGCAAGGCTGCCGCATCTAGTTACCATTTTTGGTGGCCGAATAATAAATAAAAATCTTGAAAAAATGTAATTAAATGAAAAAGGGTTCTGTGAAGCCCGGTATTTTTCGATTCCTGTGCTTCAAAATATGATCCCCGTGCTTCAAAGTAAGGAATCCCAAGATTCGAAATGGACTATTCAATAAAGTCACTTTTGAAGTTGCTTATGGATCTGGTGAAATTTATAAATTGAGCAGGATTCACGGGCCTGGCCTGACCGGGCCGGACCCTTAACATGCCGGGCCCAAAGAAGCCTAAAGCGAAAACAAGCCAGGCCGAGCCCAGCCTAGGCCTATGGAGCAAGAATAATAAATTAGTTATGATCAGCTTGAATAATTATATTTGATCCGGTTAGTTTTTGCATTGATGGAGCAAGAAGTGAGGAGTCTTGATCTACCCTTGTCTATATATGAATATATGATGAGATTACTATTCTTACTTACAATTTCTTAAATAAACACCAAATTTAGTGATATGAAATTTAGATTAAATACTATATATTATTGAGTTTTTCGTATGATAGTTGAAAGCCAAATCCATCGAGACATCTAACAAACGTTTGATATGTATACAAATTTAGTGATAGCATCCTCCATTGGACAAAAGATGACATTCTTTCTTCTAAATGGCTTCTATTTGAGCCGATATTAGACTTGTAATTCAGTTAATAAAATTGAATATGAAATACAAAACATTCTTCATAAAAAGGACAACTAAGAATATATTGGGATATTGGCATATCTAAGAAGTAAATATTGATGTCTATGAATATATTGGGATATGAATTTATGGAAATATTGAATTCGGTTTGCAACATTTAGAATTTCAATGCCAAATATTGGGAAAAAAAAAAAAAAAACCTCAACACAATTTACTTCTTAGATATGTATTTGATATTTCCTAATTCCTAGATAGCAATTTATAGAGTCATCTACGATCTCTTTATATTCAATTTTATTAATACAGAACATTAGAGCTCTACAGTAGCAACTCAAAATATATTTCACCATTATCCTATGTACTCAAATATTTATCCAACATATATTTTCTTGCTCAGATACGTCACAATTTATAATTAGCATGTTCTAACAATTCTTGCAGAATATAACACACATTTAAGGACCGAAGTTACATAACTTCCACAATATAATAAAGACAGCCCACATCAATATAATGCATGTAAAATAAGTTGTAATTTAGTCCTCTGTTGAGATTTGGTTAGATACAAACAGATTTCATTGAATTCAATATTCATCAGATTCTGGTGAAATATGCTTTCAACAAACAATCGCAAATGTATCTAGAAATCAAGACATGTTAATCAATAAGAACAAGATAAGAATATTCAATATATCACTCAAAAAATCTTAGTTCTTAGATCATGAAATTAAACCTAGAAATCATCATGAAACACATCATACATGTCATTTCTAGAATCAATTTCAAGTAAATAAAGTTTAGCTAAAATATGTTCAAATGAAATTACAAAACTAAAACTCAATAATCAATAGATCAAACAAACCTAGAGTATGAATTAACATCATTCTTAACACATTTCATCTATCAAATAGGAAGATTAAATGAGATGATCAAAAGAGAAGGTAAGAAGAAGATGATTCACATACAAATGATGATCCACGAACTGAAATCGGTTTACTGCACAAAATCACGACATCTTTTGACTCTGAAAATGCTTGGGGTTTGTTCCTCTCTTCAAGACCAACATTTTTGGATTTTGAATCACTTGATTCGGAGTTGAAATGAGAGAGTTATGATCAAAAGAAGAAATCAAAAGTTGTGAAGAATTCTGCACAAGATTTCAATTTAAATAGAGGGAAAAGAGAAGATAAAGAGATAGAGCTGGCCACCAAATGATATATTTCCACCTTAACATCCCGAGGGAGGCGCGTGAGCCTCACGGGGGCAAAGAGGTGGCCTTCCTGTGAGCCTCACGTGTCCTCAAAAGAAGATGGCGCCTCCTTCGCGTTTCTCTCTCGTTCTTCGATCGTTCTCCGGCCTCCGACCTCCGAATTCGAATCCGTTTTTGGATTACGAACCGTGACTCCCTCACGCACCGTGACTCCCTCACGCACAAGGATGACTATGAAACTTTGACAAAAGGTTGAGAATTTGACTCGGTACACGATGACGAAGACAACACAATGTATGAGAACGCAAAGTAGTGTAACTTCCTGGTTTGGACTCGAAACCTAATGAGGGAGTAACCAAAATGACTAGAACTCAATAAGGAATCATATGAGATCATGTTCAAGTTCAAATATAATAAAGCACAAACATATAAACACAAGATCATACAAGTATGCCATTTCCTAGACATAGTCTTAAAACATGCAACTCTACAATGTATGACAATATGAGTTCAATGCATGAGCATACTTCAATGGTGTGTGAATGTGTTATACCAAATGTAGCACAACGATGCAGGGACACACATGAATGAATTGTGTGTGTGTGTGTGCGCGCTTATGCCTTGCAAGAGGAAGAAGAATCTTGATACCTTAACATCTAAGTATGCGCTTTTCCTCTTAAAGACGATATTTATATGAGAAGTTGCTTTTCTACTTTAAAGCTTTTTTTCACCAAGAACCACCTAAGCAACTAACAATTACAAATAAATAGAGTTTTGCAATGGAATCAAGCCAACAAAGATCTAGGATCTTACAAATAAACTTACTAATAATATTATAAGAAGTATTACACAAACTAATAGGGTGAAACTGAGACATATGAAGAGGGCTAGGGACTTTAGGGACGAGTGAGATGAGAGTAAGGTTTAAATCAGATGGGGAAAATCCATGTTCTAAAACTATTTACCACAAGCTCAACTAAGTCTTTCTTGCATCATCCGATTGGCTCTAGAATAACGTAGCAGAAAGACTATCCGGACCAGGAGCTTTTAACCCACCAATCCCAAAGAGACTAGACTTCACCTCCTCCTCACACACAGGTCTGTGCAAATCATCATAGGACTTATCCTTCAACACAGGGAAATAACCAAGTAGAGTATCATAGCTTCCCATGGTGTGATGGGCTGAAAAAAGATTAAGAAAGTAGGAAATAGCAACAACCTTCGTGTTGTCTATATCATTCCTCCACACACCATTCTCATCCTTTAAGCCTTCCAATTTATTAAACCTTCTTCTAATTAAAGTAGCTAGGTGAAAGAACTTGGTATTCTTATCCCCCTTCATAAGCCAAGTATTCCTAGATTTTTGGAGCTAGAATAATTCCTCTTGTTCATTGATAATACTATACTCCTCCTAGAGTTTAGATTCAAGCTTAATCAGACCAAGATTAAACACCTCAACTAGTCTTCTTTGAATCCCCTGGATTCTAGCAAGAAGTCTTCTCTTTTTTCTGAGAAATACACCCAAAAACAGTCCTATTCCACTCTCTTAACTTGTCAGATAAAAGAAAACTCTTATCCACCAAGTTAATACTATGCGTGTTCCAGAAGTGCTTCACAAATTCACAAAAGTGTTTATGCTTCACCCATATGGCCTCGAATTTGAAAGGCTTAAGAGAACTCTAAGTTATATGAGATCTCTGGAGATTCAGCACAATGGGACAATGGTTAGAAGAGACACAAGGAAGATGATAACCAAACCCTTCCACAAACATAAGTCTCCACTCTTTGGAACATAGAGCTCTGTCCAATTTATCCATTAAGTTCTCACTGATTCCCCTCTTAGTTACCCAAGTATACTTTTAGCCAACAAAACCTAGATCAATAAGCTTATTCTCATTAATCCAATATGCAAACCCCCGTTTTAGAATAACAATCTCTACCACCTCTCTTTTCATCCCTACTAATAATTTCGTTAAAATCCTCCATAACAACTCAGGGGCCCTTGAAGCAGCTTCTTACAGCACGTAAATAGTCCCACAAAACTTTTCTAATAGTAGCATTTGGATTGGCATAAACAACGGTGAGAACCCAGAACTTATTACCCTCCGCCAACACTGCTGTGATAGAGTACCTTGAACTAGCCACAACTTGTAGCTTGACTTTATTGTCGTTCCATAAGAGCCATATACCCTTTGAGAATCCAAAAGCCTCTACAATAAACCAAATTAATTTTGAAATATGGAGAATTAATAATAATAATAATAATAATTCATAAGATGAAGTTAGTTGTAAAAATGTGAGTTTTAAAAATTAATTATTATTTTTATTAGAAGAATATAATCGTTCTCTACTGTCTTCTATGTTTTCATGTTAATAATTTTTTATTTTTTTATAACTTTTTTATCACAAAATTTGCTCTAAACCAAACTCATTTTGTGATACTTTTTGTATTCAGGAGTTAGAAATATTTTATTTGAAAAAAAAAATAACAAAATTTTAAATAGTAATAAAGTTTATTAGTTAACAAAATAAGTGCAGGTGCGTATACTTATAACAATACAATACAATAAAATTAAAAAAAAAAAGATATTTTTGGCATTAAACGAGGTTTATTTATAGGCAATATATTTTTAAAATTTTAATAGAGTGTGCTTACAAAAGTGATCTATATACAATTTTTTATAGGTGCAAATATCGCGGCTCAAAAATAAAAATGTTATTCTATATTACAAATCTAAAAATTATTTAAGTTCAATAAAATATTTTAAAATTTTGTCAAATATTCTTGACATTTCCAAATATTCTTGAAATTGTCAAATACTATTCTTAAACAACCTATCACATCTAACTTTTATATATTTTAATACAGCCTAATACATAATATCACCAAACACGGGATTATATATGAATAATATAATCAATGAAATACAATCCAATTCAATCTAATCCAATGTAATCCAATGGTATAACGTTTTAAATAAGCAATATCCGTTGTGTTCAACTATTAATCAAGCTTGAAAGTAATCTTGTAATGTTTGGATACTCTAATTACTCTATCACCGTATCATTTATTTTTGGTTACGTACCTAAATATACATTGTTTTGGTTATTAATTCCAAAAGTGTTTTCATTTCGTATATAGTCTAAAATATTCACTACCCAAACTAAGATTACTTTTTAAAAATCTCTAATCAATTTAGATATGTAATAGTTTTTGAAAAAAAAAAAAGAGAATTGAATAAAAGTGAGATTAATCGTAAAAAAGAGATGAAAGAGGGTATATGATGTTATTTTGTTTATAAAGTGACCGGTTGAACAAGTATTTTCACTTTTTCCTTGTCCAAATTTAGTGTCCAAATCTGGTGGCTAAATGATGTGGCAACACTGTAGACTATTAATTTAAACTGTATTAGATTTGCATGATTTAAATGAATGGACTAAAGTGTTGCCACATCATTTGGGCACCAGATTTGGGCAATGTAGCATTATTCTTTTCGTTTTTATAATAAGAATTTTAAATTAATGGTGTGTTTACTAATCAGGAATCCTATATTGGAAAAGAAATTAAGTTCCTGATTTTCGAATTCATGTGTTTACTAATTTCATTGGGAATTAAGTTTCATGGACTCCACATACATATCAGGAATTAAGTTCCTGATTGAAAATGAACTTAATTCCCCTCACTCACCCTAGGAATCAAGTTCCCTTTCCTGATTGAAAAGGGAATTCATATGTTTTTACTAAAATATCCCCACTTATTTTTTTTAAAATAACTATATCTATATAAATAACTATATTTATATATTTATATATTTATATACTTTGCGGTTGATTTTTACTTTATAGGTGTGTGTGAATTGTTAATTACAAAAAAAAAAAAAAAACTAATAAAAAAAGTTTATATTTAAAGAAAAAACAATATGTATTGTACACAAGGGCATTTTTGTAATCAATTTTGTATAAATTTGATTCAATCTCTAATTCTAAGAAAGTTAGTAAACACGGTAATGGAATTTAGTAAATTAATTCTGATTCTCTTCCATTCCCTTTCCCTTTCCGGTGGAACTTATTTTTTATTCTTTTCATTCCCAATCAGTAAACACGCCTAACAATCAATAAAAACCATCGGATCCATTTTGAAATGATCCAATGGACCTAATGGCTTACTATTCACCCCTGCATGCATAGTAGTCAGTCCCACTTAAACCGAATCACCAGCCTCCTCTCCTCCGTTCCCTTGCTGCCGTTCGACTCTTGGTCGCCGTCGCTACCCGCCGTCGTTCGAATCTAACAGTTCTAGTCTAACAGTTCTAGTCTGTCGCCTCGCTGCTCGCCGTCCGACTGCAGCTCGGCCGCCGTTCGACCCGCTTCCAGGGTGAGACCGTGAGTTAACTCAGTTCTGTTGGCTTGAGATTGTTGTTGGTTTTTGCAATGTGAATGTTTATGCTTATTGATTGGAATATTGAAAAGAATGATATTTATTTTATATACTGGTAGGAATATTAAACTTCTTTTATCATTAATTGATGACTTCAGTTACTGATATAGTGATATATAATGAATTTGTAGCTGTTTAAATTGTTTATTTTATAGATCTTCATTTTGGTTTGATTATGGGTTTTGTGATGAATATTCTGGTTATTTTAGTTGAATATGATTGTTTGGTTGGGCTCTTAACTGCATATATTGTATTAATGTTGAAATTTGTGGTGTATGTTAATTGTTCGATTAGTAAATATTGTAGTGTATGCTAAATGTTCGATTAAGTATCTACTATCTCCAATGTTTATTTTGTAAAAAGTGTTTTATTTGAATGGTTGAAGGAATTTGTATTTTTTAATGTACTTCAAAGTTCCTAGTTTTTATCACTTATAAATCTTCTTAGAGTTTGTAGTTATCCTGTTCACCAATACAATAATCCGCAAGAATTATGTCAGTAACAAAAGCTCTACAGACCATAGAATAGAGAAGGCCAGGACAATAAATAGAGAAGTCCACATAATGAGTGCACATAGATGCACTAAGTAGTTGTTTACATTTCCCCTCAGCGCGACTCGAGTTCTCATCGCAAGAAAAAATTCCAAGACTCAATTGTATGCTACAATCGAAATCTTCTTTCTTGAATTCTAGATCTTCATCCACAAAAGCAAAAGCATTAATATGTAAAACATGCCTTCTTCTACTGACCTGGGTTGTTTGGTTCTTACTAAGCTGAAACAAATGTTAAATTGTGAATCTGTTAAATCTTTATGCAAATGGGAAACTAAATAAGGAAGAAGTGAGCTCATTAGGTCATGATATTTACCTTGTAAATGGGTTTTGAAGATAATAAATTTGAACGAAATTTGAGATTTTTCTGGTATGGTTTGTATGCTTAGGGTTGTTGAAATCTAATGAAAAACAAGAAAAGAGAAAATGCTCCACATTATGGTGTTTGTGTTCTGCCTCTTTAATTCTTTTGCTGAAGCTTTTGTTATTATCTTTGTAAGGTTGGCATTGAAGATTCAATGATTGCTTACAACTTTTTGGCGTTACAGGAAACTAAATCATGGAGGAAGGTGATGATTATGTTGAGTATGTTCCGGTGGCGAATCGTTGAGCCATGGAAGCCCAAAAAATACTTCAGCGCAAGGGGAAATCCTCTGCACTTGAGGATGAGCTTGAAAATTCGAAACTTGCTGAGGCCAAACCCAGCCTTCTCGTAAAAGCATCCCAACTTAAGCGTGATCAACTGGAAATTAGTCCCACAGAGCAGATTGTTCAGCAAGAAAAGGAGATGATTGAGCACTTGTCAGATAAGAAAAACATTGATGGCAGTTCGGGAATTGGCAAAGGGAATCACTTATACTGACCCTCTGTTAACGGGGTGGAAACCACCATTGCCCATTAGAAGAATGTCAAAGAAGGCATGTGATTTAATCAGAAAACAATGGCATATTATTGTTGTTGGTGAAGATATTCCTCCACTTATCAAGAACTTCAAGGACATGAGGTTTCCTGAGCCAATTTTGAACTGAAAGCTTAGGGGATTGTGCAACCAACCCCTATTCAGGTGCAGGGCCTTCCAGTTATTTTATCTGGCAGAGATATGATTGGGATTGCATTTAAAGGCTCAGGCAAGACATTGGTGTTTGTTCTGCCAACGATCATGATTGCGCTGCAAGAGGAGATGATGATGCCAATTATTCCAGGAGAAGGGCCCTTCTGTCTGATAATATGTCCATCCAGAGACCTATGAAGTGATAGAACAGTTTTTAATACCAATGAGGGAGGAAGGGTATCCAGAGTTGAGGGCATTGCTTTGTATTGGTGGAGTGGATATGCGGTCACAGTTGGAGGTAGTAAGAAAGGGTGTACACATCGTTGTTGCAACTCCTGGGAGGTTGAAGGACATGCTGGTGAAGAAAAAGATGAATCTGGATAATTGCAGGTAAGCATAATCACCTTTCTCATAACTTTGTGTAAATCAGAATTGCTGCTACTTTTTGTGGTTCTACCCACCCATGCTCACGCCCACAAGAGCACAAAACACTTTTGCACCCACTTAAATAATGCCTCTTTATATTAATTAATGAATGGGAAATTTCACAAAAGTTTCTATATTTTGGAGAAATGTCACATTTTTAAATGTCTTGTCATATTAGTACCTCCAGTCCTTAAATTATCAAAAGGGCAAATTGCACTGCACCCCTTGAGGTTTGGTTAAGGTACACTTAGTTGGAAAAGTTTTGGTATTATACACTAACACCCCCAAGACTTAAATTTGACTTTGAAAATGCCTAAAATGCCCCTAGTTGTATTATTTTACACTCTATTTATTTAATTTTTTAAACTATTTATTTATTTAATTTTTTTCAAACTATTTATTTATTTAATGAATCATATCTTTTATTATTTATTTTATTTTATTAAAGTTTATAAAGTTTTTGGTTAAAAGGTAAAAAAATAAAGTATAAAACAATACAACTAGGGGCATTTTAGGCATTTTCAAAGTCAAATTTAAGTCTTGGGGGTGTTAGTGTATAATACCAAAACTTTTCCAACTAAGTGTACCTTGCCCAAACCTCAAGGGGTGCAGTGCAATTTGCCCTTATAAAAAATACACCACTTTAATTCCTTTGACCAATTTTTTAACAGCCAACATTAACAAAAGTATTAAAAGTATGATTTTACCCTTACACCAATTAGTTGACTGTTAAAAAATTGTTGTACCCTTAAAAAGTCTGCTAAAAAGACTAATATCTCCCCAACCGTATAAATTATAAAATATAAGTAAAAAATATTAAAATGTCTTTAAAAAAAAAAACCCTAAAATTAAAGGCTGAACATCAACTTGCCTAATCTTTTTCTTTGTCTTTACCTACTGCAACTTCTCTACATTCAATTCCTAAAATAATTGAATAGTTGAGTTTTGATTGATGTTGGTTTAGGGATTGCATTATTTTGTTTGAAAAATTCTAAGTTTTTTTTCCCATAAGTGACAACATGAATAGGGAAAAAAAATCAATTGTCCTGTTGGAGTGCTTAAATACTATTGTTGGGTCATTTCCTATTAGCTTAAACTTTTAGGTATGATGGTTACTAACATGTTATTAGAGCCTAGTTGTCCTAGGAGTCTTGGGATCAAGTCCCCCACGTGATTATTTGAATTTGTAATATGAATTTATTGTGTATTTGTGTTTGGGGTCAAGTCACGTGGCAAGCCCGTTGGTCTTACATTTGAGGAGGTGTGTTAGAGTGCTTAAATATTTGTTGGTCTCTTTCTTATTAGCTTAAGCTTAAGGGTCCGATGGTTTTCCTTATTAGCTTAAGTTTATGGATCAAATGGTTACTAAGGGGTCGTTTGTATTTTTGTCAGAAGATTGAATAAGGATTGAAACCTGAATGACATTTTTGTTTTTTATTTTTCTCACCTTTGAACATAGTGTTAACTTGTTTGTTTTTTAAGGATAAAATTGTTTGAAAGTAATTAATTTGACATTTATACCCTTTTTACTATTAATTGTTATGTATTTTCATTTGATATTCTTGGAAATATGTTATCTTTGTAGGATATTCTTGGAAGGAAATAAATTAAATGCAATTATGTGATTTGGAATTAAGTGAAAAATCATGATTTTTTACTTTTTATTTTCAGTTGTTTTTGAGTAGTTTTAAGTTGTTTTACCACTTAAAAAAAACAAACTTATTAGGTCCAATTCAGATCCTTTAAGTGTTAAGTGCTAAAAACAAACGACTCCTAACATCCAGAAATCCTTAAGTGACAGCATGAACAAACCGATCGATTACGACAAAGCTGTGTGTTAAACATGACACCATAAATTTACATTGGTGATAACAAATTGAATCAGAGATGGTGGCACGTACAGTATTGGAGATAGGAAGGAGATGGAAATGGTGGTTTTGAGAGATAAGAAATGAGTGCATTAGAGAGAGAAATATATGATATTAGCTGTTTGTTGGAAGGAAAGAGGGAAAAACGGAAAATCACAATGATTTTGTTAATAAGCAAAAGAGAAAGTAGAATGTATGTGAAGATTGGGCAAAATAATGGTGACTGGAAGGGCTGAAATAAGTCTAGGAGTGTTGTTCATTTCCGTTAGGCAAAAAGAAACGATGGGAAAATGATGGCTTTAGGTTTCCTTTTTCCTTTTTCCTTTTTATTTTTTTATTTTTAATTCAAGATACCACATGTCACATTTGTGTTGGTTACTCTATTTATATAATATTTTATAATTAAATATTATTATTTTTCACTTGGACACGTGGCACTTTTTTGGAGAGTGCTGCTGTAAAGGAAAATATACCCTTGGGTCCTTGACATTGTTAATTTTGACCAACAGGACAGATTAAAGTGATGTATTTTCTTATAAAGTTGGGACCAAAAATGCTAATATGGTAAAGATATTTAAAAAAGTGACCTTTGGTAAAAAAGAAGGGACTCATGTGAAGCTTTCCCATTAATGAGAATGTTTTCATTGTACGCCAGAAATGCTCTGTTATCATATGTTTTTAATGTAAAATATGTTTGTAAAGGTATAGTTTGACAGAAAATTTCTTTTTCCGTCCATAGCCCTGTCTATCTTATCCTTTGGATGTAAGTTTGGGTTAGGGCTAGGTTTTTACTTTGTTATACTCTGTTTTTTAATAACAAAGAAAGCCTTGTTGGACATCTCTGTTTGCTTTTATTAGCTTCTCTGTCAGACATCGCTAATTTTATTTGCTTCGTTGCTTGAATGTTGTATATAATTGTTCCTTGGATAGTTTTGGTTAGACAATTGCAATTTTTGTCTCTCTTTTTCGATAATAAATGTAGACTTCTTTTAATGATAGGAAGTGATATTCACGGTACTACCTTACGCAGATATTTAACATTGGATGAGGCAGATAGGTTAGTGGATTTAGGTTTTGAAGATGATATATGAGAAGTGTTTGACCATTTCAAAGCTCAAAGACAAACTCTGTTATTCTCTGCCACCATGCCCACAAAAATTCAGAACTTTGCTAGAAGTGCCTTGGTGAAGCCCATCACTGTTAATATGGGAAGAGCTGGAGCAGCAAATCTTGATGTGATTCAGGAAGTTGAGTATGTGAAACAAGAGGCGAAGATTGTGTACCTACTTGAATGCCTGCAAAAAACTCCACCTCCTGTTCTGATATTTTGTGAGAACAAGGCTGATGTTGATGACATTCATGAATATCTTCTCTTGAAAGGAGTTGAGGCAGTGGCCATTCATGGAGGAAAAGACCAAGAAGAGAGAGAATATGCCATTTCATCCTTTAAATCAAGCAAGAAAGATGTTTTGGTTGCAACTGATGTTGCCTCAAATGGGTTAGATTTTCCCGATATACAACATGTGATTAATTATGACATGCCTGCAGAAATTGAAAACTATGTTCACAGAATTGGTCGAACGGGAAGATGTGGTAAGACTGGAATAGCAACAACATTTATAAACAAGAATCAAAGTGAGACAACACTTCTTGATTTGAAGCACCTGCTGCAAGAGGCAAAACAGAGGATTCCTCCTGTGTTGGCTGAGCTAAATGATCCAATGGAGGATGTGGATGCAATTACAGATGCAAGTGGGGTTAAGGGCTGTGCATATTGTGGTGGGCTTGGTCACCGGATCCGTGATTGCCCCAAGTTGGAGCACCAGAAAAGCATGGCAATTGCCAGCTCAAGAAGGGATTATTTCGGATCTGGGGGTTATAGGGGGGAAATCTGATGTTATACTTGGCTTTCATACATGTCTTTTGATTTGATGGGCAATCTGGTATGAATGTCAACTACTTTCATTTTGTATTTTAATTGATGAAGAATGAGATTATATTCAAATATGAAATTTAAGGGCTCACTTTTCTGCATCTATAGAACTGATGCAGATAGGCTTGGAAAAGATAAAATCTATACCTTGTTGAGCTGATTTTACCTACAAAATCATATCAAACTTTGAACTTTTGGATTGATTACACATATCTTACTTCTTAGAATATATTAAACAAGTAAAGTTTTAATAATTATATGGAGAATTAACAGGATAGGATATTGGGGTTTTTAACTTTCGTTATAAAATCCCTTGACATTGTTTGAATGATTACTCAGAAAAGATAGGGATTTGTGAAGCTAAAGTAGAATTATATGAGACATGATGCTTGATTGCGTTGTTCATCACTGGGTTGGGCGATGGCGTGCAGCATTGCCTTCCAATCACGACCGATTTCACTATATCAGTGTCACCCACATTTAAATTCAAGTATGTTCTCTCTCCTTATCTTTTGTGCTGTTTTGTTTTGTTTTTAAATCAACTGCTATGAATATTCAGATGTTCTTTTTTTTTTTCTTTTTTCTCTTTATATTGAAAATTAGATAGGTTGTGCATTGATTGTATCTATAATAGCAATGTAAAATGGAGGATTGTTGATTGATTTAGGTAGAGACGCAGAGTTATCTGCGTAGGTGACAGTTTAGAGTAGCAGTCAGTCTTGTTGAACCTACCCAGTACCCAGTCCTTTTATTCTTTGCCATTCTTCTTGATATATATATATTTTTTTTTCCTTCACCCAGGACATTTGGAATATTTATTTTGAAACTTATAGATATTTATCTGGATTTGTTATTATTATTATTATTTAACCTCGCTGATTTGCCCTTAATCTGTGCAGCCGGCTGCCGCCTAGCGCCTAGGCTGCGTTTTAGAAGACTGATTATGTAATGATTGGGAAATTTAGGGATAAATTTAGGGATTTAGTGAATGTCCATAATAAATAGCATGTGTCAGCCGTAGGGAATCTTTCATTGAGAGTCTATGATAGTGTGTGTGTGTCTTAATATAGGGAATTATTTCCCGTGAGTCCTGTTTCATTTAGGGTCATTTTTACAATTGATTGCATTTTCCTTTATATTCAGAGTCTGTAATAGCATTTGGTATCAATGAAATATTACAATCATTTTCTCAACTAATTTCTATTCTCTCTCTCAACAATTTCTCTCTCTTCTCAACATGATCGGTTCTTTCTCCAATCTTCTACAATCTGTTCTTCATTCTATTTCTAGAAATACCCACATATCTACAAAATCAACCCAAAACCTATAAGAAAATCCAATTAAAATGCCTAGGGCATGACAGATTATAAGTTAATCAAATTTAATGTTACAGAGAAAAATTCTTAATGATATATTTTGTACTTTTGTTTTGTTTAAATATCTTTTAGTGTTAATTATGGTAATTTGCAAAAACATTTTAGTAATTTTAAGTATATGAAAAGGCATGATATCAAATTCCTTTTGTTGCATAATATGGTTTTTTTCTAAGTCTGCACTTGATAATTCTTTGGATTGAACTGGAAAAAGAAATGGTGGTTTTCTGGCAGCTTTGTTGTTTTGCTTTTGGAGATGTATATTTTCTGCTCAAGTGCTTTCTTGCTGCTGGTTTTATGGTTTCTGCAAATCATTATTTTGGGACAACTGCTTAGATGCCACAATTTTGGATGATTTTTCTGCTGTGTTTTGATGCTAGACTTGCATTTTCTTTATGTTTTTGTTGATATCAAAACAAGATTGTCTCTAAAAAGAAATAAAAGAGTCATCCATAGCACATTCATAATTTTATATGTTTGGTTTAAGCTAAATCAACTTAGGGGTCGTTTGTTTTTTTTATCTAAAGACTGAATAGTCATGAATTTTTTAAATTTATGTGGTAATACATCCCCTATTGATTGATTGATTGATTATGAACCTATGACAATTTCTGCTCCCTAGTTTTGCCCAACATATATATGTGGTTGGAGTTCAAATTCAATCTTGTTCATTTATGGGTTTTAATTAGCCCTCGACAATGACTCATATTTGAGTTAAATGGTATATATATTAAAAAAAAAAAAAAAAAAAAAAAAAAAAATTCAAAATAAAACTGGTTGATAAATGAAAATGATTTTTAAGTTTTAATTGTAACACGGTTCTTAAGTAGTGGTTACTTAAATACTAACATTGGATCCTACTTAATATTTCAAATATGTCAAACTTTTGAATTGAGTAGTTGCTGGTATGTTATCACGATTCAAAATCTTAAAATCATAGAGGGACGACTAAACAAACGTGTCTAATCCCATATCTTAATTACTATATCTTTACACACCATCTCAAAACACAAGCGGTAGTGATGTAAATTGTAATGCACCTCCCCTTTTAGCATAGACAATAGTGACGTAATGCACCTACCTTCCACATTATTAGTTGTGAGGGGTTCAAGTTCCACGATACGTATTTTACAAGCATGTATTATGAGTGTTTTTCCCGGTTTATAAGAGTAGATATCCGGACCGTACATGTATTGTTTAATCTTGACATGTCCCAACAGTCATATTGTAATACTTCAAAATACAATTTAAACATTAGAAAAATCTTGTTACTTAAGATTCGTGACAAAATACTTATCCTAAGTACATATGTGCCATGGTACTATATTCTAAAATTCTATTTCCACTGATTAAGCTATCATATACATTGCCTAGTGTGACTTAGTGGTAAGAGGTTCATTCAGCCTTATAATAACCGCATACGGTATATAAAAAAATTAAATTAAATTAAGCTACCCATATACTGATATACACATGCAACAGATCATCAAGAACCAGTTGGGTTCTCTTTATTTCTAAATTAATGCATCAATAATTTAGTTTGGGACAATATGGTTTTCAACCAACAACATATTCTTTTGTAGCTTCTTCAGAAATTTCTCCTGAATTCTCTACTGATCTGAGCTAAATTACCTTAATGTTCCCAACCGAAAATATAATTGTCTCGTAATCTAATCAAATAGAACAAGGGTAGGGATCTCATCACTCTCTAATATTTCAGTATTTTCCAGCTTCTTATGTTCTCCGGCAACCACCGTGGGAGACGGTGAAAAAAACGCGATGTTGAGATCAAGATTCAAGTCATGATGAGAGGAGCCTGCTGACATTCTATCATCTTCCAAACAACTTCCAGCATCCGAAACCGTATCGGCATCTCCATTAATGGGATTGAATGCCTTTTCCATTGAAGCAGAAGTGCACTGCTGAGGTTGATTGTGAAAATGAAGTTGAGGAATTTGATTCATTTTATGGTTATCTGGATCAATTCCCATCTTCATCAGCTTCTTCCTTATATGAGTATTCCAATAGTTCTTCACTTCATTGTCAGTTCGACCTGGTAACCGTCCGGCGATCAATGACCACCTAAGACCCCATAAATCACATATAAGCATTTTTGAACTATTACAATAATTTCATGATTTTGAAGAGGGGAGTACAGACTCGAATGCACAATCATTAGTAAACAATTAATCGGATAATTAATTTATACCACGTCATCTCCTATATATAATATGGTAGATATGTGTCACGCAATGAATTTATTTTTGAAAATTATTGATGATGAGGTATATATGAATGTCCCACTACAAAATTAACTTTCTCCTAACACAAAATTTTTCTTGTTTTAGTCAATTAATTAGGAGTTTTATAATCATAGTTGCCGTTAGTTTTATTATTCGTTCCTTTGAAGTAATTTCTTATATATCGTGAATTCGACTATTTTATCGTTACAGATTAAAATCACCACCTCTAAATGTAACTAAAATCAAGATGTCTTAATTAGAGAAAAAATGAATTATACAAAAAAAATTAAAGAGAAAGATGGTACCGGTTGCCAAGGAGGGCATGTAGCTTGATGATGAGATCTTCTTCATCTGGCATGAAGTTACCACGTTTGATATCTGGCTTCAGATAATTAATCCATCTCAGTCTACAACTCTTCCCGCAACGGCGTAAATCTGATATAAATACAAACATACGTACATACATATATACGTAAATTAATCGTGTCAGAATCCACAAACGATATATACATATATGATATATGCATGCATGGAACATAATTAATAGAACCTGCTGCTTTGGGGAGAGAACGCCAGGAACCCTGACCATTAAGAAGAATATAATCAACAAGCTTCTTGTCTTCCTGCCTTGACCAAGCTCCCTTGTTGGTCCCTTGTTTCTCACTGCAGCAAGGCTTTCTCATCATTAATCTCTTCTTCGATTAAGAAATGGAGAACAAAAACATATATAGAGATCGGGATCGAAGACAACACCCATGTAGCCGATCGAAGACAACATGAGCTATCTAAATAGAGATCACACGACTTAAGTCTGACTTGGACTGGTGGTTTTAGGATACACATTTTTTATTCATTTAGTTTGGTGGGTTGTGACTGTAGTCTGTAGGTCAAAAACTTCCAAAAATAAGAAGATAAGGTGTCGTTTGTCTTTATTTGTTTGTTTGTTTTCTGTTGATAATTATAAACTTTTATGTTCGATTCATTAACAGTAACTCTGTAATTAATATTACAGCTTCTAAGGGCGTAACTTAGCTGATAGATAGACGAGTTTGGGGTTTGGATAAATAACTCTCAAGTTGGCGGCTCGAATCCTACCGATAGCAAAAAGCTTTAAGAAAAATACCTGGTCTAGATATGTTGATAGACAGGAAAAAAAAAAAAATTATTGCCAAATGAGTCATGGATTTTTTTTTAAAAAAAATTACAAGTTGTTTGTGACTTTTACAAAAGTGACCGAATTGGTCCCTAACTTTTGAAATTGTACCATTTTAGTCCCTAATTAAAAAAAAAAAAAAAAAAAGGAAAGTATTTTACTCTTAAACCCTGTTATTTCAACCGTTAACTTGACCATAATTTAATGTAAAAGACAAAAATACCCCTTAAAAATTAAATAATAATTATAATTGAAATATTAGAAAAAACAAAAAACCAAATTTCACACCTCCCGTATCAAGATCGGCCTCCACTCCTCCAAGAAGTCCATATTCTGAAACGTCGGGATTTCCGGCTTGTCTTGTACAACTGGCGTACTGTAATGGAGGACTGACCCGGCTGTAGCCGGGTCAGCCATTTGTAAAAAAAAAAAAATTATTATTATTTTCTTCTCACCTCTCATCTCAAAATCTATCATTTATCTCTCTCACTGTCTCACATCACGCTCAACCAACTATCTCTCTCTCTTTCTCTCTCTCTCTCTCAAAGTAACTCTCATGTCCAAGTTCCTGACACCCAACACCCTCTCTCTCTCTCTCTCTCTCTCTCTCTCTCTTTTCCAAATCCCAATGTATATAAAAATATATTCTTTTTTTTTTAACCATAAAAACAATAACCATATTATATTGAGTGCATTTTTGCTCACCCACACTAACTAGGGTGAACCATAACCACCAACTCCAGGTGTTGACATGTGTCTTAAACTCAACCCAAAGTTTGGGACACGTGTCAACACTTAGAGTTGGTGGTAATGGTTCACCCTAGTTAGTGTGGGTGAGCAAAAATGCACTCTATTATATTCTTTATTTCATGTATTTTTTATTTAAAATTTATTTTTTGGATTTGTTATTCATAATTTCAAGTTAGTGTTTTGTTATTTTTTTAATGAATTTATTTTCCAATAGCAAATTATCATTTATAGTGTTATATTATAATTTTTAAAGTACCACTTTAACCATTTTTTTTTTTTTTGATAATTTATGATACAATGTGAAACAATCATACTTTCATACTTTGGGAAAAAAATAACAATCAATTATCGGGTTGAGGTGGATCAAGTTCTTCATATAATGTCGGGGATGGGGGGTTCAAGTTTGTCTCCTTTATTTCAATGGAGTTAAAACAATGTTATTTTATTGAAATTATATATATCTATATATAATTTTGTTTTAGCCCACCCAAGTAAAAAATCCTGGGTACGCCCCCGTGTACAACAGCCGTTGTTTCTTTGTTCATAGAATCAAAGAGACGAGAGTTGTAAAGTGTAGCTAAGTCTTTTTTTAATATATTGCGTCGGTTTGAGAGTGTGCGTGCACAGGATAAGTAATCTTATTGGGTGCCAACCTAGTTGGGATGCTTCAAGTTATCTTGGATGCAACTGCTCTTTAGCTGACTTTATTTATAAAAAAAGAAAGTGATTGTCATTCACCACAAAGATTTATAGGTGAGGACAATTCATTTACTAAAAAAAAAAAAGTGACGCCATTATATTATATCGATTATAATATATATGATGTTTTGTTAGTAGATAAGGTTTGCAAATAATCAACTTCCCACTGCATAATTTGAACAATAGCTTTACTCATTATCTAATTATGGTTTTACCTTTAAGTAGATGTCTCTTTCCCCACGCCACCTAAGCAAATTTTTATTTTGTATAATTGGGTTAACGTATATGCTCATTCTACTCCTCCATCTACATTTTTGAAGATTGTTAGGTGGGTTTAGGGTTTACAACTCACAACAAAAACATGTTCTGCATTATGTATATATGTTGTTATCTTCATGGGACTAACATGAGATGGAAAGTTTGTTCCACCGACTATATATGTTTTATTATTTTATTTATATTTTATATATGTTTGGTATTGTTCTTTTTTTTTTAAATAATTAAAAACTTATTAACGTACAAAATGAAAAATACTCATTAATATATACTTCACACCCAAAGTAATTATGAGATTGTGAGCACGTGTTGTGTTACATTCCCTTCCACGAAACCTTAAATTATACTAGTTTAAAACGAATAAATAATAAAAATTTTAATACCATTTTAATTTTATGGTAATTTGGTTTAAAACAACTGTATATAACTTTTTTTTTTTCTTCTTTTGGATTTGATGGAGTGTTTTCTAAACAAAGAAAATTCAGAAAAATAAATAAATATATGAATCTATTCAGTATTTTTATGATTTTTTTTCTTTATTTTTTTTTTATCTATTCCAACTGGTTGGAATCAGTGAAATCACACGAAAAAATTGTATGTGTATATATATATATATTATCAAATGCAGGATCCTATACAAAAAATTCGTATGGTTTCTTCGGAATCAATGAAAAAAAATTTATAATGATTCTAATCAGTTGGAATTAATGAAACCGCATGAAAAATTCATATGAAATTTTGCACTAAAAAATTACTATATATATATATACACATGACATTATAGGAATGAATAAATGGCCTTCGATATCTAACCATATTTGGCCTGTGATTTCCTACTTTAGTTTTGTTTGTATTTAATTTCCAAGTTCCTAAACAAAGAAAAAAGAACTTATGATCGAGTCCAATTTATGTTTATGTTCCTGTATGTGTCAGTTTTCATGCATGCAATCATTTTTAACCAGAGAAAGTGATGCAGGACAAAAGCCTGCTTTAAGAAATTCAAAACTGCTACATTAGTACATTAGGAATTTATTTGACTTTAATTACTTTTGTGAATTTACCCCAAAACAACTTAACATTAAAAGTAAAAAATCTCAACTTTTCACTTAATTCCAAATCACTGTTGCATTTAAAATATTTACTTCCAATATTATCCTTACAAAGATAATTATTTCCAATATTCTACGTAAAAAAATATTGATCAATAATTTTCGATATGCAAGCCGCTTTTGTATCGGAGAAGCTCTCGTAATAAACCAGTAACAAAACAAATGGCACATTCAATCACATAATTACTTACCATTTTTATATATTATTTTTTTCATAGATATCCTTTTCAAACTTACCAATGATGCACCTATACAATAGGTAGGTAGAGTAAGTGTGTGGCAATTAAGCTAGATCTCCAGATAAGCCTATACAAATACTCAGCAACCACTGTTGAAGATAAGAACGCCTCTTTTTTCTCTCTCTCTTTTTCTCATCTCAATCTTCTGTCTCTCTTTCCTGAAACCCAGATATGAAGCCCTTGCATCTGTGTCTTGCTTTAATTTTTAGGGGTTATAATTGTAATTCCTGCTTTTTTTCATTTTTTTTTATAAAAAATATTGCTTTTATATGAGAAAAAAAATGGTTAATTACAGGTAAAATTTCTAAATGGTCCCCGATCATACAATGCAAAAGACATTTATATACCCTCACTTATATATTGTTTACTGAAAAACTTTATGTAATTTTAGGATTCTTTAAGGATAGAAGTGTAACAACACTATGCTAATAAATGTAAGCAAATTAAAATAATGAAATACCATATATACCTTCTATTTTTTTTTATAGATTTTATATAAATATATCAATTATTAAAAGTAATTTAAAGTTCTAATAAATACATTATAGATATATAAAGTTACAAAAAATTAAGTAAACTATAATTAAAACTGTAGACTCTTTTTATATAGAACAGACATTAGTACTGTTTTTTAATCTTTGAATTTGATTCTTATTGTGATAGGGATGGATTTGCCACCTCTCTTTCTATCTCTATCTCAAGAGTCTAACAGGTGGAACGGTGGAAGAAGCCAAGCTTGACTTGTGGCTATGCATGTGTTGTACAGTGATTATTGGATGTCACTATTATATCACATTTTAACAGAGTTGGTAGTACACCATCCCTTTAGGGCCGGCCCTGACTATTTTGAGGCTCGGGGCAAAAATCTAAGACGGATCCCTTGTTCATATTATACCAAAATATCTCGACAACAACCGGTTATATTGATATCAATATAAGAAATAGTAATGATATTTATACCCCTTAAAAATTGTATGTTCACCCCTATTTGTATTTACACTCCATTGAAATTTTTTAAAATATTATAATTTGTAAGCACATCCGCATATTACCAAATATGCCATTTCTTTTAATTTCTATCGAAAAATATGATAAATTAATCAATTAAAATGTAAAAATGAAAATAAAAAATTGGAAGAGCACATTATTAAAGATAAACTCTAACTGAAGACTTTGTATATATCTCAACCAGTTATACTTTACTTGTCAACGTTGTATTACTAAATTCTTTTAGTATTAACTTTTCAGTTATTGTATAGGAATAGATTATTATCATTCAGTTATTGTATAGGAGTAGACTACCTCTCTAGCATACTCGTCTGTGTGCCTGTATAAATTGTAAACGAGACTTATCAATAATATTTGCTGAATTATTATTCTCTACATGGTATCAAAGCCCCCATAACTCAAAAGAGTCCAAACGATCCAACATGGCCACCACCGGTTCTTCCACCTCCAATTCAGTAACTGTTATCTCTTCCTCCTCCTCATCTCATGATGTAACCACTTCCACAAACACAATCATCTCCATCAATATTTCCGCCCAAGCTCCCTTAAAACTCACTACAACAAACTATCGTTCCTGGAAACTCCAATTTCACACTCTTCTCGTTGGGTTTGATTTAATGGGTTTCGTCGATGGTAAACGCCCATGCCCGCCAGCCACTATCATAGACAATAACATCACCACACCGAATCCGGCATTCAACATCTGGAACAGGCAAGATCAGTTGCTTCTAAATGCAATCATAGGTTCCATAACTCCATCTATCATCCCTTTTATCGCTTCTGCCAAGACTGCGCAGGATGCCTGGACTGCCCTTGCCAATACCTATGCAAAACCCTCTAGAGGACACATCATGCATCTTAAAGGCGTGCTCACCAATATCACAAAAGGCACACAATCAGTAATTGAGTTCATGCAACATGCAAAAAGTGTGGCGGATGAATTGGCCATGCTTGATGCTCCAGAAAATTCTGAAGATTTGACAGTCAAAATCCTAAACGGTTTGGGTAATGAGTTCAAAGACATATCCGCTGCGGTTCGTGCTCATGACTCTGCTATTACCTTTGAAGAACTACATGAGAAACTTCTCAATTTTGAGGCCGTCCTGAAACAAGAAACATCGACAAATCATAAACTTCCTATCACGGCAAACTACACCACCAAACCTCCAACCGGTAGTCACCCCAACACCTACCGCCAGCCATACAACACTGGCAGCAGCAACAACCGCACACCAGCAGCCCCACAGTCGCCGAACCAGCAGTCACGGCATCCAAACCCTTCAAGCCAACCAAATAGAGGTAAACCGTATCGTGGTTTTTGTCAATTATGTGGTGAGCAGGGACACACAGCTAAACAGTGCACCACGGTCACTTTTACATCAGCCCTACCACAACCTCCAGTGAACCAACCAACTAGGCAATGGCAGCCTCGTGCTCACTACGCTGCACCAAATTCCTCTACACCAAATTGGCTTCTTGACTCAGGTGCTTCCCACCATGTCACCAGTGATCTACAAAACCTTTCCATGCACTCTCCGTATGATGGTTCCGATGACATTATGATTGGTGACGGCTCAGGTTTGGCTATTACACACACAGGCTCCTTAAAATTGCCTGATAAACACTAATTTTTTTTGTTATCTGATGTGCTATGTGTCCCTACCATGAAACAAAATTTGATATCTGTTTCAAAATTTTGTGTTTCTAACCAAGTCACTGTGGAATTTTCGCCCTTTTTTTTTGTTGTGAAAGATCTTCATACGGGGGCGCAGCTTATGCAATGACGGACTAGGAATGGAGTCTACGAGTGGCCATCTCATGCAAAGTCGGAAAAACCACCCATCATCGCCTTCTCCAGTGTCAAAGCATCTCTCTCAGACTGGCATCATCGCTTAGGTCACATGTCTTTAAAAATAGTGTCTAATTTAGTGTCGTCTCAAGCATTGTCTGTCGCTTCGTCCAATAATTCTAGCAATTCTTGTAGTGCCTGTCATCTCAATAAAACTCACAAATTGCCTTTTTCAGTTTCAACTGTTGTTAGCTCTAAACCATTGGAAATTATCTATTCAGATGTTTGGAGCTCTCCAATTGTCTCAAAAGATGGTTACAAGTATTATGTGCTATTTGTTGATCACTTTACAAAATATATGTGGATGTATCCTTTAAAACATAAATCTGATGTTCATGATGTTTTTTAAAACTCTAGTTGAAAAATATTTTCAAAACTCCATCATCTCGCTTTATAGTGACAATGGTGGTGAATACATAGCTTTAAGAAAAACTCTTGCATATCATGGCATCTCACACTTCACTACACCACCACACACACCAGAACACAATGGTGTCTCTGAGCGTCGTCATCGTCACATTGTTGAGACTGGTTTGTCTCTTCTCACTCATGCATTCATGCCCACCACATTCTGGTCCTATGCATTCACCACAGCTGTGTACTTAATCAATAGGATGCCCACGCCAGTGCTAGACATGTTGTCTCCTTTTGAAAAAATCTTTGGTACACGTCCATCATACTCTAAACTACGTATATTTTGATGTCTATGCTATCCATGGATTAAACCATACAACCACCACAAACTAGAGTCTAGATCTAAAGCTTGTATTTTTATAGGGTACTCACAGTCCTAGAGTGCCTATCACTGTCTAGATCCTGAAACCGATCGCATATTTGTTTCTCAATTTCGTTGAGTCAATGTTTCCATATAAAACCTTACATACAAACCTTCCTAGGACTAGCACTAGCACCAACACCACCACGTCATGGCTTGCCTATGACTCACCCTATATTACCACACCTGTCTCACATGCACACTCGCACCCAACTTCGGTCCTATATGAGGTCACTCGGAGTCATCCACGCCTTGCATCCCGAGCAGCAGCTGCGGCACCGACTCCTTCACCACAGCAGCTCTCCACAGCTGCAGCACCTCCTACTGCCATCGTCCTAGCTCCACCATCCCAATGCAGCATCCCTTCTATGCACCAGCTGTCCTCGTCACAACAGCAGCCATCACAGCCTCAAAACCAACCCGACCAGTCCTCTCAACCACCACAATAGTCCACACAGCAGCCGCACCAGCCTTCCCTACCATCGCACCTTCCCACAGCAGCCAACCAAGCTTCCGCCACCTCAACTGGTCTCTCCGAACCAGCAGCTCCTGAAAACAGTCATCACATGGTAACTCGGTCCAAGAATAACATACACAAGCCCATCTCCAAATTATCTCTCACAGGTATTCTATCTCCAACTCAAATTGAGCCCACATGTGTTTCTCAAGCTCTGAAAAGTCAGGAATGGAGACGTGCTATGTCTGAAGAATTTGATGCGCTTGTTAGTAACGGTACATGGGATTTAGTTCCTTTAAATTCATTAAACAATGTAGTGGGGTGTAAATGGGTGTTCCGTATCAAACGATCTCCGGATGGCTCTATTGCCCGGTACAAGGCTCGCCTAGTGGCCAAGGGATTTCATCAGCGACCAGGCCTAGACTACACTGATACATTCAGTCCGGTTGTTAAAACCACTACAATCCGGGTGATACTGAGTATTGCGGTATCGCGCGGGTGGTCCCTTCGCCAACTTGATGTGAACAATGCTTTTTTACAGGGGCACTTAGCTGAGGATGTGTTCATGACACAACCACCGGGATTTGTGGATCCTGTCTATTCGTCACATGTATGTCGTCTCAAGAAGGCAATTTATGGTCTCAAGCAGGCGCCTCGGGCTTGGTACAATGAACTTCGCAAGTTCCTTCTCCAGAATGGGTTTGTCAACTCACATTCTGACACCTCTCTGTTCATATTTAATACTAACAGCTGTGTTCTTTTTTTGTTGGTGTATGTTGATGACATAATTGTCACCGGGAGTGATGGTGCTCGTGTTAATGAGTTTGTTACAACCCTTGCTCGGAGGTTCTCAATCAAAGATCTTGGCACCCTATCTTACTTCCTCGGTGTCGAGGTCCTACCTTGCTCGGCAGGCCTGTTTCTCTCTCAACAAAAATATGTGATTGATCTCCTATCTCGCTCCAAAATGCTTGATGCTAAGCCGGTCACCACACCTCTTCCCACTGATCATGATCTCAAGCTTATTGATGGAACCTCTCTCACGGATGCCACTGAGTTTCGTCAGGTAATTGGTGCTTTACAATATCTGTCGTTTACTCGTCCTGACATTGCATTCGCAGTAAACAAACTTGCCCAATTCATGCATCGTCCGACGACTGGTCACTGGTCCCTTGCGAAACGTCTCATGCGATATTTGCGTGGTACGATTGATCATGGTCTGCTACTGCGTCGTGACTCGCCTATATCACTACATGCATTCTCAGATGCGGACTGGGCCGGCAACCATGATGACCGCTCCTCCACCAGTGCCTACGTCATCTTCCTCGGTTCCAATGCAATCTCATGGTGTTCTCACAAACAACGCTCTATAGCTAGGTCCTCAACTGAAGCGGAATACAGAGCAGTAGCTCATACTGCCTCTGAAGTCGTCTGGCTTTCGTCACTCCTGTCTGAATTACTGTTTCCGCCCACCATCCCTCCAACAATTTACTGTGACAACATTGGTGCTACATATCTATGTTCCAATCCTGTGTTGCACTCACGAATGAAGCACATAGCCATTGACTTCCACTTCGTTCGTGAAAAAGTTCAGAATGGACAGCTCCGGGTGTCCCATGTCTCCTCCGCTGATCAGCTAGCTGACTCACTTACCAAGCCGCTTTCCAGGACCAGGTTTGCACTTTTACGATCCAAGATTGGTGTGTCCGAAATGCCCACCATCTTGCGGGGGCGTATTAAAGATAAACTCTAACTGAAGACTTTGTATATATCTCAACCAGTTATACTTTACTTGTCAACGTTGTATTACTAAATTCTTTTAGTATTAACTTTTCAGTTATTGTATAGGAATAGATTATTATCATTCAGTTATTGTATAGGAGTAGACTACCTCTCTAGCATACTCGTCTGTGTGCCTGTATAAATTGTAAACGAGACTTATCAATAATATTTTGCTGAATTGTTATTCTCTACACACATCTACTGCGGTCTGCAGAATGCGGATTCGGGATGCATTGTTTTTTTATATAATGATACTTGGTAATAAAAAACCTCCATTTTTTTATATAATGATTACCAATTCTGATTACTTGGTAATCATAATTGGGTTGAGTGTTGAAATTCGAGATCATATATCATTTGTCTTAGCAGCTTGCGTCCAAGTTTCCAAGTAGGTCACTCGCATCTTATTGCTGAAGCTTTAGCATTTTATTAGGGATGGAATCATGAGGCTACAGCCTCCATTTTTTGTTTCTTTAATTTTTTTATTTTAGTTTAGGTTTTTAATTAAATCAATGGTTTTCTCTTCATAACTTTTTTTTTAACAACAATAATAGTTAGTTAAATAATAATTGTCATTTCTTTTCATAAAAAAAAATAATCACTATCTTTTTTATTTTTTAGTTAATTACAATATTTGTTAAAATATTAAATATCGTGTTAATATGATGCACAAGATATAATTATATTAATCATTTTAAATATGGGTAATATTGCCATTTTAAAATAATATTGATTCGGGGTGTACATACAATTTTAAAGGGGTGTAAATATCGCCACTCTATAAGAAACCGACTGGAAAGAAAAACTAATTATACTGGTATCAATATAAGATGGTGGCTGTCGGCCGGAAAGAAAAACAAGAAAGTAAGATTGTAAGAAACCCTATTGGACCTCTAGTTAAACTGATATCAATAGAGTGACGATATTTGCACCACTTGAAAACTGTGTGTACACCCCAAATTAGTATATTTTTAAAAATCCAATAATACCCTCGAGTAAAATTACTAAGAGGACTAATTGTTTGTTAGTACACTCACCAATAATTATTAATTAGTTTCCTACTTTAATCTTTTGTATATTTTTTTTTTCCTATTAATGGTTTGATATTAAAATATATCATAAAAACTCTTTCCATTTTAATAAACCCTAGATTATCTTTTAAATATATTTTCAATCTCTTTTAAAGAAAAATAAATTGAGTACTAAGTATGGAAAATGAATCAAAATCATGACACAAATTTGGTTGTGAAAAAGTAAAGTTTTAAATTAATTGTATTATCCATATATTTTTATTTCTTTCAAAAACACTTTAGACTTTTATTTATTTATCAATATTATACATTCTTTCTTGTTAAAAAAAAATATCATTTAACACCTATCTATTTCCGCATCAATTGGGACATGACAAAAATCTTATATTTCTACAACTCTCTCAAACAGAAAGTGGTTCTCTAATAAAAAAAAAAATTAAAAAAAAAAATCTTAAAATGGATTTTTAACGAAAAATGGAGTTTGATTTTGAAAAACCCAAGAAGAGAAAAGAAGTAGGGAAGAGAAAGAATAGTAAGAGAATTAAAGGAATTTTTTTTTTTAAAATAATAATAAAATTGATTAAATAACGTAATAATAGTCATAGGTGGTGTGTACTTACAAAAATATAATACAGTATAATTAAAAAAAATGGTATTTTTGTCATTAAGTGGGGTTTATTTACAAATAAGATATTTTTTTAAAAATTTGATGGGTGTAATTTTGATGGGTGTAGATACAGTTTTTGAAGGGTGCCATTATCGCCACTCTATCAATATGTCTGAAAAAGACAAAACATTAACAAACATTTCTTTTGGACATTTGTTTGTCCTAAGCCCAATTTTATTTATTTTGGGCCTTTTATAATTTTGGGCATTTTATACTCATAACAAAATTGTGGGCCTTTTATAATTTGAAATAAAACAAAAATGGGCCCCAAATTAATACTGAAATCATGTAAAATTAGGCCCTTTAAAAAGGGGCCCAGGACACTCCTCCAGCCATACACAAGGGCTGGCCCTGCCCCCTTTCCACATAAATGGAATATGGAATTCGAAATCCGACCATCCCAATATCTTGTTTCACTCTATTTCTATATCCAATCTAAAAATAATCTAAATATCCAATCTAAAATATATAATTTGTTTAATTTAATCCAAAATAAATACAAATTCTTTTAGTGTGGTTTAGATTTTGATGCAACAGCATTGGACTATATGGCATTGGATTGTATAGAGGGGTAGGATAGGAAAAAGACCAAGAAAAAAGGCCAATTCATTCCTACTAGTCCGGGCGACGGAGTCGGAATGACGTAAATCATGGTCAGTTGATGTGTTTCGGCGAGATCTTCAAAACTCACGAGCTTTGCTCGTGTGGCATCCCCTTTTTTAGCCGAATTCCATCGTTCAGGCCTCGAAAAGACCGTTTATACCGTTTTAGGAAAGTTTCGTTTTCCCAATAAATTGAGATTTCTAAGTTCGAATCGCTTCCGTCAATTCCGGTCTTCTTAGGATTCTCAGTAGTATTAGTTTTTTGCAATAATCTCGTTTTTGCATTTTTGGGTAATTTTCGTGTTTTTCGTATTTAGGGTCGTTTTCTTGTTCTGCAAGGAATACGATTAGGGTTAGAATTTATTTGCTTTAAATAAACCTATAAGCCGAAAGGCAAACCAGTTTTTGATTTATAAAATTTAGAGTTTTCTCTATTTACCTCCCAATTTCGGTATTCTTTGTGAATCAACGAACTTGAAGCCTAATATTCCGGTATTCGTAAGCGAATCAACGGAACGTTAGTAGGTTGTTTTCAATTTGTTTCTTGCAGGTTTTTCTCGACAGAGCTTTCGCTACATCAGATTTACTAGTGTTAGAGTTAAATTTAAACTATATATATAGGGGTGTGTATTTTCAGTTCGGTTTGGTTTGAAGCTCAATGTCAAACCAAACCAATATGTATCGGTTTGGCTATGTTTCAACCCAAACCGAACCAATGTGATTTGCCAAACAGATTCAAACCAAATCAAAAAAAGTCGGATTTGTTTAGATAGATTTATTGGTTTAAGTTTGAACCCAAATTTTTTTTTTTTGGTATTATTATAAGAAAATTATTTAAATATAAAAATTTAAACATAGGTGTTATTTAATTATTCTGAAAATTAAGAAAATTATTATATAATTAACAAATTAACAAGTATCATAACATAAAAATAAAACTTTTCAAAAATAAATAAATAACAGAAAAATAAACACATATTCTAAAAAGTATATATATATAAAAAAGGAGTAATTATATTTTATTTATTAAAGGCACGTTTACTAGTTAGTAATCAAACTCAGGAAAGGTAATTAGGTTCCTGATTTCAGAATTCTAGTGATTAATAATTTTTTAAGGAATTAAGCTACGTGGATCCCACTCTCAAATCAGTAATTAAGTTACGAATGGAAAGAAAACTTGATTCCTCCCACTCATCCTAGAAATCAATGAAAAAAGTAATTCATGTCTTTTTACTAAATTATCCTCACTTATAATAGTTTAAAAAAAAAAAAACTGTATTTCCACTTTATCATTCTCTTTCAGGTAGACCTGGCAAGGTTTCGGTTCGAACCGCCGGAACCGGCCAGAACTAAAACCGGAAAAACCGGAACCAGAACCATTTTTCTGGTTCCGGTTCCAAGGTTCACGGAACCGGCCAATTCGAACCGGACTGGAACCGGCGGTTCCAAGTTTTTTTTTTTTTTTTTAATTTCTTTTTAAAAAAAAATTTACACTTTATTTATAAAAATAAAATGTTTAAAAAAAAAATGATATTGAAGAGTATTGAACCATATATGGTCCATAACCCTTGTCCAAGTAATTAGTATATATTCCTTTGCATTCTCTTCCTTTTTATATAGGTTAGATCTCTCTCCACTTCCCTCATTTATCCGATGTGGGATGTGAGATTTTCTTTTCCTTTCTATTCTAGTTGTAGCTTACTAAATTTAAGCTACCTAATCCCGATAGCAACATAAGACTTAATTCTCTAAGAAGAGATAATACAACCTAAGTGAATATATAAAATATCCAAAATGCAATTTAGAGCTAGGTTACTCTATATACTTATCTAGGATAATGATTTTGCAATAAATTCAATCCTAGATATTAAAAACTAGATGATATGTCAAATAGCTTAGCTAAACATAGATATGAAAACCTAGATAGCTATCAAAATACAACACTCAATCATGTCAACACAACAATCTCTATTTTGTATTTAGAATATATTCTAAGAGCATACAAATAATATAAGAGATGTCAATGATAAATAAAACACTAATTATATATGATAATAGTGAAGAACTTACCGAAGAAAGAGTGTTGACCAAAACCCATGCAAGCAAGCATCCTAACTATGCTAGAAAATGCTTAGATGATAATTTGATGCATATGAGAATGATTTTTGAGTGTTAAAAATGTGTTCTTGATTTGATTTTCTCTCAAATGTCTCTCTTTGAAGTTTAGGGTTCTTAGAGTTAAAGAACATTATTCAGAAAATGAGAAAGTGTGATATTTATAGACATCAAGAACAGGGCATGTGAAAAGATAAGTTTGCCCTTGAAACGCACCGATTGACGGTTTTAATCGGCAGCCAGGCCGCCGATTATAACCGCCGAATTGAACCCGAGAAGAACAGGGGAACAACGGTGGTTTCATTCAGCGGTTTCGTAACCGCCGATCCAACCGCCGAATCAACCCGAGAGATTAAATCGATCAGGTATGAACGGCGGTCGTGGCCACCGATCGTAATCGTAGAATTGCTCTAGACACTTCTGGAAGCAAATGGCGGTTTCATTCGACGGCCAGGCCACCGATCATAACCGCCGATCACCAACAAAAGTGAAAACCAAGGAGAAGCCAAGGGCATTCTCCGTAGGCGGTCTTCGTGCAAAACCAAGCACATTCTAGTGCATGCGCGGACGTTTCCGAATACTATCGGGAAACGAATTACAAGATACAACATCAAAGTGCAAGTGTGAAATGTGACATGTGACATGTGAAGAGTATGCACACAAATGCAAGAAAGCTAAGTGTGTGTGTGTAATCTAAATCTCTTCAAAAAAAACCAAGTGCTAGAGATTATACCTTTGGCATGCTTGTCCCTTGAGGTCTTGAAAAGGTCTTCGAGCTTAAAGTTCAATCACCTAAACTACCCTTACACAATAAACCCCAACACGTGGTTTGTCCACGAAATAAGCCAATCAAAGAATGGGAATCCTTACACGTGTTGGTAATAAGCAAACATGTGACCATTTGATGGATGCATCAACTAGGACCATAAAATAGCGAAACGGTCCACTTGGTGGATGAATAGGTCCACATATGTCCCCTTGAATCCTTTATAGGAATGACGGGGATTCAAAGCCAACCTTAGAATGAGATGGTTTTATTACTAATTTCCCTTGTGAACATGCAGTATATAAATTTTCATGGGATAAAAGAATCTTCTGGTTCTTTAACAGATGTCCGTGAGAATTTTTAATGATTCTACGCATCATTGTAGATCCTGGGTGACCAAGATGGTCATGCTAAAGCATAAATATTTTTGGATCTGAGAAATTATGGTTCATAACTGCATAAACTTCTACACCTCTTATAAGAGTAAAATATAATCCAGATGATAAAGCACGTAGCTTTTCCACAACGAGTTTCTGGCCTGAGTCATGAGAAGTAATGCATAAATACTCAATATTCTCATCATTTATAGTTTTTAGGTGATATCCATTACACCGTATATCTTTGAAACTGAGCAGATTTCTTTTGGATCTGCTTGAATATAAAGCATCATTGATATATATTTTAGTATTATTTGGTAACAATATCATGGCTCTACCGGAGCCTTCTATCAGATCTGCTGGACCTGAAATTGTATTAACATTTGCTTTGAGCACGGTTAAATTCAGAAAGTATTTATGATTCAGCATAATTGTATGTGTCGTTACACTATCGGCTAGACATATATCTCTTGTATCTTGCTTTTCAATATCACCCAATTTACCGTTTAAAAACATATCTATTCTCAAAGAAAAATAAAGTGCATATTAGACAAAGTGATCAAAAGTATAAACATATAGATATGAAAATATATCACTTCATAAACACAAAATCAAGAATCATATTGATTTTTCGAACTTCCGGTTCGACCATGAACTGCAAGTTCATAAAATTCAGAAAATTTCAAGTTCTAAATAGAAATTACAAATTGACTTTCTAGATGAAAGAATCGTAACTTGATTCAATTCAGAATTTCTGGTTCTAATAAACTTTGACATAAAAGTTTTAATATCACAATTTAAATTGAATTCAGAGCTTCAAGTCTAATTAGAACTTCATGTTCAAAACTTGAGAACTTCAAGTTCATATTCAATACTTCATATTCAAAATTAGAACTTCAGGTTCTATATAGAATTCGAATTTTGGAACTTCAGGTCCTAAGTATGGCATTCATGTACATAGTAATGAATCAAGAACTCCATATTTTTATTTAAATTTAAAGTTTAGAACTTCAGATTCTGATCGGTTTGTAAAACCACGCCAACTTAAATATTATAATGATAAATCCAGAAACTTCAGATTCTGGTTAGTCGGTCTAGCCGAACTTGGTTTAAATTCCAGAAACTTAACAATTGACCTAGTTAGGCTTAACACATAATTTATACAAATCCAGAAACTTCAGGTTCTGGTTAGTTGGCATACTCAGATACATAAATTGCATAAAATTAAATAGATGTGTAAAATTAAAATAACAGATAATATTACAGAAATAAGATGAAGAAGAATGAGAGAATAACAGTATGAGATAAAGTGAAGAGGGAGAAAATTTACTGTTTGCTTTTATTGATGATTTCAGATTACATCCTGACCACACAATTTCAGCTGTGTAGTGATTTTGAATAAAACAGTATTATACTTAGAGACTGATCTAAAGTCTTGAAAGCGTAAATATTGTCACTGATACCTGACATTTGGTAATGCAACATCGGGTTGGTTATCAAATCGGTCTTTTAGCTCTTGCCATAGAACTTCTGGTTATGTGACAATTAGGTATTGAGCTTTCAGATCCTCATGCAGATGGTGACAAATAATAACTATGGCGGTAGATTTATCTTGTTCATATGCCTCGACCCTATTTTCAATGGTGTAATATAGGCCTTTTGATTTTATGAGTAATCTGGCATCAATAACCCAGGACATGTAATTGTCCTCAGACATTTCTAGTGCAGCAAATTTTAAACTTACAAGCTTTGGCATTATTATCGCTTCTAGTTATCTAAAAATCACAATCTGAGTCAGAACTTCTGGTCTGACAAAAATCCGAGGAATTTAAGCCTTTAGATATATAAAGGAATATTTGTAAGTAAATAAATCCAGAAGCTTCAGGTTTCGGTAATGATAAATAAATCCATAAACTTCAGGTTCTGGATGAGTGACCAAACTGTTTAAAAAAAATCACAAAATAAAATGCGTAATAATAAATGCAAAAAAAGTAAATCCAGAACTGTAGGTTTTGGTAGGTTGGCATAGCCAATCTCATAAAAGCATATAAATAAATAAATATGGGAAAGTAAATCGCGTAAAAGTAAATAAAATGCGAGAAAGTAAATTGTGTAAAAATAAAATGCGAGAAAGTAAATCAAGAACTGCAAGTTCTGGTATTAATAAATAAAGATCTGGAAGCTTCAGGTTCTAGTAATAATAAATTCAGAAGCTTCAGGTTCTAAAAATAAATCTAGGAACTTTAGGTTTTAGTGGTAATAAATTCAGAACTTCAAGTTCTGGAAATAACAGTATCGTGTTATGAATCAAGAATAATAGATGAACAAGAAATAATTGAAGAAGAGATGAAATAAATAATAAATAAGAAAGATGATAGAGAGACGAGATAGATTAGAGATAATAGAGATAAGAGAAGACATATCAGTCGAGAGAGGAGAGCCTTTTTATTGATTTTCAAGTCATCAGTTGCATTAATAATACAAAGGCCATATATATAGGCAAACAAATAAAGGGTGCTTATTGCAATTTTCTTTCTAACATTGCCACCTATTTTACTTAGGCATGAAGTAAGTGGAGACCAAGCATCCACGTGGGTGGGTGATAGCCAAGAAACTAAGGTAGTGGAAAATGGTAGAAAGCCACTATTTATAACAAAACTAATAGCTAATGATCAAGTCCCGATGGTGGAAAGCCACTATTTATAACAAAACTAATAGCTAATGATCAAGTCCCACTTATCATGGCCGGTTGCATGGCTCTCATGACATGCATGGCTTAATTGGTACATATCATTCCCCACCACTTGAAAAATCCTTGTCCTCAAGGATGAAGTCCGGGTAAGTCTTTGAAAAAGGCCAACGATTTTCCCAAGTTGCATCATACGACGAACTTTAAATTTTTCGCCTTCTATCATAATGTCCATCCAATCACTCCAATGGTTGGAAATAAATTCTCGAATCATTAAATCCTGCAACAAAAGATAAACTGAAGCATTTTTATGGTGAGAAACGTGTGACTCGTAAAAACAATCTACAGAATATGAATTGCTCTCATATGGGACTTTCTCAAATACATATTCATCAAATATCGGTGGTTTATCAAAATTGACAAAAGCCTCCGCCGATACATATATATCATCGAAAAACACTTAAGGATAGGTGGCTAATAGTGTGTGAGAGTTCTGACAACTAAATTTTTGTAGGGACCGAAGGTTGGTTAAGATGGTGTTGAGGGTAGAGTGAATTTGTTCGAAGTGAGACTCATGACGAGCTAGGACATCATAGACTTCATTACGGAATCGTGTCCATGAATTCAAACGGCTCTGATACCACTGATAAGAATAATTTCGGGAAGAAGAGAAAAAGATTCAGAGTAGATTTAGGTTAAATATTCCATACTCTTTATTAATCAACTCAACCCATATATAGGCTTCTGAATAAACAACTCAAATAAAAGATAAATACAAAAGCTAGAAAAAAGGAAAATAGCTAAGCATCAGTTTCTACGCAACCTGATGTCTTGCCTTAAAACACCTAACTAATTTATTCCTCTATCTAATCCCAATTCAAATTCAAACTAATTGCTAATGATCAAGTCCCACTTATCATGGCCGGTTGCATGGCTCTCATGACATGCATGGCTTAATTGGTACATATCATTTTCATCATAAATATAGAACTCTTACAAGGAGTCCAAGCCAGTCTAGTGTACAAAATCCCACTAAAAGTTTGTGCAAATTATTCAGCCAACTGCAATGGTGAAGTGCATTTCAAATTGCAGCCGAATTTGAGAATGATAACGTGCAACCAACTTAATTATCCCTATGATCAATCGGTTAAAAGACCAAGTCAGGAGGTGTCAAAATTGTTACCACTGCTTCTTTTTCTTCTCTAAATAAGAGTGGTTTCGTTGGAAGTTTAACACAGCCCATACCAGGTGCCACAAACCTATTTCTGGCCAGAGTGCAGCTGGAGAATACAACAAGCAGTTATTTGTTTGCCAAAGCAGGAAATTACTGAGGCGGGTCTCACCAGAACTTCGTATTAGGACGTCTGGATCAGGAGCTACAGCCATGTACATGTGCTTTTCAATATCTACCGAATTCATCATTATAGGATGCTCTCCCTGAATCTTCTCTTTCTGTTCAATTCTACAAGCTTTTGATGCTTCAGCTTCATCTTTATCATCACAGGATCCTTTAATCACACCATTGCAAGCTTTATCCAATTTCTGTTTACAGGAGTATTGAATTGCATGCACAATCTCATCACCAGAAGTATAGGCCACACAGACTAAAAGCACCGCGTTGGTGTTGTCAGCCGTGGCCATCATCGCTTTCTCTGCTGCAACCCTAACAGGCTCACTCAAAAGTTTCAAATTCCCTATAAAATACACTCTGATACCATACTGGTTCACAATACTTTGTTCCTTAAGCAGCCCATTAATTTTATCTAACAGTAGATCCATCAGGTTTTGAACCTCGCTGGGCTGTCTTTTAAAATTTTCAATGCTGAAGGCATAGATTGTCACGTACTTGACTCCTAATTCATAGCAATAATTAAGTATAGACATCAGAGATGAAAACCCATCCCTGTGGCCAGCCCCTTCTTCCAGATTCTTCTTCTTACTGTACCTTCGATTTCCATCCATGATAAATGCAAGATGATTTGGTATGGGTCCAACAGAGAGAAAACGAAACAAGCATCTTCTCATAAAACTACCCAGACTACAAAACAACTGATCTGCAGTACCCCCATCACCATATCTTCTCATTTTGCAAACCTGAATTAATATCGCCAATTAACCTGTTTAAAGCAATAACGATTAGTTGACATTGACGCAGAATGTTTGCTTTTCAAATTCAATTGAAAATAAACTCACATAGATTGAAACATAAACAGTATCAAAAGCACGGAACTAACACTGACCCCATTCACAGAAAACTTTAGCTCCTGATTAGCCATAGCTAAGGTTTTGATACTCAGACAATTTGGTTCAGTGACAACACATATATTGATTTAAGGAAATGATAATAAACCAAAATTATAAAAAAGTATAAACTTACAATCACATTATTCTAGCAAAATGTGCCCATCATAGAAATAGATATGAAGTATGCAAACGAGACTGACAAATTAATATAAACTATTGAAATCCCACTCATTTCAATTAAACAAGCTAATTTAACTAAAAAATTAAACAAAACAATTAGCTTGAGCCGTCGAGCATTTCCACAAACACAAGTGAGACGAAAATTAAATAAGTAGAATTTTCACATAATTTATAATCTAACTAGCAACCAACAAAAGGGAAGAAAAGAAAATCAACAGCTCACAGAGTAATACAGACAGCTGACTTTACGAGTCAAATCACAATCAGGGTCATGATGAACATCTGAATCACCATTGATCCCTAGAAATTAAAGGGTCATCTATTAGCCAAAGAGTATGAAGACAGCAAAACCCACCGATAAGAAAAAATATTAACGGAAAACAGTGGCTTGTTGTCCACTGAAGAATTCCCCCTTTAAATCTAACACTAACCAAACAAATAGCATCTGTTTATTAATGTAATAAGAATCAGCGGCTGTGGAGGCGACGAAAAAACTTTTCATGGCCCACTCTAAGTCCAATGTGATCAAAAGACTTAGAGTAGGCCGCCCAGTAGCCTCTCTAAGTCATGGGAAATACCATCTCTGTCTGCAACAATAAGAAAGAAAAGTTAGGTGCAAGTGTGCAACTTCATTATACTATTGAATGAAAAAGTTTAACTTAGTTGAAAATGCAAAACACTTCTCAACTAAGTAAAAACTTTCTCAGATACCAAACAATGGCCTAGAAATAATATAATTGATTATTTTTTGGATTATAACCACAACGACTGGTCAAAGAAACTCCCTATTTTTTGAATTAGGATTTAGTGCTCACTATTAAGAACTTGGTTCTGACTTTCAACAATTAAATTAATAATTAATATCTAAAACTTCATTTTCTACATAGTTTAGGCCCTTATTTAAAGAAGTTTCACTATGCAATAAAAATCAGCAACTCTTTGAGCCAAAACCTATTCAAGAAAAATGAACTAACTTTATTAGGACAATCAAGTCTCCAGAGAGAGTTCAACTAGCCATGCTTTTGCAATTATATATTTATATTTCATAACTGAAACTGAAACAGTGGTCCTATATTTTAAAGCACAAGTACATGAATTACACTCTAACAATAGCATTAACCTTTTGGGATTTTAGCAAAAATGCCCCTATTTTGAGTTCAAGTTGCAAAATTGCCCCTTTCATGTAAAAAGTTGCAAAAATGCCCCAATCTTCCTAAAATACCCTCACTTAATTCACTAAATTTTTTATGGGTAGATAATATATGTTGAAATTTTTCAAGACTGAAACAAAAATTTAGTAGCGAATGTTCAACATATATATTATCAATCCATAAAAGTTTTAGTAGTTGAAAAAAAATGAATAAGACTTCAACCAAAAAAAAGTGCTTCGGGTCAGGGGGTGACCCAATACCTGAAGCACAATTTTCAAGACACTTGTAATAAATTAATTTCATGAAACTCTTTAATAATATGACAGGAGTATCAAGCATAGCAACAACAGTTCAGATATTCTCTACAATCGACCAAATAATGTTGGATTCTCATGATTGGTCATATTAGTTTCCATTGATCAATGTTACAAACAACAAAGAAGATGAATCTGAAAAATATTGTTGTATGTATAATACCACAAGCAACATTTCCGTTAGATTAGAACTTAGAAAGCAGACTAACAATGACAATAATGATTAGAGTTTAATATTGAATCCCGGCTTGATAATATGAGCATGACCAATGACCAAATGAAAGCTGGCCATGCAAGATTGTTCATGATCTTGTAGAACAACTAGGATCAGCAGGCTTTTAACAAATTCATAAGTTGAAAGTCCAACCAATCTACATACAAATCAACATAATTAGCTAGCCAACATATCACTACTACTACAATGTATACTCTCGAAAAGCATACATCATATTTTACCATTCAACTGTCTTAAAAAAAAATCATATTAGTAACACAAAAGTTTGAGAATACACCAATAGCTGACAAAGAGTTTACACACTTAAATACTGAAACTGTAATCACTACAATTCACTCTTTAATACTGAAACTTTCAGTATCTTCTGTCTAATAAGCTCAAAAGACAAAGATATCTACATCATCTAATTTCTTTGCGAATCCACCCAATTTTGTTATAACGAACAGAGGCATCCAAGTGAGTTGGACAGACGAGTTTCTTCCTTCAGATCTGTGCTTCGGGTAGGCCTGACCCGAAGCATCAGGTAGGGGTGACCTAACCAACCAGGCTAATTCTGTTTCCAAATAATTCTTTGTGGTGTGAATATCATAGAGAATTGTATTAAAAGAATTGCATTCTTGCATGTTTTGAGTTTGAGAAATGGTAAAAGACTATTTTTTATTTTATTTTTTTGAAATAGTAAAAGACAAAAATTATCATACTAATGTTTTGAGTTTTGGCCTGAGCGTATTGAAGTCTCTCCCACTATTATATTGATCCATTCAATCACAATCATTCAAACACAATGCCATTCAAAATCTGGATTAGAGAACAAATAATAATCGGAAACCTGAAAGAATAGCCTAAAAAATAATTGGACCAAAATTGGTTGCGAGTGTGTGTGTGTGTGTATACTTAATGGAAAGACCACACTTTGATTAGCACTAGTGGGAGGGGCATGTGCCAAATTTGTAGTATTGAACCTTAAATATAATATATATGCATATATTTTTTTTTAATATATGAATACAAACTTATTTACAACATATTTACAATAAAAAATTGTTAGTACTTCTAATGTTGCAATAAAAGTTGTAGGCCTGACAATAATCCTTAGTTTGGAAACATCCTCTGGATATTTATATTTACAGAAAGAGTATATAAAACCAAAAAGAAAATTAGAAAACCTTTTCCCAAGCTCGAGTATGTATAATAATGGCTAATAATTCAACAGTTTTCTGTATCAATATTTTGTCTTTAAACATTTAACAAGACATCATTCGAGTTCCATCTACTATATTTCTGGTAATTTGTATCTCTTCTTCTAAATAATTAGGAATCTGTCATAAGCAAAACCACAATAGGCAGAGTGCATAAAACCCATCAGGCAACATAACAAAAGGAACCGGTAATCAATTTGAAATTTCTATACCTGAAGTTTGAAGTTATTTAGAACATAATACAACACTCAACCAAATCTAAGACAAACAATGAGAATATATCACACTTGTAAGACAAACGACAATTAAAAACTTTCACTATTCATTTAAAGACTAAGAAAAGCTGAAAAACAATGAAGAAATTAAATAAGTTCCAACGGATTTTCTTATTAAATAAGATGAAATTGAAGATAGCCGGAAACTAAAATTATTTTCACATCACTTCCACAAAATCAAATGCAACGATCTCAATACATCCAAACAATAGAGTTCAACTTAAAGTTTTTAAGTGAAAACGTTACAAATTACACAAATATCCACCTGAAATAACAAAAAAAAAAAAAAAATCCTCGAAAATACCACCAAAACACCAAATGAGATAGCAATAACAATAAATTAATAGAGACTGATCATTCAAAAAATCCAAATAATAACACAAACGAAAAACTCAAAAGTTGAAGAAAGTTGACCTGATGCCTGTAATTCCAGTATATGTTAGATCCAGCAATCAAAACAGGGATGCTATTTATTTTTCTCCTTTATTTTCTCTTTTTTTTTTTTCTTTTTTTTGCTGACCAACTCTTCTCTTATCTCAATCCCCCTTTTTTTTTAAATTCTTATTTTTCCACCTCCTCCACTTGTAACCTAGCATAGCTTTGCCACCTTTAATCCCAAATTGCCAATGTCCCATTTATATATATTTTTATCTAAACTTTTCTGCACCAAGACAAGTCTATCTTAGACTCGGGCTCGAGGCATGTGTTTGGGCTTGAATACTAGGATTGAGAAAATTTCTGGGATTGGGGTATTACATGTTCACTGACCTGTTACTGTATGACAAATTATAAATGAAATAAGATATATAAAATCACGTTTATACCCTTATCTATTAATACATACTTTTCTTGGTAATTTTGAAATAGTAACAGGATATATATGTTATTTCAATACAAAATAAAATATGTGGAGCTATAATTCGAGAATCATTCGCAAAAGGGGAAAAACCAGTGCAAGAACTATAATGCTACTGCAAATCATATGTATAAAACAGTGGGGAAAGGGAAAAAAGGAGATACTATATATATATATATATACACCATGCAATATTACCTCAAAGTTTTGTACCCATTACTGTCAGAAGTTGAGGATGGAGATGGAGCAACCTAAAACAGAGTAAAAATCATAAATTTACTGACTGCAGTAAGAAAAAAAAAAATACTGTATTTGGGCTCAATAAAAATGATAATCTGATTGAAAAAAAAGGGAAGAAAAGGATTAAGGTTTTGTGAACAGAACATCACATGTGCATACAGAAATTGATAGTTTCCAAACAATGAACCAAGGGGATTTAGTACACAATGTATTCATTCATTCGACAAAATTTAACACTGTTAAACCACTCAAACGGGAATGCATGTGCTGCATACAAACAAGGATGCAGTACCAAATATTTAAATTGCCCCGTTCGTAATATTTTCCCACAACCTCACTGACAGAACATAAAAACAACTCAAATTTTATAGGGCATCTAAACATGTCCAAAGAGAATGACCTTTTAGTTAAAAGTCACATTTGGCCTAATTCTTGGTCATTATGTACTTCACATAAGCTGCAACAAGCAGAAAATGCACACTTATGATATAATCCAAATCTATGTTGGTAAATCTTAAGTATATATGGAAAATGCAAGATCATATTCTTCCTAATTATATCAAAAACCATGTAATTGTATGAAACAGAGAGCATGAAAAGGAGATAGATGTGCAGCTCATCTTGTGTATCACAAGCTTAGTATACAGCTCAAAGGTGAAATTTGCATCCACACAGCAATAAAAGCCCTCAATGATATAATCAATATATTTATAATACCACACCCTGCATATCCGAGAGCAAAAGAAAATCTCTTCATCCATATATAGTGGAAGTCTATGAGAATTAAGTTCTACCATGTTTACACGAACAAAATTATCAGAATTCAAAATACAAAACCTAACCCAGCAGAGAAAACAAAACCATGAATAAAATCCATTTACTTCACCAAGTAATAATGTAGCTCTCTTTCACTAGAAGAGCCCATAAAATTTATAAAAGGTAAAAAGCTTTCTAATTGCAATCCAACAAGAGACAGAACTTACTTCCCATTTGATTCAACCACAAGACATAAAATTTGGCAACATACATTTCATATACAAGCTTCAACGAGCAAATAAAACATAAAAATCACAACCCAATTAAGTGACCAACAAATTAAACCAACCCATCATAGAAAAAATAAAAATAAATAAAAACCGGCAGACGAAACCGGAATTCCTTTAATGGGAGGATTGTGGTAGGGGTGGTGGTGTTGTTGGTTAAGAGAAGACCTGACGATGTGGTGGTTGTGGTGATTGACATCCAAAGGAGGCCGAGGGTGAGGAGGATACGAAAGTAGAGGGCCGTGGTGAGGTGGGTACCCACCGTTACTGGGATTGGCGACGGTGACAGTCTGATCTGTTGAATTGGGACGTGAAGGCTTTGGTATGACGCCGGGAAAAAAGGATAAAAGGGGAAATAAATTGATTGATCACACCTGAATTGGACAAGGACACTGAGGGAATTAAGGCAGTTGTGCAAACGAAAACTTACCCTTATGAAAACTTAAGGCTCTTTTATATATATAAGATACATATTACAAAGAAAAGAATTAGAGCTTACAACAATATAGTCCATTTTTAATTATTGAGCTATTGACCTGAATGATACAGTACACTTAAAGATAATTAAGAATAAGTGCTTGGCAGAGAACCCATTAGAATAAGTGAGTGAATAACAGTGTCCGAGACATATATAGAAAAGCCTTTACACTTATTGAACATCCACTATGTTCTTTCATTGAGACATTTTCACAAACACGTTGTACATGGCAACTAAAATATAAAACAACAGCATTATTTCAGAAAATTTTAGTACAATTACAAACCCAATAGCAAGACAAAGACAGAGAATAGCAGAAAACAATTACAAACCCGTTTCAAGTTTCCATGTTTTGTACTTTTGTATGAGATAAAACTACTATGCAAATGTATAATTACAGTTTAATTATCAACTTAAACTCTGATTCAAAGCAACATGTATAGTATTCAAGGAAGGAAACCCAAAACAAGAAAAGCAGAAAATGGTGTGTGGAGGTGGAAATCTTACCAAAAACAAGATCCCATCAACAATCTGCAACTCCGATGATAGAAAGTGGTGAGAAACCTGAAAGAGGAGGAAGCTGAGCTCCAGATTCCGATGGCGGACGGCGATGAGAAGCCAAAGACGGTTCAGATGAAGAGTTTGGCGGTGGCTGCCAATTGGCTGTGAGAAGAAGCGAGGGAGTGTCCGAGTGGGTGGATACTATATATAGTAGTTGACTTGCTGGAGTCTGCTGGTAAACTTCATTTTGGTCCCTATTGTGTTTTGCATTCTCACTTTTTGAACAATATATTTGTAATTTGTTTTAGATGACCTAAATTATGACAAAAATCTTGACAGTAGAACATAATAGGAAATACAATAGCAACTAAATTATTGAAATTTTTTTATAAAAAATAAAAATAAAAATTGAACTTGTCTTATAGAGGTAAAATAATTATTTAATCGTTCAGAAGCTTCTATTAATTTTGAGCATTACACATGTGAACAATAAGTCTATATATTTATAAAATTATAATTATATTTTCATGAAACATAAAAAGATATATTGAATGAAATTCAATGAATAAATAAGAGTTACAATGAATATATATCCGCATTGGTGAAATCGGTTTGCATCTCTCCCTTTGTTATTAGCTCATCAATCACCTCATCTACATGAGTCAAAGCAAAATCTAACGCAAAATCAATCACTCTCCTCTTCACTGCCAGTCATGTCTTCCTCCAAGTGAGCATTATACTTGTGTTGCTGATTTGCAAGGGAGATTTGGACTTACAGATTATAGATGAGGCAAGGAGTTTTTTTAGATCAAATAAGAGCATATGGAACTGAAGTTCCTCCAAGTGTTTGGGGAGCTTTGCTCGGAGCAGGGCTGTCTCCAGACATTTTGGGCCCGAGCGATTTTATGATATTAATAAAAATCGGGGCCCTATATAAAATTATTAACATTAATATAAATTTTTTAAAAATAAATAATTCTTCAATTACCAAATACAATGTAATCCACATAAATTAAAAAAAAAAAGATTTATTGTATTTAAAAAAAAAAGATTTATTGTATTTAAAAAAAAAAAAAGATTTATCATATTGAAGTTCGTAAATGACTGTGTTTGGAGAAAACTATTTCTTTTATTATTATTTTCCTATACAAACAAGAAGAAAATGAAAAAGAAAAAACAGAAGAATTCAGCTTCTAGAAAAAATCAAAGAAGCTAGAAAGAAAATTACATTTTGAACAACTTTTTCTCAAATCAATACCGCCCAATAATGCCCACTATAAGGTTGACTATCTTCACAAGACTATAAATCTAACAAGCATGAATGCAACAATAGCAAGAGAAAAAGTAATTGGACTTGCTACTGTACTGGTTGATGTATCTAAGAAATGTTTAAACGAGATCGATACTAAAAACATAATATATTTAAAGTAATTGGACTTGCTATTGACAAGTTTATTGGGTCTGAAGTTTTTTTTGGTTGATTGAATTAGTTCATTGGGCCAAAAATGAAAATATATAAATAAAAGTAATAAAATGTTTGAAATTGGGCCTGTTTAAACATAAATATATTAGGTTTTGAGGCCCCAATGAAGAAGAATAAAATTGGGCCAGCTGGGGGCCCCAGGAAAATGCTGGGTTTGCTGCCCCCATGGGCCGGCCCTGGCTCGGAGCTTGTCGAATCCACAAAAATAATGCCTACAAAAAAATTTAGACAACTGTTGTAAAAGATTAAAGGGGCATGACTTACAGCTAGTACTCTTTAAAGAGCTTTCCAAAGTTTTATAAAAATACAAGACAAAAAAAGGATGTTAACATATTTTAACATAATTAAAAAAATATCTACTTAGATACAGCGAACAATGCTATGTAAATCGTAAAACTATAACATAATCCTTTTACATTAATGTATTTAAAACTATACAGGCAAAAAAAAATTATATATATATATATATTCTCAAATAATTACCACGTTTAACTATATTTGCATTCTTTGCTTGTTTGATCTCTAAATTATCAAAAATATATCAATTTGGTTCTCTATTAGTCAATCATTAGTTAAAAATACCACTTGCCAACACCCCATTGATAGAGTCAATATCTTGGGTACTGACCCGTTACTACCTAAACATTGTCCAAAAATAAATCTTAAAATATAATGCTAATGATTACAATTCACCTAAATGGAGCAATTGCCTAGAAGAACTTTTACAAAAGAATAAAGTTGCACGAGATACTCTTCGAGAGACGAAATATATTTATACAAGTAGAGAAGTGGGTAAGAAAGTAACAAATATCACATGCCATGTGAATAGTAAAAAAAACGACAAAAGTGATAGAATGAAATCTGTTAGCCAACCTCCTCCATGATTCTTTCATTTTCTATTGATATTCTTTAAGAAACAATCATGTATCATTATGTATCATTGACCGTAATCTCTTATCTATTATTACCTTGATACTCTCCATGGTTCTAAGAGACTATTAAGAAGATTGAATATTGATTGTAATATGTATATATTATACGAATGAATGAAGAAGTGAAGAAGAAACACAGCAGAACATACTGCAAACATTCAAACTCTTTATCGTATCAGAGCAATAGTGTTAAAGAGCCTAACTCGATTCACATTTCTTTTCTCTCAAACAATGTCTTTAGCTACTCCCTCTAAATCATCCATCTCTAAAATTCCAGTGATAATCTCAACCAGAAACAACACCTCTTCATAGTCCCACAGCCTCATCTCTATTAATACTGCTATACAGATCCCCTTCAAGCTTTTTAGGGGAGGAAACTATGACTTCTGGTTAGGGATGGCAAGTGTACTCGGCCGGGCCGGGTACCCGGCCTTACTCGGGCTGGAAATCCCTGGTAGTACCCGGACATTTCTTACCCAGCACCGGGTAAGGAATATCCAGGTACCCGGCTTGTTGTGTGCCGGCCCGGGTCTAGGTATACCGGTACTCCGCCGAAACTCGGTTTTTTTTTTTTTGTTTTTGATTTTTTTTTTAAAAAAAATGTCAAATTATAAAATAAATAAATAAAACCCTATTTTTTTTTGTTTTCTTTTCAAAATACATATTCCCTATCATCTCACTTTACCAAATCTTCCTCGGTAAACCATCTTCCGCCGCCAACCCTAATTTTTTTTTTCCTTACATTTTATTTTTTATTTTTTTCAAAAGAAGAAGAAGAAGAAACACAATAAATTATACAAACCTTTCTTTACCATTCTTCAAAAAAAAATTACACAAAAAATTCTCAAATCTCTACTAGGACGTCAACACTACTTGAACTAAAATGTTTTTGAATCATCATATTTTTTGTCATCATTGTTTTTCTTCAATCACATTCTCACCATATGATACAAATAGTAGTGGAGTTAAAAAAATGATTGGGTAGTATCATGTGTTTCTTATAAAAAATAATAATAATAATAAAAACAGCCATAGAAGACCTTTATGGAGATTCAAATAGCAGTGGAGTTATTTTGCAGTATTTTTAAACATATTTATTTCTTACCATTTATAAATAAATTAAGAGTAAATTTCATATATTTTAAAAATGAATCAATTGAATTGTATGCAATCATTAATATTTTTAATTTGTTACCATTAATATTTTATTAAAACTATTATTTAATTTTTTTGGTATGTTATCATTAATATATTGACATTTATATGTTTTTAAAATTTACCATTAATTCCTTAAAAAACACAGGTTACCATTAATTTGATATTTTAATTTATTTACAAAAAATATTTATTATCATCATTATATATATATATATATATATAGTTTTTTTTATTGTCAGTTAATCCTGATATAAAATATACTTTGATTCAAAGTGTATGCACTTGTCAAAACTTCTCTATAATTTATGATCCACATTCTTCGTCCTGATATATTTTATATCAAGACGAACTAACAATAGTCTCACCTTGACACGTGGCGTCGTTGGAGAGCTTTAACATTAAATCACATTAAATCACAAAATTACCACATATCTAATAATCGGTTTATTTACTCTCTCTCTCTCTCTAGACGCTGTGGTAGCCAAAAATGGCTCCTACGCCCAATGATTAGAAAGGCCCAATCTATTATGAATTTAAACTAGCTTGGCCCGTAACTAATTGGGTTGACCCAAAGGTTTTATCAGTTGAAGCTTGGCTGGTTGACTCAGTCTAAATAGCAGTTACAGTTTTAATCAGCTTTAATTGTGACGATCGTAACCACTGGGTTTAATGGGAGTAAATTTCTCCTAAAATCCCTCCCACAATTAAACCTTCAAGAAGTGACCGTTGGAGACAGGTCTCAACCTATAAATACCACCTACAGCTACAAAGACGGGGGGCTGAAAAAAAAAAGATACTAAACAACTCCATAAGAAAGGCTATCAGAACTTGATCCAAATTACGATCATCGTTCTCCGTCAGCCATCGCTCAGCCCAAGCGCACCTAAGGCTATATGAACGACACAACCTATGGCTCGACAAGCCCAGCCTACGGTTTGTTTTAGAATTTACATTGTTTATTTTTCATTCGAATTATTAATTTGTTCGTAAACGGTTTAACATGGGTGTCGAGTCGACTCCTACAAGACACTCATTTTAGCTTTGTTCTATAGGGAATCTAAAGCATTCGACAAAGAACCATTCATAGATTGCCGGTGCCCCGAGTATCACGATTTTGACAGAATTTTGACAGTAGGATTTTCTGGTTCTACAGTTTGGCGCCCACCGTGGGGCTCGACAATCATTCTTGCAAAACTAAATCGAGCATGTCTAGCTCTAGACCTCTGCCTTATTCTGTCAAAGATATTCATTACGATAACGCCAAGATTCGTCACCGATCTTTCTTCAAGGTTCTTTTCACTGGATCTCGATCTTTTTAGATAATCAATTTTAATTTTGTTTTCTTCGATTTTGATGCGTTATGTTGCCTTGGTGTGTTCATTTTTTATCTGATTTAATTAAAGTCATTTATCAGCCTTTGCCTTTCAGTGCTAACTTTGTTGTGATCATGAATTCATGATGAGTTCTGGTGATGCGATCGAAATTGCGTGAATTATACAAATTAATTGTTTGAGAATATTTGATTTCTTATTATGACTCTGTAGTGTTATTTTGGCCATTCGAAAGAGAAATTGGGAGCTCATTTTTTATTTTATTTAAAAAAAAAAATGCTGATCAAGAAGACTTGGTCGAACTACAAATTAATTATATTAGTGATTCAATTTATGCATGCTGATCTTGACCAATGACAGATGCATTATATTAAATTTGCCTAATACTTCATGCATGTTGATCTGTATCAATTTATGCATGCTGATCTGTATTGTCGAGCGACAATTTAAATTGTAATGGTCTTCATGCACGTTGATTTGTATGGTGGAACAACAATTTATATTACAATGACTATACATGTTGATATGAATGGTCGAGCGACAATTTATTTTATAATAATTCAACTACATTATCAAAATGTATGGTCGAACAAATGCATGGTCGAATGAAAGGAATGATGTACACCACTTTGTCGACCTACCACGAGCGTTCTACAAATGTCGACCTACAAAAAGCGTTCTACCAATGTCGACCTACAACGAGCGATAAATTTCGTTCTACATCAAAAATTTTACAAAAAATCGCACTACATCGAGCGTTCTACAAATGTCGCTCTACCACAAGCATTCTACGAATATCGCTCTCCATCGAGCTACATTTCGTGCTCCAAGTCGAGCCGAAATTCATACAATTATTGCTCTCCGTCGAGTTACATTTCGTGCTCCAAGTCGAGCCAAAATTCATAAAAATATCGTGCTCCGTCGAGATACATGTCGACTGTAGAACGTCGACTATCGAACTCTCTTCGTCGAGCTACATGTCGACTGTAGAACATCATCGACTGTCGAACTCACTCCGTCGAGCTACATGTCGACTGTAGAACATCGTCGACTGTCGAACTCTCTCCGTCGAGCTACATGTCAACTGTAGAACGTCGACTGTCGAAATCTCTCCGTCGAGCTACATGTCGACTGTCGAACGTTGACTGTCAAACTCTCTCCGTCGTGCTACATTGCTTGCTCAAAATTGAGCCACAATATTAGGGAAGTATCAGCTGGCTCAAACAACCGTCATCGGTGGAGATTTTACCTGAGATTACTAATTTCCAGTACGTTTCACAATTTTTTCTCTCCAATTGTGTTCAATTTACATAAAAATTTTCGTTTTGATTTTATTTTGAGTATTTCTACTGACATCAGCATATTAATATATATATATAATGCATGCATTGTCCAACGACCTGATTTACATTGATTCAATTTAAAAAATACAAGCTGATATATGTCGTCGAACGACATGATTCGTAATAAAATGATTCAATTATTTTATCATATGCATGTTGCTTTACACTGCCGAACGATAGAGGAATTATACTGGTTCAACAACTATCAAATGCATATTGATATGCATGTTGTATTGCATAGTTGAGCGACATTAATTATCTTTGAAATATTTCAACTATCAAAGCTTGTTGATTTTATGTGGTCTAACAACAGTAATAATATTATAATGATTCAACTAAATGCATGTTGATTTGTATATGGTCGAGCGACAATAATTATAGTAAAATGATTTATTTACCATGTCAAATGCATGTTGGCTTATACGGTCGAGCAACAATTTATTTTATAATGCCTACTTATGTATACTGATATTCATAGTCGAGCCGAAATTCATACAAATATCGCTCTCCGTCGAGCTACATTTTGTGCTCCAAGTCGAGCCAAAATTCATAAAAATATCGCGCTCCGGTGAGATACATGTCGACTGTAGAACGTCGACTGTCGAACTCTCTCCGTCGAGCTCTCTCCGTCGAGCTACATGTTGACTGTCGAACTCTCTCTGTCGAGCTACACGTCGACTGTCGAGCTACACGTCGACCGTCGAGCTACACGTCGACTGTCAAGCTACATGTCGACTGTCGAGCTACATGTCAACTGTCAAACTCTCTCCGTCGAGCTACATGTTGACTGTCGAACGTCGACTGTCAAACTCTCTCCGTTGTGTTACATTGCTTGCTCCAAGTTGAGCCACAATATTCTAGAAAGTATCAGCTATAAAATTACAAATTGGAATTATAAGCTGGCTCAGACAACCGTCGTCGGTGGAGATTTTGCCTAAGATTACTGATTTCCGATACGTTTCACGATTTTTTCTCTCCAAATTGCATTCAATTTACATAAAATTTGTCATTTTTGATATCATTTTGAGTATTTTTACTGACATATCAACATGTTTAAAGGCTTTAAAAATCGTTCCTTTAAAATCAATTAGAACTCTGTATTGTCAATTGCAGCCTAAGTTAAAAAATATATATATATACAAAAATTAAAGCTCGAAATTGCAAGCTATGTTTCGATAGTGTTCGGTTGCTATTCATATCCGTATATTTACTAGGGATACTGCGAAAGATTCTATCTATCTATATCTATCTCCAAACATACATCTCATTCTCTGTTTCTTGCTTTTGTCGAATTAATAAAAACATTGTTACATACTTGCATTTTAAGGATCTATAAATGTCGATCTACAATGAGCGATAAATTTCGCTCTACATCAAGCATTCTACAGAATTCTCTCTATAAAGAGCATTCTACAAATGTCGACCTAACAACGCATGTACGCGATTTTGTGAATAAAAAGGTCGTGTCAACCTCACAACGCATGTACGTGAAATTTGTGAATGAAACGGTTGGACCGACCCCATAACGCATGCACGCGATTTCCAACATTAATAAAAGGTCGTATCGACCTAATTACGCTTGCACGCGACTTCAATAAAAAATTATCATGTTGATCGAATGTACACAAGTTTACAGACTTGTTTCATGTCGACTCACAACGCATGTACGTGATTTTGTGAATAAAAAGGTCGTGTCGACCCCACAACGCATGTACGCGAAATTTGTGAATGAAATGGTCGAACCGACCCCGTAACGCTTGTATGCGACTTCCATAAAAAATTATCATGTCGATCGAATGTACACAAGTTTACAGGCTTGTTTCATGTCGACTCATAACGCGTGTGCACGAATTCAATGTAACAAATGATCGATTGACCCCCGCGCTAAACTCAATAAATCTGTCTATCGTTCGATGCAAGAGATCGATTGAAACAAACTACTCTCTTGACTTGAAGGCTTCAACTCAGAGAATGGGGGCTAATTGTGGTAGGCAAAAATAGCCCAAAAATAGCACAGCCCAAAAATTGAGGCCCAATGGAAGACAGGCCCAATCTGATGAGACAAGTTTTGACCGAGTCTAAGATTGGACTAAGTCAGAGACTTAACAACTACTCTAACTTTCCAAGATTTTCGAGATATTGAAGAGATATCATCTCCACGATCTCAAACTGAGATTTTAGGGACCACGTACTCCAACTGAATGGTTCTCCCTGGCTATAAATAGGAGGCCTCTTCCATAACTAGTGGACCCTCTCCCTCTCTCTTGCTCTCGCTAGGACTAACGAAGAAAAAGAGTCTTATTTTTCTCTCCACCAACTCCACTCACACAAAATGACAAAAATAAGAGATGGTGGGACCAATCGATCCCACTCTCACAATTCTCTCTTCCTAACTCATGCAAAGGTCAAATGGATTGCTTCACATTTCACAGACCTACTGCATGTGTCGACATTTGTTGCTCGACTACTACAAAATATCAGCCTACCAACGCCCATAACACTCTACAAGCACATATTATATTATTATTATTATTATGAGTTCCTAACAATTTAAATTGCTAGACTCGACGCTCAGCTCAAGCGTACATAAGGCTCTCCAAACGATACCACCAAGGATTCGACAGTTTTGTTTACGGTTCGATTTATATTTTATTAATTTTTATTGTTGATTCGAAATTATTTTATTTGTTTATAAATTGTCTAACTTGGGTGTCGAGTAGATTCCGACAAGACCCCCCTTCCTATAGCTTTGTTCTACAAGGAATCCAAAACATACGATAAAGCATGGTTCATAGATTGCCGGTGCCCCGAATACTACAATTTTGACCGAATTTTGACCGTAGGATTTTCTGGTTCTACAGTTTAAAACTGTTGAACCAGAAAATCCTACGGTCAAAATTCTATCAAAATCGTGATACTTAGGGCGCCGGTAATCTATGAATGTTTCTTTGTCGAAAGCTTTGGATTCCCTGTAGAACAAAGCTAAAAGAGGTGTCTTGTAGGAGTCGACTCGACACCCAAGTTAAACCGTTTACGAACAAATTAATAATTCGAATGAAAAATAAACATTGTAAATTCTAAAACAAATAGTAGGCTAGGCTTGTCGAGCCATAGGTTGTGTCGTTCATATAGCCTTAAGTGCGCTTGGGCTGAGTGATGGCTGACGGAGAACAATGATCGTAATTTGGATCAAGTTCCGATAGCCTATCTTATGGAGTTGTTTAGTATCTTTTTTTTCAACCCCCTGTCTCTGTAGCTGTAGGGGGTATTTATAGGTTGAGACCTGTCTCCAACGGTCACTTCTTGAAGGTTTAATTGTGAGAGTGATTTTAGGAGAAATTTACTCCCATTAAACCCGGTGGTTACGATCGTCACAATTAAAGCTGATTAAAACTGTAACTGCTATTTAGACTGAGTCAACCAGCCAAGCTTCAACTGATAAAACCTTTAGGTCAACCCAATTAGTTACGGGCCAAGCTAGTTTAAATTCATAATAGATTGGGCCTTTCTAATCATTGGGCGTAGGAGCCATTTTTGGTTACCACAGTTAGCCCCTCACTCTCTGAGTTGAAGCCTTCAAGTCAAGAGAGTAGTTTGTTTCAATTGATCCCTTGCATCGAATGACAGACATATTTATTGAGTATAGCGCGGGGGTCGATCGACCATTTGATATTATTGTATTGAATTCACGCACATGTGTTATGTGGTTAATTGAAATTTTCATTTGATAAGTCGCGTACATGCGTTTTGGGTCGATATGAAACAAGCCTGTAAACTTGTGCACATTCAATCATTAAGATTTATTTATGTTTATTATTTTTTTTTTGAAGTCGCGTGCAAGCGTAATTAGGTCGATGTGGTAGCCAAAAATGGCTCCTAGGCCCAATGATCAGAAAGGCCCAATCTATTATGGATTAAAACTAGCTTGGCCCGTAACTAATCGGGTTGACCCAAAGGTTTTATTAGTTGAAACTTGGCTGGTTGACACAATCTAAATAACAGTTACAGTTTTAATAAGCTTTAATTGTGACGATCGTAACCACCGGGTTTAATGGGAGTAAATTTCTCCTAAAATCCCTCCCACAATGAAACCTTCAAGAGGTGACCGTTGGAGACAGGTCTCAACATATAAATACCCCCTACAGCTACAGAGAGAGGGACTAGAAAAAAAGATACTAAACAACTCCATAAGAAAGGCTATCGGAACTTGATCCAAATTACGATCATTGTTCTCCGTCAGCCATCGCTCAGCCCAAACGCACCTAAGGCTATACGAACGACACCACCTATGGCTCGACAAGCCTAGCCTACGGTTTGTTTTAGAATTTACATTGTTTATTTTTCATTCGAATTATTAATTTGTTCATAAACGGTTTAACTTGGGTGTCGAGTCGACTCCTACAAGACACCCCTTTTAGCTTTGTTCTACAGGGAATCCAAAGCATACGATAAAACATTGTTCATAGATTGCCGGTGCCCCGAATACTATAATTTTGACCGAATTTTGACCGTAGGATTTTCTGGTTCTACAGTTTGGCGCCCACCGTGGGGCCCGACAATCACCTTTTGCAAAACTAACGAATTTGCAGGATCATATACCAAACAAAATGGCACGAGCATCCTCCTTGACGAATGAATTACGACATCCGATCAACCAAAGAAAAATGTGTTTCATAATTCTGCAAGCACAAACAAAATGAATCACAGAAATTTGGAAAGGTTAGCATATTTGTTTTGACGTGTTTTCCATGTTAATCAAAATTATTGATTTTAGTTGTTTGATGCTTTAAATGTCAAGTTACTCTATTTCTCTGCTATGAATAGATTGTCGACTGATTGGATGATTTACATACCTATTTGAGGTCCCCATTTCCTAGATTTTGTACTCGTTGTTGAGCGTGTTTTTGTATATAATGCGTTTTGTGAGCATTGTGTAGGTTGTATGCTCTAAAATAAGGTATTGAGCATAATTGAAGAGTTTTGAAGGTTAAATGGCTGAAATTGGAAATCTTAGTGCAGAGCTTTCAACTTTATGGGGCCATATCTCCCTCCTCCGATTGAACTACACTTTTTATAACCTATTTCTGGAAAGCCCCACGAGTCTACTTTCCAACGCTTTTTATGGATCACGATTCCAAGTTCTCTAGAGGAAGTTATGGCCATTTTCGTAACGATGCGCGAAGCTAGAAAACTTCACCCGAGAGAGATGCGAGCTCAAGGCGAGCTCACCAAGCTCGCCCCGAGCTCGCTAACCTCTCGGGTCCAGGCTACAAATCTGCATAGGTGAGCTCAAGGCGAGCTCACCAAGCTTGCCCCAAGCTCGCCTTTTGCCTAGAATTTATTTTTCTTCATGGAAATTACCTCCTTGCCCTTGACCTAATTCATTCATCTATATAAACCTTTGATATTTTTAGACCACACAAGCTCTCTCACCCAAGAATAGTCACCAAGACCTCACATTTACACATTCCTCTTACATCACCATCACCATCTCCATCCTTAGAAACCCACCAAGATTCCATATCTCCCTAACATCCAAACACACCCATCACTTTCATTTTACCACAACCACCATCACTTCATCTTTTTGGCAAAAGAGAGTTGAAGAAAGAGCTTGGAAGAGGAAGAGCAAAGGAGGAGGAGCCAAATCTACATAGTTCCTTCTATTTACTTTATTCTCTTTCATTTTCTTTATTTTAGGCATGAATTTAATTGATCTTATTCATTGTATGGCTACTACTTGTAATATGATGAGCTAAACATCTAGTGCTAGGATTTGATGAAACCCCACCCATGACTCTTTATATGTATTGACCTTTGTTTGTCCATTTTATGCAAGTGTGATTTGTATGGGTATTTTATTGTGCTTAAAGCTTTCAATTGATTGATCTCCTTTTGAATGAATTTTGTGGTGTATTATGTACTAACCAGAGACGCACACCACGTGTTCGATAAAATGCCATCTATGCATGTCTAAAAAAGTAGACCTACTTAGGCTAGCGTATAGGATTCATTTAGTGTATCAATGTTCTTAATGAACTCAATTCGTACATTCCGAGTAATTGAGAGATAAGCTTGTGTATGTTTTGGGTGTAACCTATTCTACTTGACCAAGATTATAGGTTAATATTAGGATGCATGAATCTATGAATTGCATGAACATGTTATGGGTGAATAATTGAGTCTAAAACGGAAATCAATATAGGGTGGGGTGTAGTCAAGTCCTAGCATATTTCTCTCTAGTATCACATTCAAGTAATTTTAGTGTTATTTCATTATTGCATTAGCATTAATCATTTAGGTTAATTTAGAATTAATTTGATCAATTAGGAAACCCTCATTTATGATTGTTTGAATAGCATCTAAACTAATCAATTTCGGTAATCGGTCACTCGATCCCTGTGGGAACGAATCTTATTTACCATTGTGCTACTCTTCGACCTCATGCTATTGCGAGAGTCACTCATAAAAGAGCTAGCCATCGACTCTTTCTATTGTGTTTACCACTTTGTCCGTATAATGTTTTAATCTTACAACACTCTTCGTATATTGCTTTCATATTTAGCCATTTATATATTGTCTTCATCTTTGCCCATCTAAAAAACAAAGAGATTGAATGTTCCACATGATAGAATTTACAGAGAAGTTTAAAACACTCGACGACGAGATACGATTTAATTGATCAACATTTTATGTCAAGCCGCCTACAAAAAGTTGAATCTCACTATCGCACTACAGTCGAGCTATACACTCTACATCGAACTAACATTGAGCAAACGCTCTACATTGAGCTTACTATGAGTCAAATCGATAACTTCCAAGTTACGATCCTGAAACGCTCTACGATGAGATATAAATTGAAATTACGAGATCGAAGTCGGACAAACAATCCTGTCTTCAAGGATTAAACCGACTTGACCCTTCACATTTTCCACGCTCTACTTGAAAAGTCAAAACGTACGGCTTGAAAATTTATTAACGTTCCTACTTTGGCACACAATGTCTACCGATTGTGGCATTGGAGGAAACTTGACAAATCTAAATCTCCTGTCAAATATGTTCATATTTGGATTGGGGGAGACGACGCCTTAAAATTAATGCGCCATGTCGAGCCATAATGTGGTTTGCCTTGTTTGAAAACAGTTGCACTAAGCAAACAAGAAATTACACTGTCGACCGACTAGGAATTATATTACATCTTTCAAGCTGCAGTTGCAATAAAGAATCTTGTCATTCAACAAACAATTGCGATTCAATACTTTGATGCTTCAAGTCAAGAGACAGTCTGATATGAACATGTCTCATCAGTGTTTTATCATAATTCTATATGGGACTACAACTAATTTGATGAATCTTGAATCATTGTTCCAAGTTGAGCTGAAATTCTCCATATTTGCAAAGTTAAAGGCTAGCTTCGCCTTGTGTAGACCGCTTCGCCGATCAAGCCACAATATTTAGGGGAGTATCAGCTGGCTCAAACAACCGACGTCGTTGGAGATTTCGCCTGAGATTACTGATTTTCGGTACGTTTCACAATCTTTTCTTTCAAATGCGTTCAATTTACATAAAATTTGTCCTTTTGATATCATTTTGAGTATTTTTACTGACATATCAGCATTTAAAAAATAAAAATAAAAATAAAAATAATAAAAAAACGCATGCTGATCTATGTCATCGAACGACATGAATTATATTAAAATAATTCAAATTTTTTATCAAATGCATGATGATCTATGTTGTCGAACGATATAGGAGTTATAATAAAATGATTCAATTATTTTATCATATGCATGTTGTTCCATACTGTCGAACAATAGAGGAATTATATTACTGACTCAAATATTCAATGCAAGTTGATTTATGTGGTCAAGAGACGGTGATTATGTTAAAATATTTCAACTATCAAAGCATGTTGATTTTATGTGGTCGAACGACAGTGATAATATTATAATGATTCAACTAAATGCATGTTGATTTGTATATGGTCGAGCGACAATACAATTTATGTTACAATGATTCAACTACTTAAATCATATGCATGCTGATGTTGGTTTATATGGTTGAGCGACAATAATTATAGTAAAATGATTCAATTACCATGTCAAATGCATGTTGGTTTATACGGTGGAGCGACAATTTATACTTATAATGTCAAATACCTTATTTCTCAACTATAAATAATTTGTCGATTCTTGCTATTGTGTTAAAAAGTTTTACTGCACTCCATATATTGCCTTCATCTTTGTCCATCTGGAAAAAAAAAAAAAAAAAGGCGCTCGGCTGAGAGCCACAAAAACGCTCTACGGAGCCTAAAAAAAAAAATCGCTCTACATCGAGCGTTCTACCAATGTCGATCAACAAAAAGCGTTCTACCAATTTCGACCTACAACGAGCGATAAATTCCGCTCTACATCAAATATTTTACAAAAAATCGCTCTACATCGAGCGTTCTACAAATGTCGCTCTACCACGAGCATTCTACAAATATTGCTCTCCGTCGAACTACATTTCGTGCTTCATTTCATACTCCAAGTCGAGCCGAAATTCATAAAAATATCGCACTCCATTAAGATACATGTCGACTGTAGAACGTCGACTGTCGAACTACCTTCGTCGAGTTATATGTCGACTGTCGAACTATCTATGCTATATGTCGACTGTCAAACTCCCTCCGTCGAGCTACATGTCGACTGTCGAACTACCTCCGTGAGTTACATGTCGACTGTCGAACTCTCTCTGTCGAGCTACATGTCGATTGTTGAACGCTATCAAGCTTCGTGTCGACTGTCGAACTCCCTCTATCGAGCTAAATGTCGACTGTCGAACTCCTTCTGTCAAGCTACATGTCGACTGTCGAACTCTCTGTCAAGCAACATGTCGACTGTCAAACTCTCTCCGTCGAGCTACATTGCTTGCTCCAAATCAGGCCAAAACTTTGGGCACACTCTTCAACTCCAAGTCAAACGATGAATTGCAACAAAAAGTGAACGGAAAACTAAAAAGTTATATCACCGCTTGCCGAGTTAGCATACTACCGCCAAATTGGAATTATAAGGTACATCCTGCACCCTATTTTTTGCTTTTTGCTTATATTATCATGACATTGCATGGCATCCGACACTTCTATCTAACTATCTATCCCCAAACACACATTTCACTATGTTTCTTGCTTTTGTCATTTTATTAACAACATTGTTTACTTGCATACTTGAATTTTCTGGCTCTATAAATGTCAATCTACAACAAGCGATAAATTTTGCTTTACATCAAGCATTCTACAGAATTCTCTCTATAACGAGTATTTTACAAATGTTGACCTAACAACGCATGTACGCAATTTTGTGAATAAAAAGGTCGTGTCAACCTCACAACGCATGTACGCGAAATTTGTGAATGAAATGGTCAGACCGACCCCATAACACATGTATACAATATTCTATGAAGGTCTTGTCGACCCAGAAATAACGCATGCACACGATTTCCAACATTAAAGGTCGTATCGACCTAATTACGCTTGTACGCGACTTCAATAAAATAAAATTATCTTGACGATCGAATGTGCACAAGTTTACATGCTTGTTTCATATCGACCCAAAACGCATGTACGCGACTTATCAAATGAAAATGCCAATTAACCACATAACGCATGTGCGTGAATTCAATACAATAATAGCAAATGGTCGATCGATCCCCGTGCTATACTCAATAAATTTGTTTGTCGTTCGACGCAAGGGATCAATTGAAACAAACTACTCTCTTGACTTGAAGGCTTCAACTCAGAGAGTGGGGGCTAACTGTGGTAGCCAAAAATGGCTCCTAGGCCCAATGATCAGAAAGGCTCAATCTATTATGGATTAAAACTAGCTTGGCCCGTAACTAATCGGGTTGACCCAAAGGTTTTATCAGTTGAAACTTGGCTGGTTGACTCAGTCTAAATAGCAGTTACAGTTTTAATAAGCTTTAATTGTGACGATCGTAACCACCGGGTTTAATGGGAGTAAATTTCTCCTAAAATCCCTCCCACAATGAAACCTTCAAGAGGTGACCGTTGGAGACATGTCTCAACATATAAATACCCCCTACAGCTACAGAGAGAGGGGCTGGAAAAAAAGATACTAAACAACTCCATAAGAAAGGCTATCGGAACTTGATCCAAATTATGATCATTGTTCTCCGTCAGCCATCGCTCAGCCCAAGCGCACCTAAGGCTATACGAACGACACCACCTATGGCTCGACAAGCCTAGCCTACGGTTTGTTTTAGAATTTACATTGTTTATTTTTCATTCGAATTATTAATTTGTTCATAAACGGTTTAACTTGGGTGTCGAGTCGACTCCTACAAGACACCCATTTTAGCTTTGTTCTACAAGGAATCCAAAGCATACGATAAAACATTGTTCATAGATTGCCAGTGCCCCGAATACTACAATTTTGACCGAATTTTGACCGTAGGATTTTCTGGTTCTACAATCGATACGACCTTTTATTAATGTTGGAAATCGCGTGCATTCGTTTTTTTTTTTGGGTCGACAAGTCCTTCCTTACATAGAATATCGCGTACATGCGTTATGGAGTCGACATTTGTAGAACACTCGTTGTAGAGCGATTTTTTGTAAAATATTTGATGTAGAGCGGAATTTATTGTTCGCTGTAGATCGATATTTGTAGACTGCTCGTTGTAGAGTGAAATTTATTGTTCGTTGTAGATCGATATTTGTAGACTGCTAATTGTAAAGCGAAATTTGTAGAACCTTAAAAAATGTCATATCGTGATAATGAAAGAAAAAGATAGGAGAAGATAAATAATTATAAAACCAAAAGTGGGAGAAACTTGGATGTAGGGTGCAGGATATACCTTATAATTCCAATTTGGCGGTAGTATGCTAACTCGAAGTTGTTATAATTCGTCGTTTGACTTGGAGTTGAAGTGTGCCCAAAATTTTGGCTTGACTTGGAGTAAGCAATGTAGCTCGATAGAGAGAGTTCAACAGTCGACATGTAGCTTGACGAAGAGTGTTCGACAGTCGACATTCTACAGTTGACATGTAGCTCAACAGAGAGTTCGATAGTTGACGTTATACAGTTGACATGTAGCTCGACAGAGTGAGTTCGACAGTTGACATTCTACAGTCGACATGTAGCTCGACAGCGTGATATTTTTATAAATTTCGGCTCGACTTGGAGCACGAAATGTAGCTCGACGGAGAGCAATATTTATAGAATGCTCGTGGTAGAGCGACATTCGTAGAACGCTCGTGGTAGAGCGACATTTGTAGAACGCTCGATGTAGAGCAAATTTTTGTAGAACACTCGCGGTAGAGCGACATTTGTAGAACGCTCGATGTAGAGCGAATTTTTGTAGAACGCTCGTGGTAGAGCGACATTTATAGATCATTAAAATGCAAGTATGTAACAATGTTTTTATTAATTTGACAAAAGCAAGAAACAAAGAATGAGATATATGTTTGGAGATAAATATAAATAGATAGAATCTTTCGCAGTATCCCTAGTAAATATACAAATATGAATAGGCAACCGAACACCATTGAAACGTAGTTTGCAATTTCGAGCTTTAATTTTTGTATATATATATATATTTTAACTCAGGCTACAATTGCAAATTAACAACAATACAGAGTTCTAATTGATTTTAAAGGAACGATTTTTAAAGCCTTTAAACATGTTGATATGTCAATAAAAATACTCGAAATGATATCAAAAACGATAAATTTTATGTAAATTGAACACAATTTGGAGAGAAAAAATCGTGAAACGTACCGGAAATCAGTAATCTTAGGCAAAATCTCCACCGACGACGGTTGTCTGAGCCAACTTATAATTCCAATTTGTAATTTTATAGCTGATACTTCCCAGAATATTGTGGCTCAACTTGGAGCAAGCAATGTAGCACGACGGAGAGAGTTCGACAGTTGACGTGTAGCTCGACAGAGAGAGTTCGACAGTTGACATGTATCTCGACGGAGCGCGATATTTTTATGAATTTCGGCTCGACTATGAATATCAGTATACATAAGTAGACATTATAAAATAAATTGTCGCTCAACCGTATAAACCAACATGCATTTGACATGGTAAATGAATCATTTTACAATCATTATTGTCGCTCAACCATATAAACCAACATCAGCATGCATATGACCAAGTAGTTGAATCATTGTAACATAAATTGTTTTGTGGCGTCGCTCGACCATATACAAGTCAACATGCATTTAGTTGAAATATTTTAAAGATAATTAATGTCGTTCGACCATGCAATTCAACATGCATTGACGTTGGATCATAGAACATGCACTTTTGTTCGACCATGTATATCAGTATGCTTGTGATATAGTAATTGAATTATTTAATATAACTCATGTGGATTGACAATTGTAGTATTTGCATGCACTTGACTCATTTAATATAACCCATGTCGTTCGACAATTGTACATCAACATGCATTTTTTTTTAGATGGGCAAAGATGAAGACAATATATGGAGTGCGGTAAAACTTTTTAACACAATAGCAAGAATTGACAAACTATTTATAGCTGAGAAATAAGGTATTCGACATTGTAAGTATAAATTGCCAAACTCAAAGACCAATTAAAATTTTCAATTAACATGGCAACATAAGAACAATATTTCAGAATAGATATTCTAACCTTTTGTGATTCATTTTACTTATACCTGCAGAATCATGAAACACATTATATTTTTTTTGGTTGATCGGACCTCGTAATTTGTTCGTCAAGGGGAATGTTTGAGCCATTTCGTATGGCGTAGTAGTGCCGCAAAAAATGATTGTCGGGCCCCATGGTGGGCGCCAAACTGTAGAACCAGAAAATCCTACGGTCAAAATTCGGTCAAAATTGTAGTATTCGGGGCACCGGCAATCTATGAACCATGCTTTATCGTATGTTTTGGATTCCCTGTAGAACAAAGCTATAGGAAGGGGGGTCTTGTCGGAATCTACTCGACACCCAAGTTAGACAATTTATAAACAAATAAAATAATTTCGAATCAACAATAAAAATTAATAAAATATAAATCGAACCGTAAACAAAACTATCGAATCCTTGGTGGTGTCGTTTGGAGAGCCTTATGTACGCTTGGGCTGAGCGTCGAGTCTAGCAATTTAAATTGTTAGGAACTCATAATAATAATAATAATATAATATGTGCTAGTAGAGTGGTATGGGCGTTGGTAGGTTGATATTTTGTAGTAGTCGAGCAACAAATGTCGACACATGCAGTAGGTCTGTGAAATGTGAAGCAATCCATTTGACCTTTGCATGAGTTAGGAAGAGAGAATTGTGAGAGTGGGATCGATTGGTCCCACCATCTCTTATTTTTGTCATTTTGTGTGAGTGGAGTTGGTGGAGAGAAAAATAAGACTCCTTTTCTTCGTTACTCCTAGCGAGAGCAAGAGAGAGGGAGAGGGTCCTTTAGTAAATGGAAGGGGCCTCCTATTTATAGCCAGAGAGAACCATTCAGTTGGAGTACGTGGTCCCCAAAATCTCGGTTTGAGATCGTGGAGGTGATATCTCTTCAATATCTCGAAAATCTTGGAAAGTTGGAGTAGTTGTTAAATCTCTGACTTAGTCCAATCTTAGACTCGGTCAAAACTTGTCTCATCAGATTGAGCCTGTCTTCCATTGGGCCTCAATTTTTGGGCTGTGCTATTTTTGGCCTATTTTTGGCTACCACATACGCCACATGTCGGCGTGATAAAGCTTTAATCATAAATCACCTTTTCTTTTATAATAATTATGTCATAATATAACCTATGTAGAACCAGAAAATCCTACGGTCAAAATTCTATCAAAATCGTGATACTCGGGGCACCGACAATCTATGAATGGTTCTTTGTTGAATGCTTTGGATTCCCTATAGAACAAAGCTAAAAAGGGTGTCTTGTAGGAGTCGACTCGACACCCATGTTAAACCGTTTACGAACAAATTAATAATTCGAATGAAAAATAAACAATGTAAATTCTAAAACAAACCGTAGGCTGGGCTTGTTGAGCCATAGGTTGTGTCGTTCATATAGCCTTAGGTGCGCTTGGGCTGAGCGATGGCTGACGGAGAACGATGATCGTAATTTGGATCAAGTTCCGATAGCCTTTCTTATGGAGTTGTTTAGTATCTTTTTTTTTCAGCCCCCTGTCTCTGTAGCTTTAGGTGGTATTTATAGGTTGAGACCTGTCTCCAACGGTCACTTCTTGAAGGTTTAATTATGGGAGGGATTTTAGGAGAAATTTACTCTCATTAAACCCGTTGGTTACGATCGTCACAATTAAAGCTGATTAAAACTGTAACTGCTATTTAGACTGAGTCAACCAGCCAAGCTTCAACTGATAAAACCTTTGGGTCAACCTAATTAGTTACAGGCCAAGCTAGTTTAAATTCATAATAGATTGGGCCTTTCTAATCATTGGGCGTAGGAGCCATTTTTGGCTACCACAATGTCAGTAGAAATACTCAAAATAAAATCAAAACGAAAATTTTTATGTAAATTGAACACAATTGGAGAGAAAAAATTGTGAAACGTACCGGAAATTAGTATTCTCAGGTAAAATCTCCACCGATAACGGTTGTTTGAGCCAGCTGATACTTCCCTAAATATTGTGGCTCATCTTTGAGCAAGCAATGTAGCATGACGGAGAGAGTTTGACAGTCGACAGTCGACATGTAGCTCGACGGAGAGAGTTCGACAGTCGACAGTCGACATGTAGCTCGACGGAGAGAGTTCGACAGTCGACGTTATACGTTCGACAGTCGACGTTATACAGTCGACATGTATCTCGACGGAGCGCGATATTTTTATTAATTTTGGCTCAACTTGGAGCATGAAATGTAACTCGACGGAGAGCAATAATTGTATGAATTTTGGCTCGACTTGGAGCACGAAATGTAGCTCGATGGAGAGCGATATTCGTAGAATGCTCGTGGTAGAGCAACATTTCTAGAACGCTCGATGTAGAGCGATATTTTGTAAAATTTTTGATGTAGAGTGAAATTTATCGCTCGTTGTAGGTCGACATTGGTAGAATGCTTTTTGTAGGTCGACATTTGTAGAACGCTCGTGGTAGGTCGACAAAGTAGTGTACATCATTCCTTTCATTCGACCATGCATTTGTTCTGTAAGGTTCCCAATTGTTGATTGGCTCATTTCGTGGACAAACCACATGTTGGGGTTCTTTGTAAGGGTAGCCTAGGTATCGGTTTTATTGTTCGAAGCCCTTTGAAGACCTCGTGTTGATAAGCACCGAAGGTAAATTTCTATGTGCTTACTTGTCTTGAAGAGATAGTTGCACACACTCACAACTCATGCATATGTTTAATATTTCTATGTTGTGTTTCTTATTGTTGTGCATTAATGCTTATTTTCATCTCTTCTTGCATGTTAGTTTGATTACTCATTGCATTGTCCATTGCCTTGTCATGCATAGCCTTGGATTTCTTGCATTGCAAAAGGCGCTGTTCAAAGCGCTCTACAAAGCGCTGTTCTGAACAGCGCCCATAAGACCTGATGCAAAAAGGGTCATTTAAATGCATCAGGTCTGATGCATTTTGGATGGGCGCTGTACGAGCGCTGTACAGAAGCACTCTACGTACAGCGCCCAAGGCAAATTTCAGGTCAACTTATCAAAACGACCACACTTTGTTTTGGCCTCCTATATATATGCCACTTTGACTTTAGGTCAATTAAGAGAGTTCATATTCAGATTTTGTAAGGATTCCCATTTGTTGATTGGCTTATTTCGTGAACAAACCACATGTTGGGGTTGTTTGTGTAAGGGTAGTTTAGGTGATTGATCTTCATGCTCGAAGGCCCTTGCAAGACCTCAAGGTGTCAAGCACTCCAAAGGTATATCTCTAGTGCTTATTTTTCTTTGAAGAGATTTAGATTGCACACACTCACTTAGCCTACTTGCATTTGTGTGCATACTCTTCACATGTCACATGTCACATTTCACACTTCACACCTGCACTTCTTTGTTATATTTTTATGTGTGGATTTGTCCATAGATGAGTTCCGAGCGATTCAGAGACTTTTCTATATGTTTCGGATGATTTCCGAGACATTTGGGACATTCCGTGTTTTTATCAGAAACCGGATTTCAATTCCGAGCTTAAATTGGAAAGTTATATAATTTTCTATATTTATGATTGGGTTCAGATTAATTTTCTGAAGACGGAATTAAATTCCGAGGTTCGAGGTCAACTGGACTGAAGAACGCTCGGGTCCAAAGTCAGCTTAGTGTGGCATGATAGCCACACCTAGCATGGGGTGGCGTGTGAGCTACGGGCTCCCCACGCCCAAACCTCTTCTCTGCCCGCGTTGGAGCAACGGCCTACACACGGCACATACCTGATTCAATTTGCTTTTCATTTCTTTCAATGTTGTGTGCATTTTGTTTTATTGTGAGCTCTTTTTTGTTGTGATTGCATGTGCTTGACTTTGACAAATCTTTTGTCCTCTTGTGTGTCTCTCATGTGAGCTCACCACACTGGATCATTTTCATTTGCTTTTCACTTTTAATGATCCAAATGCTGTGCGTTTTGTGTGTATTAATATATATCTATATATATGTTATATCAGGTGGTTTTGTTTGTAAAACTAAATATATATATATATTCAGAAAAACGTGCACCTCTTGTTTTTTACAAAACCTGATTCATTTATCTATATATATATATATATATATATTTTCTTCTTCATTTTTTGAGGAACAATACACCTTTGAGAGATAAATATATTCAAGAGAGAAACTCCCAAGAACTTGTCTTTAACTCTCAAAACTCATTTTCATATGCATCAAAATATCATCTAAACATTTTCTAGCATAGTTAGGATGTTTACTTGCATGGGTCTTGGTCAACACACTTCCCTTGGTATGTTCTTCACTATTATCATTTATAATTAGTGTTTTATTTATCAAGGCATCTTTTTTATTATTTGTTTGTTCTTAGATTAACATCTAATATTCAAAATAGAGATTGTTGTGTTGACATGATTGTGTGTTGTATTGTGATAGCTAATTAGGTTTTTGCTTAATCTTGATTAGCTAAGCTATTTGACATGTCATTTAGCAATTGATATCTAGGGTTGATTTAAATTGATTATCTCATCATCCTAGATAAGTATCTAAGGTTACCTAGCCTTATTTGTTATTTGAATATTCATATATATTCACATAGGTTGTATAATCTCTTCATTGAGAATTAAGTCTTGAGGCTAAGATTGCTTAGGCCTTAAGCAATTGGACTAGAGCCACTTTTAAAGGCCCAAGTGGTAGAAGTGGGGGGTTATTGACCGGAGTGTTAAACGAGGTCTACAGAGGTTGTAAACTCCATTTCGATTAGTGGATTTCGAGGTCCGAGTGTGGCGCACTAAACAGCCCGTGGTTTTTCCCAGTGGTTGGGTTTCCACGTATACATCAAGTGTTATTTAAATTCCGCACTATATTACACTTGCTTGTAATTTTGACTAGTAAGGGCATTTCCGTAAAATTGACTTGCATGCGAAAATTGGGTAATAATAGTTAAAATCTATTCACCCCCCCTAGATATATTTAGAACACACCGAGTGTTTATTTGAGAACTTTCAGATTTCATACTTATGATATTTTTCAAGAGAAGAAAAAATTCCAAGAACTCATTTTTTGTTTACTCAAACACTTTTTCATGATCATCAATCATCATCTAGCATCATCCTTGATCATCTAGAGGTCTCTTAGCATGGATATCAACTTTGCAAGCAAGTGTTTTTCTTAATCTCAATTTATTACTTGTATGATTTTCTATATCTTTTGGACTCCCCTAATCTTGATTAGCTAAACTATTTGACATGTCATTTAGTTTTTAATATCTAGGATTGTTCTAATTGCATATTAATCATCTTAGATAAGCATATAGGGTTCCCCTTGCTCTATGTTGCATTTGGATATTCATATATTCACTTAGGGTGTTATTCTTTTCATTGAGAAAATAAGTCTTGTGTTGCTTTTGGGATTAGGTAGCTTAAATCACAAGCAATCGGACTAGGTCCACTTATACCGGGATTAGGTAGTTGTGATGATTATTGATCGGGATTAGATCATTAAACCAGGATTAGGTTGTAATCATTTCAATTAGTGGATTCGAGGTTCGTGTGTGGCGCACATAAAAGCCCGTGGTTTGTCCCGTGAGGGTTTCCACGTAAAAATCAAGTGTTATTTAATTTCCGCATTTTATACTTGATTTATTGCTTTATCTAGTTATGGGTAATTTCGTAATATTGACTTCACACGAAAAATTAGGTAATAAGTTTAAAATCTATTCACCCCCCTCTAGATAGTTTTATACACACCGTGCTATAATTTGTTTCATGTTCGACCATACATTTTGATAATGTAGTTGAATTATTATAAAATAAATTGTCGCTCGACCATTCATATCAACATGTATAGTCATTGTAATATAAATTGTCGTTCCACCATATAGATCAACGTGCATGAAGACCATTACAATTTAAATTGTCGCTCGACAATACAGATCAGCATGCATAAATTGATACAGATCAACATGCATGAAGTATTAGGCAAATTTAATATAATGCATTTGTCATTGGTCAAGATCAGCATGCATAAATTGAATCACTAATATAATTAATTTGTCGTTCGACCAAGTCTTCTTGATCAGCATTTTTTTTTTTTAAAATAAAATAAAAAATGAGTTCCCAATTTCTCTTTCGAATGGCCAAAATAACACTACAGAGTCATAATAAGAAATCAAATATTCTCAAACAATTAATTTGTATGATTCACGCAATTTCGATCGCATCACCAGAACTCATCATGAATTCATGATCACAACAAAGTTAGCACTAAAAGGAAAAGGATGATAAATGACTTTAATTAAATCAGATAAAAAATGAACACACCAAGGCAACATAACGCATCAAAATCGAAGAAAACAAAATTAAAATTGATTATCTAAAAAGATCGAGATCCAGTGAAAAGAACCTTGAAGAAAGATCGGTGACGAATCTTGACGTTATCGTAATGAATATCTTTGACATAATAAGGCAGAGGTCTAGAGCTAGACATGCTCGATTTAGTTTTGCAAGAATGATTGTCGAGCCCTACGGTGGGCGCCAAACTGTAGAACCAGAAAATCCTATGGTCAAAATTCGGTCAAAATTGTAGTATTTGGAGCACCGGCAATCTATGAACCATGCTTTATCGTATGTTTTGGATTCCCTGTAGAACAAAGCTATAGGAAGGGGGGTCTTGTCGGAATCTACTCGACACCCAAGTTAGACAATTTATAAACAAATAAAATAATTTCGAATCAACAATAAAAATTAATAAAATATAAATCGAACCGTAAACAAAACTGTCGAATCCTTGGTGGTGTCGTTTGGATAGCCTTGTGTACGCTTGGGCTGAGCGTCGAGTCTAGCAATTTAAATTGTTAGGAACTCATAATAATAATAATAATATAATATGTGCTAGTAGAGTGGTATGGGCGTTGGTAGGTTGATATTTTGTAGTAGTCGAGCAACAAATGTCGACACATGCAGCAGGTCTGTGAAATGTGAAGCAATCCATTTGACCTTTGCATGAGTTAGGAAGAGAGAATTGTAAGAGTGGGATCGATTGGTCCCACCATCTCTTATTTTTGTCATTTTGTGTGAGTGGAGTTGGTGGAGAGAAAAATAAGACTCTTTTTCTTCGTTAGTCCTAGCGAGAGCAAGAGAAAGGGAGAGGGTCCTCTAGTAAATGGAAGGGGCCTCCTCTTTATAGCCAGGGAGAACCATTCAGTTGGAGTACGTGGTCCCCAAAATCTCGGTTTGAGATCGTGGAGGTGATATCTCTTCAATATCTCGAAAATCTTGGAAAGTTGGAGTAGTTGTTAAAGCTCTGACTTAGTCCAATCTTAGACTCGGTCAAAACATGTCTCATCAGATTGGGCCTGTCTTCCATTGGGCCTCAATTTTTGGGCTGTGCTATTTTTGGGCTATTTTTGGCTACCACAACCTCTCAGGAAATCAAACCGGTGCTGACTTCACAAAACCTTTCATTATCTTTTAAAATTAATATTAATATTAAAACATTCATATTAACTAACCGTTTCAAACAATATATGAGTATGAAATTGATTTACAAGATTTAAACATTAACTTCACCAAATCCATCATATTCTCTTTTCAAAGTTAATATTAATATTAATGCATTAATTCATACATTCGTATCGTATGTATGTGAAATTACAAGATTCCAATATTAACTTCACAAAACCCATTATATTCTCCTTTAAATCATAAAAATTCAAGAGACTATTAATTAATTAATTAACATAAGCCAACAGTCCCTTCAACTCCTAGCTAACCTGTTATTTAAACAGTTCCAAGATAGTTGATCCATCAGTTGTCTTGGGATATCTGTCCACTGCATTTCTCTTGGTTGATTACAGAGGGAAGTCTACTCCACAATCAGTTTTGTTTCGAAGCACTTCTTTTGTTGTCTTCTTCAATATTGCTCTGTAAGTCATTCTCCTTTTTTCATCAGTTTTGAGAAAGCTTTATATTAAATTTTATAGGTGTTCTTATATTGATTATCTTACCAAAAAGAGATTTTGTGTTATGTTGTTGTATTCAAGCACATTGTTCACGTTGTTATGTGTGAATAAGAATAATACTTTGTTAATTTGTTTTTAATTTGGAATTTGTGTGTTCAAACTTTTGACAGATTTACAGGTGGATTAGCAACAAAACTTCTGTGGTGGCCAAGAATTACAGAGCAACTTCACTAGAGTCACAACGTACATAAGAATCTAAAGACAACATGCCCCACTGATAAAACTAGTCTTCTTGGTGGAGGTGTTTTTGTTTTGCTTATTTAACCCTCTTTTGTTTGATAGGACTACTTTGATGATTTAACAATAGACGGCAAAGGTGTGGATACAGCAACATACGATGAAGCTGAACATTTGAAGGACATTGCTTGAAGAATTTAGACCGGTTGGGAGCAAAACTTTTAAGGTAATGGAAATGTCCATTTGTAAATATAGTTTAATACTCTATTTGGTTTATGACTATATTATTATGTATGACGATCAAGGATTGTTGGACTTAATTTTACCCAATGCATAATAACAACTGTAACATGGTACTGTTGCACAGAATCTGCAAGACCCAAATCCGGTTTGCAAGTTTGGACTCCTAAAAAGGGATCTTCATCGGCCAATCTAAGGCAGCATTCTGGTCCATTGAAGCTGGATTGCATAATATTATATTCTCTTTAACATTTCTATTGACCAAAACATTGCTTCTTAGATTTCAATTTTTTTTTTATTTTGGTTAATATATATTTTTAATTTATTCCGTTTGGTTGGTTAATTACGTATTAAATAACCTAATGACAGTATCTATAAGAAGAAATTAAATTCATGTAAAACATTGTAGAGAGAGGCATTGTACATATGTGATCAAATAACACGTTTGTATATATTTACATTAATAATAGAAAAGAAAAAACAAAGTAATTCATGTAAAATTTTGTTAGTAGATAATTCACGTGATATACTTAATTAAAATTTTGTTAGTAGATAATTTATCATATTTTCATATATATGAATTAATTAATTTACTAGGTAATTTCAAAAGACTTTAATATTTATTAATTAAATTTACCATGAAATTTCAAAAGACATTAATATTTATTAATTAATTAATCATATTAATTTTTTTTATTAAGATGAAAAATGCTCATATTTAATAAAATTTATTTAAATGTAACCCTTCCATTTTTTAAGATGAATTGAAGAAGATTAATTTTGATGTTATTTATGTGTTTTGATTAATTTCAATGTAACCTTTCCATTTTTTAAGGTGAAATAAATAAGATTAATTTTAATGTAATTTATGTGTTTTGATACCACCATAACCTTTTGGCATTCCTTGCATTCACTCTAGCCCATTTCATATTTCTTCACATCTCTCTCGGTTATTCATTTCATATTTATAAGTGAAAATCAAATCAAACCCATGTGTTCTTCATTTTTTATTTTTTTTTCAATATATTTGCCTTCATATTTATATGTTTCTGCATATATCCACTTACATATATATGTATATCATTTTATACTTTTTTTTTCTTCATTTAACATTTTTTTTATATTCAATTTACAGGGTATAGAGTGAAGTATCTATTAGATTTTTTTCATTTTTATTTTCTTACATCTTGAAAGTGATGTATCTAGATTTTTGTCTTTTGTTAATTTCTTTCATGATAATATGACTTATATTGTAGGATTTTGACAAGGTTTTACCGGTTTTTAGTCTGCAATACATGTAATTTCATAATTCATCACTTTCTTGCACGTGTGTGTGTGTGTGTGTGGGGTTGGTTTTCCATATATATATATATATATATATATTTGTTAATTACCTATGTTAAACTCAATTTTTATTTTTATTTTTTTGTTGGTAGGAGTTTTGACTTTTGAAGAGCAAAGAAAGCAAAAATAGATCAAATATAGATGGATGATAATTAGACCTAGGAATTTGTTTTGTTTTTTGTTTTTAATTTTCAACACAACAATACAAAGAACGAAAGATGAATTGATCCTAAATATTACTTTTAATTTGTTGATTATCAATTCTATAATTTCAAAGTACTATTAACATTTTTTATCTACGGTTACCGTTAATTTATATAAAATTTTATAACTTAATTTGTTTCCTTTCAATTTTAATGTTGGTAATTTAATTTCTGTCTGACCAAGTGTTGATTGCATTATGTTAAGGAAAGACTCCAGTTGCAAAAAAAAAAAAAAAAATTAAAATATTATTTTTTAGTCCTTTTCAATTCTTTTCGGTATTTTTTTATATATAATTTGTATAGCAAACAAGCAAATAACAAACACACATATTTAACATGAGTTCGTGCATAGTAGCGAAGTCTTTTATCGATTTTCTAACTACAGGGCACGATACAATATTTTTCACAAAACCCGTGCGATACACTAGTATATATAGTAAAATGAAACCTCACCTTGACATGTGTCGTCGTGTGGTGGCTTTATCATTAAATTTTTATTAATTATTAATTATAATCTATTTAATAATATAATATATATAATTAATTGTATAGATATATAATTATATAATATATAAAATTTACACAACCACTTTAAAGTCATTAAATGATAAGTTAAATTCTAGGGGATGGATCCAATGTATGGTCGTTGGAGTACTCTATAGTTTTTAATTTCAACATTCTAAACTAATTAATATTGTGAGATTTTTTTTTTTTTTTTTTTTTTTGAAACGTAATTCATTAAAAGGGAAAGAATTACAAAGAAGAAGGGCAATCACCCAAAACCAGACTCTCTACCGCAAGCGGACAATCTTCCAACCAAACAGACTCACCAACAATATGCATAATGCATGCATTCATGAATATAATGACCATTAAATAATTATAACTATATTATTTCAATTATTTCATTTTCCAACAAATTAGATATTAAATGATTAATCAATTAAAACTCGTCACGTGTCATCGTGAGAGAGCTTTGGTTTTAAATTCCATTATAGTTTCATTTAACTCCTATGTATGCATTTATGTATTAAGCTGATTTGTTTGACCCATAAATCACAAACGAAGAGACAATCTAATAATCAAGATGCAATCTTACCATAAATGGGATAATGAAAAGTTTTTTTAAAAAAATGGGATAATGAAAAGAGGCAATCCTATCATCATTGTGATAATGAATTAATGGAGATATATGAACTAAAATGTGGTATTTTAATTTTACTTTTGCTGTAGATTTTTGAATGCTTCATATATTGAGTTAAATAATAACAGTAACCTTTCATATGGTCCATAATTAATTAATTAAAAAATATATATATATTTGCATGCTTCATATACCAGGTTAAGTTGTAATGGTAACCTTTCATATCCAACTAATTTGTTGAATTATTTCAATGTGGTATTTAAAAAAAAAAAATTACTCCTACTTTTGATGCAGATTTATATGCTTCATATCTTGGGTTAAGTAATAATGATAATTTTATAATAATAATCATATATAATTATATAATAATAGACCTTTTCTTTTTCTTTTTCTTTTTTACTTTTGATGTGGTTGTGACATGTGACAATCATAAACGTTATTAATTTTTTATTTATTTTTAAATATATAATATAATAATAATCATATATCATATAATATATCATATATAAAAATTGACCCTCACATGTGACCATGAGAGAGCTTTAGCTATAAATTTCAATTCAAGAGGTATTCTTACAATCTAATCAATGAAACAATCCTATAATTAAGGAGATTCTCTGAATTGAGTGCTAGAGTTTCAATGGGAAGCTACATAGACCTCTCAGGTTAATTGCCCCATCGTATTCTCTTGAAATAGACTTCTGTCGATAATAATTATTTTTTTTATTTCGTTTTTCAAGATTTTTGATCTCAGGTCGTACCACAATTGGTGTTGTATTAATATTGATATAGATGTGAAATTAAAAAATAATAATTAGAAAATTTTCAAAATAAAAAAGAATAATTAGAATTCCACACATATTACAGAATTAATTAAAATAATAATTAACTTTTAATAATAATAATAATAATAATAAAAGACTTAAGGAAAAAACAAAAACTCTTTCATATCCAACAGGCATAATAGTGTTTAAAATCAATGAAAAGCAATCTCATCATTATAGGATAATGAATAAAAAATGATTTAATGAATCAATAACCAATCCCGTAATTAATTAAAAATAAAAATTAGAATTCCTTAATTCCCCAAACTAACATTCTATCCCACAATTAATTAAAAATAATAATTAAATCTATATAATAATCCACAAGCTAACCTTTCATATCCATAATAAATTAAAAATGATAATTAACTTTTTTTTTTAAAAATAAAGTGACTTAGAAAACCCATTTCCTATCCAATAGTTAATGTTAAATTCATTTATAATCCCAAAATTAATTAAAAATATTAATTAGAATTACATAATCCCCAAAACTAACCTTCCCAATCCCATATTTTATTTAAGAAAACAATTTCATTTTGATAATAATTCAAGCTAAACCAGAAATTTTACCAAATACCGTATGTATTAACTTTAATTGTTAAGTGGTTTAAAAAAAAAAACTGAAAAATTCTATTAAAGAAGTAATAATATCATTAATTGAATAATGCATAGGCTCTAGAGCTTATCCAAACAATTCCTATATAAGACACACTTCCACCAAAGATTTATTCTCTAATCTCTAATGTATATTATGTTTTTAAATTTCGATTAATGACTTTTTTATATATACAAAATTGTTGAATTGTTTTTTACTTTTTATGTTGCAGATGAATCCCAACCCGCCCTATGGGGGATAGACAGCCTAGCTTCCTATATTTATAGCAAGTCTGATTCTTTCAAGATCGGCAAATAGAACTGGTATGTTTGTTTCATGCTTTTCTGAGTTTTCATGATCTCATGTCCAGTGTTTTTTATTATTTCCTTTTTGAGATGTTTTTTATTGACGTTTTTCAGTTGTTTTGTTGAAGACGACATGTTCATGAGTTAGAAATGGAAATGGAATCACCACCTAATGAGATTTTGATTTTGATTTTCTTTTGGGTGGTTGAGAAAGTGAAATTGTGAATTGGATTTTTTGATATATATATACACATTTTTTCATTAAAGAGTCAAAAATTTCATTATTACTTTCACTAAAATATCTTCAATACTGGAACAAGGCATCAAAACCTTTACACCTTAAATAAACATCATTATAACAAGTTTATCATATCTCTGAGAGTTTTATTGGTTGGGTTGCGGCTATTTTTGATTCTGCCAGGATCTCAATTCTTATTAATGGTTCCTCTCGGGGCTATTTCCCCAGTTCGCGTGGTGTGCGGCAGGGTGATCCTCTCTCCCCCCTGCTTTTTTGTTTGGCTGAAGATTTTTTGAGCAGATATCTTACTCATCTAGTAGACTCAGGATCTATGACTTCTATCTCTTCTCCGGTTGGAATGCGTGCCCCTTCGCATTTTCTCTATGCTGATGATGTTATCTTCTTTTGTCGGGCTTCTCCTCAGAATTTACGTGTGATTATAGATGCTTTTGCGGTTTATGGTTCTCTCTCAGGTCAACAAGTTAATTTGGAAAAATCTTCCATCTTCTTTAGTAGAGGCATCTCTGGGCCTCGAATTACTACTTTTATCTCAATGTCTAGGATGCGTAAGGGCGGTGATTCAATGACTTATCTAGAGGTCCCACTTTTCATTGGAGCACCTAAACGTCGATGGCTGATCCCATGAGCTGATAATATTAAAAGTAAATTGGAATCGTGGAAGGGTTTCTCTCTTTCAATGGCAGGCAGGTTATGTCTTATTAATTATGTGATTATGGGTTCCTTCCTATATTCTTTTCAAGTTTATCGCTGGCCTTCGTCTCTTTTGAAAGATTTAAATGCTGCTATTCAGAATTTTTTTTGGATCGGTTCGATCGATGGTCGTAAACCTGTCCAAGTTGCTTGGAAGTCTTGCTGCAGGCCCAAGGATAGTGGTGGTCTTGGTGTTAAAGACCTTGATATTCTTAACAAAGCCATGCTTAAAAAGTTCACATGGAGGATGTTGACTGAAGAGTCCTTCGTTTTCACTTATCTTCAGGCTCGTTTTTTCACCCAGGATCATAGACCTAGAATGTGGTACGTTGTTTCTTCTGTTTGGCCGGGGCTAAAATTGCATTATACTCCCCTGATGCTTGAGTCTAGGTGGTTGGTTGGTCGTCACTCGAATGTTCGTTTTTGGACGGATAACTGGTTGGGAGATCTGTTGATTGACCTGGTTGAGGATAGGTTATCGTTACATCCTCCTCTGGATTCTATTGTGGGTGATATTTATTCTGATGCTACGGGTTGGGATATTCCTGCTTCTTTTCACGCTTCTCACCCGGAGGTTGCTTTTGAGAATGAGAAGGTGGTGGTAAGCACTGACCCTGACTCTGACTCGTTAGTCTGGACTTGTTCCCTGAATGGTATTGTTTCTTGTAAATCTGCTTATGATTCTTTTTCTGAGGTTAGTAGTTCTGTTTTTTGGGGTAAGCAGATTTGGGCGACTTTTATTCCTCCTTCTCGCTCTGTCCTAGTTTGGCGCTTGTTTCATGGTAAGATTCCTACGAATATTGCATTGCACGCCAGAGGTTATATTTCCCCATCTCGATGTCGTTTTTGTTATGCTGTAGAGGAAGACTTAAGACATCTGTTTCTTGATTGTTCTTTTGTTCGTGGGTTGTGGGATGCTATATCCTCTACTTTTGGTCATAAGCTTAAGTTGGATGGTACTTGTTTGGACCTTTGGCAGGAGGCGATGAGGGTTGTCTTTAGCACTCAACTGAAAGCTCTCTGGCGGGCTTCTATCATCACGGTTTTCTGGGTGGTGTGGTTCCTTCGGAATCAAGCTACCTTTGAGGGTGGCAAGCCTGTTTTTACCGATGCTCTTTCCTTGATCTGGCGTTCCGTTCGCGAGGCAGACTCCCTTCAGTTTGGCACTATGAAGAACTCAGTGGATGAACTTCAGACTCTTCAACGGCTTCATGTCTCTGGTCGTCCTCCCAAGGCTCCTCGCATTTTAGAGGTTAATTGGCGCCCTCCACCACCGGGTTATCTTAAGGTTAACACGGATGGGGCTACTTTTGGTAGTCCTGGTCTTGCTGGTTGTGCAGGGGTTTTTCATACTTGCAGGGGTTTTGTTAAAGATTGCTTTGCTACTCCTCTTGGTGTCTGCTTTGCTTTTGAGGCTGAATTGGCCGCTGCCGTCCACACTATTGATTATGCTTGGACTTTTGGCTGGCGTAGGTTATGGTTGGAGAGCGATTCGACTTTTGTAGTGGATATCCTTCGTTCTAGGTCTCGTAAGGTTCCTTGGCATTGGCGTCCAGCTTGGGATAGGTGTTTGAGCTTAATCTCTCAAATAGATTTTGCTGTCACTCATATTTATCGGGAAGGTAACCAAGTTGCAGATAGTTTAGCTTCTAGAAGCCCCAATATCGTCTCTCCTACATGGTGGTGGACCGCTCCGAACTTTTGCAATTCCTTTATTTTCAATGATTTTTGTAGCAGACCTTCTTTTAGGTTCTGTTGATTTCACTACAAAAAAAAGCCCTATCAGTGACGAACTATTTCCGACGGCGCTAATTGCCGTCGGTAATAGTACCTTTTCTGACGGCCATATCAGTGCCGTTGGAAATGAGTAAAAATCTGATACGACATTTTCGACGGCCAAATGACCGTCGAAAATAGTCTTTGTGCCGTCGGAAATAGTCTTGTTCCGTTGGAAATGAGGAAAAAGTAATCCAACATTTCTGACGGCCTAATTGCCATCGGAAATAGTCACATTTCCGACGGTAAATGGTCTTTTCCGACCGCATTTAGCCATCGGAAAAGATTAATTTTTTTTTTTTGGAAAATATTAAATTTTTTTTTAAGTGTCAAAAACATATTTTTATATAAAGTTTCTTCAAATAATTTGTATAAATAAAAATTTCATGATTTATTTTTTCTTGAAAAATAAAAAGTTAGATAAAATAATTATATAAACTCTATTTCGTAGTAAACATTTAATACACCTGATTTTTCTTAAATTGCTATCTGGACAATGACATATATGTGCAAAAATCAGGAGTGAACACTTTGATGCAATAGAAATACACAAAACATTTGTCAGGGTTATGATACAGGGATTTGTGAGATATTGACATCATTCTTTAGGAACTCCCTCTTAGTATAAGCAATTTTATCTTGAAAAATTGCCCGATGGCAAAATATCGCCAGTCAACTGTCTAGAAAGTCACGTAGGGATGTCAAGGAACATTACGACGCCCTCGTACATGACATCTACAAGATTGATTTTGGTTGTGTCAAGTTGTCGAGTTATACCGATGACTTGTGGGACTTTTTGTGCCGTCGGAAATTTAAAAAAAATAAAAAATAACAGTACTGCATTTCCGACTACTTTTGGGCCTTCAAAAATAGTCAAATAAGCCGTCAATATTACTCACTTTTCGAACAACATAAAAAGTATCATCGGAAATGCTAAAATTTAATTCGAATTACTTTATGGAAACATCTTACTAAATTAACTAAATATAAAATATAGTAAAATTATTAGTAATCACAAGAACATTTAGCCCCCGTCCTGCAGGCTTTTTAGTGTTTTCATGTTTTTGTTTTTATTTTCCAAAAATGATGACGTGTCCTGTACCGTTTTTCATTTTATTTTCAGAAATCAAAAACAAAACAAAAACAAAACAAAGCCAAGTTTAAAAGTGGAAATTTTGACAAAAAAAAACTGTTTTCTTTTTGTTTTTGTTTTTGGTTTTGTTTTCCAATGTTATGGGTCCCATTTTAATATATATTTTATTTTAATAAATTTTTTTTTTATATTACCGCCGCCGATCTGGGTCGATTCAGTCCTCTTCCTCTTCCTCTTCCTTTTCCTTCTTCTTCTTCCTCCTCTTTCCGCCGCCGATAAAAAAATCTGGGTCGATATCATCGGTCTTCTTCTCCTTCATGTTCCTAAATAGTTATATATTAAACAAAAATTAAAATTGATATTTCAATTTTCGAAAGTTTTCAATTATACCAGACGCGTTTTTTCCGTTTTTATTAGTTCCATAAAACCAGACGCATAAATTCATATGTTTTCATATTTTCTTTCGAAAAACAAAAAAAAAACGGCTTGCAGGACGGGCCCTTAGTTATTTTTAGTTATGTTTAGTGACACTATATCAGATTTTTTAATTAATAATTTCAATAAAATATTATTTTAAAAAACAATATCTCAATAGTTATATTTAAATACAAAATATCAATAGCTTATATATAAATAGTATGCAAAACATATCAGATATAAAGTTATAGCAAAATGGTAAGGGTAACCCTTATTGTCATTCAAGTCAAGGGTTCGAACCCCATGAGTTTCATGGATTTAACGTTGCGGGTGAGGTGGCGCCTGTCAAGTAGAGTCGCACTATTTTTTATTATTATTATTTTTATAATTCGACTATTTCCGACGGCAATAAGCCGTCGGAAAATGCAAGTAATTTTGACCACCCTTAATTACTATTACTGACAGCATTTTTATCTTTTCCGACGGCCATAGCCGTCGGAAATGGTAGTATTTGTGACGGCTCGTCGGTAAATGGTTTTTTCCGACAAACGTATTTGTGACGGCCTCCGACGGTCTTTTCCGGTCGAAAAAGTGTATTTCCGACGGGAAATGATCTTTTCTGACGGCATTTAGCTGTCGGAAAAGACCATTTTTTTTGTAGTGTTTGTTTTCTTCTTTTGTTGCTTTTTCTTTTTTGTTGTTCTCTTTCTTTTTCTTTAATAAAATGTTGGGATGGGGTTAATTCCGATCCCCAACAACCTTAATAAAATTAAAAAAACGTATTATAATGCCTTACAAATCCGCGGTGAAGAGTTGAAAATTAAAATAAAAACCTTTACACCTTTTCATGCAATGTTGTATCAAGCTGGCCGTTGAGCTCCCAATCACAATCATTCACAAGTATAAGAACACCAGGTCTCATAGACTCTAATTAATTTCATGAACATTTCAAGTCTCTCATTCATCAAATTGGTGCGAATCAAAGAAAGCAAATCCTTCATGATGAACCTTTCTGCTCCATTTGGTGTATCAAAATTGACTTTGTGGATATTTACAAACTCACAAAACTTCAGTGGATTTGGATTTTCAATTGGCTATCCACTAAGGTGTTTACTGTGGTAAACGTTTGGTTATAGAAGGATGAAGATATATTAATTTTATGGAATGTAGAAACGTCATCAAACATGAAATATATATATATATATATATATATATATATATATATATATATATACAGATTTTCTATTGTCGGTTCGTCCTGACAATAAATATATCAAGACGAAAAATGTGGGCCACTAGATTTACATACTTTGACTCAAAGTGTATGCACTTGTCAAAACTTCTCCATAATCTATAGTCCACATTCTTCGTCCCGACATATTTTTTGTCAGGACGAACTGACAATAGAAAGACTGTATGTATATATATATATATTTACTATATGAATGAATATAGTGGAATTGGTGAGAAATGTCACCTTTTTAAACTGATTTGGTGACAATGTCACTGCTTTAATAAGTTAAGTTTAAAAGGCACCTATTATGGTGAACGGACAAAAATACCCTTACTTTACACATTCTTTTCTTACTTTGAAGTTTTCTGAGATTAAAAACAGACCTCCAATGGATAATTAGTTTTGTGGCTCTACGCAAACGCATTCGGGGGTCGAGCTCCCCGCTGAGCTCGCGGTGGTCGAGCTGCCCGGTCAGCTCGTGGGGGTGTGGGGGCAACGCCCCCAGAGATTTTTTTTGGTTTTAAATCTTCCATTGAAAAGGCTCGAAATGAAGTGTTCGAGCCTTTTCATACACCAATCGTGCCTTTTCATTAGTGTATGAAAAGGCTCGAACACTTAATGAAAATGCACGATTACTGTACAATCGTGCCTTTTCATACACCAATCGTGCCTTTTCATGTACAAAAAGGCACGATTACTGTACAAAAAGGCTGGAAACTTTGTTCAAAAAGGCTCGAAATATTTTTTAATTTTTTAATCGAGCCTTTTGGAAAAGTTATCGAGCCTTTTGGAAAAGTTATCGAGCCTTTTAGAAAGGTTATCGAGCCTTTTGGAAAAGTTATCGAGCCTTTTGGAAAAGTTATCGAGCCTTTTGGAAAAGTTATCGAGACTTTTCCAAAAAGGCTCGATAACCTTTCTAAAAGGCTCGATAACTTTTCCAAAAGGCTCGATAACCTTTCTAAAAGGCTCGATAACTTTTTCAAAAGGCTCGATAACAACTTCAAAAGGCACGATGAGAAAGGTTATCGAGCCTTTTAGAAAGGTTATCGAGCCTTTTGGAAAAGTTATCGAGACTTTTCCAAAAAGGCTCGATAACCTTTCTAAAAGGCTCGATAACTTTTCCAAAAGGCTCGATAACCTTTCCAAAAGGCTCGATAACTTTTCCAAAAGGCTCGATAACCTTTCTAAAAGGCTCGATAACTTTTTCAAAAGGCTCGATAACAACTTTAAAAGGCACGATGAGAAAGGTTATCGAGCCTTTTGGAAAAGTTATCGAGCCTTTTAGAAAGGTTATCGAGCCTTTTGGAAAAGTTATCGAGACTTTTCCAAAAAGGCTCGATAACCTTTCTAAAAGGCTCGATAACTTTTCCAAAAGGCTCGATAACCTTTCTAAAAGGCTCGATAACTTTTCCAAAAGGCTCGATAACAACTTCAAAAGGCACGATGACAGTGTAAAAAGGCACGAAAATATTTCAAAAAGGCACGAAATCATTTCGAGCCTTTTCCGAACTTTTTTCGAACCTTTTTCGAGCCTTTTCAAACCTTTTTCGAGCCTTTTTCGAGCCTTTTTCGAACATTTTTAAACATTTTCGAGCCTTTTTAACTATCAATATATTATGGTGAAGAAGGTTACTGTGGGGGCAATTTTGTCCGTTCACCATAAATGGTGCATTTTAAACTTAAGTTAGTAAGTTGGTGCCTGTTCCCAAAAAAGAGTCTCAAATAGTGCTATTTAATTTTTTAACCCAATGAATATAATATGTAAAATTTTGAATAAGTTTGGATCCCACGTTAATGCAATTGTTCATGGATAAATTTTATTAATGCATTTAGTTTGTGGAAGCTGAAGTGTATCAGATCCTCTTTAGTAATTTTTTTTTTTACTAATTGCAAATTAACGGTAGCATTTAAATAGAATGAACAATATATGGTGGTTTCGCCTATAATGACAATAGATTATTAAATACATGAATGTCTAACTGCTTTACTATCGCAATTGTATCTACATTATAATTTGGAATTAATTCACTGTTAATTATACACATGAATGAGCAAGTTGGAATTTAATTGACCTTATTCATTGCCAAAAAAAAAATACTTGAATCAGGACAGGAATAGGAAAAAGATAATGATGAACTCCATGCACATTGTTGGTATGTTGTTAAACGGCGACCTAAGTTTGCACATATGAATTAAACTATATATATACATACAATAAAACAATTTAAATATTGTATCGGCATATTTCAGTATATTAGATGTCATTAATGCGTACGAGATTGTAGGCTCGAGTCTATACCACACTTATCCACTTCATCACTTTTTGTAAGAAACTCACTCTTATAGTGGTTTTTGAGTAGAATATGAAACAACGAAATTATTGAGATTATTATGTACTACTTATTGAACCTAAAAAATTATTGAATGCACTTGGCACATTAATTGAATCTTAAAAGAAGAATGATCATAAAAATTATTCCAAATTAAGGTAAATAGCAATCTAAATAGCTAAATTATATTATTAAATGAGAAATTAAGAAAAAATAATTGAAAAGATACATTTAAGAGAAAAGTAAAGGTAAATTTTAAATATTTTTTAACAAAGCCCGTGCATCGCATAGGTTACACACTAGTATAAATATATATATATATAAAATAGACTTTTTTTTTTACTTTTGATGTGGTTGCGACATGTGGCAATCATGTTATTAATTTTTTTATTTTTTTAAATCATATATCATATCATATTTAATCTTTTTGAATCAGAAGCTGACATGTGTCATTTTAATTAATGATTACAAAATAATCATATATATATATATATATATATATATATATATATATATATATGATCAATTTTTCTATTGTCAGTTCGTCCTTATAAAATATATCAGGTTCGTCCTGATATAAAATATATCAGGACAAAGAATATGAATAATTATATTTACATACTTTGATTTAAAGTGTATACACTTGTCAAAACTTCTCCATAATCAGTGGTCCACAATCTTTGTCTTGATATATTTTATATTAGGAAGAACTGACATTAGAAAGACTGATATATAATAATATATTTTTTTATATCTATATAATATAATATACTAAAGCCAACCCTCAAGGCGACACGTGTCGCCGTGAGGGAGTTTTGGCATTAAATTTTTTAATTGCATTCATAGACATATATAATAAATTAAGAATAATGCTTGGTATTGACCGGTCAGTACCCAAAATACTGACCCTACCAATAGGAATATATTACTTATATTCTTATTAATTAATTATTAATATATATATTTTTGTTTTGCTAAAGAGATAAAAGAGCCATGACTACTGTTTTTATTCCAAATCAAGAGCCAAGTGAGTTTTAAGAAATTCATGCACTTATTAGTCTTTGAAAAGATAAAACGTTTTGAATATATTTTATTAATTTATTAAATTCTAAACCAAAAGTAAAGGTGAGGTTTTTAAATTCATGAACTTACAAGATACATGGCACTCATTTTAGTTTATAACCATTACTGTGTAATAAATTCTTTCGTATCAATGCTAAAATTAGCACATGGTGCAAAAACTACCCAAATGCAGCCAATTGTGCCAAATTTGGCATAGCAATAATGCTTCTTTTTTAATTACTCCGTTATATTACTATATATCTAAATGAAATAATGAATTATTCTTTCATTGGAGTATTAAAAGAAATAATGAATGTATTAATTTGTTTACTTTCTATATTCTTCAACTTCTTAGCATTTTAATCTCATATTGTGCATTCTTCACAATCTATCTTATATGCAAATATCTTTCTATCTTCTCCTTTTTAAAATTTGGATCTTAATATACATGGAAATTGGATCTTAGTGTGGTGCTTTTTTTAAAACATTAAAATTAACACATAGAAAGCCAAGGTTTGGAATTCCTGAGACTCAATATTTCATCCCCACGGAGAGATAAAACCTAATCTTCACTAACCAATTTGTCATGCTCTCAACTATTTCCTTATAAACAACTCAGTGTGCCAACACCTATTTCAACATCTATATGTTCAGTGTCTACCGAAATTACAGTTTGTGGTTTGTTGATTGTTGTGTCCATTTGGAGATTAGCTCCGTTATTGTATTTTAATGTTAGGCAACTGTCATACTATCTTCAACAAGATTGTTCCAGCGTAATACAAAGAGTTGTTTTTTGACTGGATTCGACCAAATACGTTATAATATCAGAACCTAATAGTTGCATTGTTTAAGAAGCAAGGTACCAGAACTGCTGAATATGCGGGTATTACAATATGGTTCCTTTGAAGAGCGTTGTGGAATCATTACTTGCATTTTATTTTGTGTTTTAAACCTTTTTAGTGTGATGCTGTTTCTATCTCTAGCCAAGTGAGTGATTGCTAATGAAGAGAAGTCTGGCCATTCCTTGTGATATGTTTGTCTTTAAAAGAACTTGTAATATTGTCTCTTTTGATTTCATTCCTAGATCTTGCAACATTGATGCTCATGCTATTGCCAGGTTTGCTGTTAATGGCAATTGCTCTGTTATTTGGCTCGCTGCTTTTCCTGATTGTCTGTGTTAGCCAACAATGATTTGCTCAGTTGTTCTCATTTGCTGGTTTGAATGAACTAAAAAAAAACCAAGCATAGAAAGAGAAGAAAACATGATTTGGCACTATGCTATGTTCGTACAAATCTATCTTATGAGGAAAAGACTAGGGTTTCTAAATAGAAAACCTGATCAGTAGGGTTCAATTGGATTGATATGGAAAAATAACTTGATTATCACGTTTTTAATGATATAGGAAATTAATTAAAGAATAATCTCTAAAGAGATTTATTCCTAATTAAACACCGATTCTGTTTTCTTAGTGATCAAGTAAGTATTAGAATCTAAAACAAAATTAATACTTTCCTTATCAATTAAAAATGTCTGACTTAGAGAAGTAGCAAAAGGTTGGTTGCACTCTCACGGTCCAATCGAAGTGGCATTCGTGTACGCCGGACGCACCCACACACGAATTGTGCAACCGAAGGTTCAAGGTCCATGATTTGCACCCCCTTGCGCACACGAGAGAGAGCCTCATTGCTACACATATTGATAAGCTACTATCACACAATCACTTATATACCACATATAAGTGTTTTCCCTAGCCAATGTAGGATGCACAATTTTCCCTACACTATGGGCTCACTTTGAGACTCAATTTCTCATTCACCCATTAATCATTTTGTGAGTTTGAGTATACCATTTTGAAGCTCTCACAGAGGAGAATTCAAATATACTTTGATCTCCCATTTTCATGGAATCAATCATACCCAAATAGTGCTCTCAAAATGTGTGTTTGTCATAAAATTTTCAACACCTTTGAGTATTCAGACATGTATTTCCTAGAAACCATCCATATACCTTCCACGATTGTTATTATTATTGTTTGTCTTAAATAATTAATTAGTATGGTATCTTTTCGATGATCTTTTGCTTTAGATTTTGCAATTCTTTTACTAATTGACAATTTTGGTTGAATCACTTGGTTACAGATTGGTGTTAATGATGCTGCATATTTAGTATTTTAATTCATGAGTGTGGTTCAATTCTGATATTATAATTAAATTGGTTATTAACGTCAGTTAATTTTTTAAGATTATTTTGTGAAAATGTGTTTGCAAAAGGCTTAGCTACGTTTAATTAGACTATCACTGTAGTACAAGTTTGCTAATATTTCCATTAATGAAAAATAGTAGGATTGTATCTAAATCATTTTTTTGCTACACTGGGTTTCATATAAAGTTCTCAAACATAATCACCACTTAGGTAGCCTACCCGAGTGTAGATTTTTTGAATTTTAATGAGTTAAATGTTGCATAAATGTTAGATCAAAGAGTTACTAACATAATCTGATTTAGAATATATATATATATATTAACAGCTGATTTAGAATATTTGTGAAGAAATATTGTATTTTGTTGTGGTGCTGAAGATTTGCTTTGATTGTGTATGCACAACTAACTGGAAGGGAAATTAAAAGCCGCTCTCTCTCTTTCGTAAGAACACACCCACACATACAATCTCTCATCTTTAATCACTTTCTTTAAAAAGATAGTCTTATTTTCATGTTTTTGACTACTTTTATTCAATGTATATTTTTCTTATATATATAGTTTTTTTAATTCATCATATAAACATTTCCCTTTCATTAAAAGTTTTTTTTTTTTTTTTTTTTTGATGTTTTTTGTAAATATTAATGTTTTACTATGTTTGATTCATTAGACTCTTTCTTCAATTTAAATGTATTTCAATCATAATACATAACTAATTAATTTTGTTCACATATATTAACATGATTCATAAATTGATTCCTTTTCATTACATCTAAAATCCATAAGTAATAGGTTTTTAAAGTTTGTTTGTTAAGAATTTGTAGAATAATTCAGCAGGGTGCTTGATATGAAACTAATTAGAATTATTAATTTTCAAGAATGAAAAAGATTTTTTTGAAGAAAAAAAATGTTAAATTAGTCCGACTCTTTGAATGATTTTCATGTTTAATATTTTATATAAACATGTTTATGAATACTAAAATTATAAAAAAATACAATTTAAGTATTTAAATATGTCTTGATTATTTTAAAACTATTTTCGACTCATGAATCAAATGACTAAGAAATAAATTAACTTATCATATGTGTTTTGTTCTTCATGATGTGGATAATTATATGAAAAAGAAAAATTATAGAAGTCATAGTGCTGCAATTGCATTTGTGCTTCTAAATATAAAAAAGTAATACATATTACTACCGATGATAAGGCAACACGAGATTTGCTTATGGCGATAGTGTAAAATTTCAATTGTATTGCTTTTGATTTAGAAGTATTTTTGTATTATTTTAGTTGTGATATTTTTCAAACCGTCACGTGTCGTTGTGAGGGCTTTCGGGTATTAATCGGTTGTTTTAATTGTTAATTTATTATTGCTTTCTTTTTTTAAAAATAGAAAAATATTCACTGTGGCCTTAAAGTTTACTGTGATCAACATATTCCCAATGGAAAAGAGTGACTCTTGCTCCAATGAGCCAAAACTTTCACAAAAGGTAATTTCCACGTAATTTGGATATCACAAATTAATCTAACAATTGTATATCAATGAAATTAATAGATCCTTAAATAATATAGGAAAAAAAACAAACATAATCCCGGTTCGACATCAAGTATAATAGCAGAAATACAGTCAGATGAATCAAAAGACTCCAACTCACAAGACTCATTAACTTACTCCATAACAACACGACCTAAGGATTGTGAACATGATGAAGAACTTCAACAAAGGAATAAGCGAATTCATTATAATTTATAATGCATAACCAACACAAAATATCATTTAACTTTTTTTTTTTTTTACAGGACAACTATCAGGAAAGAAAAAAAGTGAAAAGCTTGAGAGGCGGTAATCCATATATACTGTAAAGTAACTCAACCTCTAGATTATTTCATCTATCTTCATAAACACATTCCAATTTATTTAGAAAAATATCAAACTTCTAAAACTATAACGGTGTGATGGATTTATTTTTTCTGCCCTTTATTATATAATTAAACTTGACTCATTTTATTCCGATTGGATGCTTTATATTATATATATATGAGAATATACCCTAAAACATTTACAAATGGTTGGAGACTTGGAGTATGAGCTTCGCTACGCTACCACCTAACAACAATATATAACCTATTGAGGTTAACATGAATTAGGTAACTAAAGGAAAAACTATATGTTCATTATGTTTAAAGATGTTTGGTTCAAAATTTTCGGTATAAACAATACAATATTTTATAAACAATTTATAATATGGAGCCCGTGCAACACTCGGGTTGAAAAACTAGTTTATATTAATAATTAAAATTGAAAAACATTTATTTTCGGAAATAATTATAGTGTATTGAATGCATATTTAATACATTCTAAAAAGACTAAAAAGAAAAGAAAACAAAAAGGTTAAACATAGAAAGAAATAAAATTCTTTAGAAAAAAATTTGGGTATATTCCTTAAAAGAGACCAGTCATAGAAAAATCAAAGGGATAAACAATTTTAAATTTATGTTATAAAAATTGAATAAAAAAGAAAGAAAGTAGAACCTAGGCAAAATCCGGGTATGGATACTTGGTTACTCGGTTGGGTATTTCCGGATTGGGTACCCGGATTGCGAAATCCAGGTTTTTTCCTAGACTGTCAAAACCTGAATACTTAGCCAGGTCTGGGTATACCCGGACCTGGCCCGGGTTTTTGCCATCCATACTTCTGGAGATCTCAATTTTCTAATCTTCTATTTCGTTATGATTTGTTAGGTTACACATATGGAACTCTACCTTATCCTCTTTCAAATGTGACACTAAATGGAGAAACCAAACCAACACCAAATCCTAACTACAAACATTGGTAGAGATAGGATCGTCTGATTTTACAAGCAATTCAAGCGTCACTTGTAGGGAACATAGCACCACTTCGTCGTCTTTTGATCATGGGTTTGTGATTCTCGTCCACTGCTAGATAGTGCGAGATAAGACGTGTATCGATTCCCGTCATGTCGTTGTGGCTCCAGGCGAATACATCTCGATATTCCTGTAACAACGATGTCAAATCATCTTTAACTTGGGTTGCTAGTTGTGCGCTTATCCTGACCATTCTGGTTCGCCGCGATGGGTCCAATATTATCTCATCAACTGGTTCTTCACTACTGTCTTCTTCGGGGGCTTCATTGGGGTCAAATTCAAATTCGTCCGGGGCTTATTCGCTTTCTATATTCTTCCTTGGATCTTTCTTCTTGGGATCTCGGAAGGGCCTTGGAGGTCTAACATCTCCCTGGGTGGCGGACGATGGCTGCCAGTCACTTCTTAAACTTTTGTCCATCTTTTAGTGTTAACCACGTGTAGGAGGTTCGATCCCTCTCATTCTAACGCCAATTGTTGACGTAGATTTTTTGTGAAATCTAGTCCACAACATACTGGCTGATCAATGCTTGGATCAACCAATGAGGTGTGATTTTGAGCATCTTTTCTACCATGTGTATGAGTCGGGGAAACATGTTATAAATAAAGGAAAAAGCTTATAAAAAAAAAAAAAACCAATAAGGGACACCAAGATTAGTATGTGGAATACCCTAAAACAGGGAAAAAACCATGGTCGTCATAACGACATAAAAAGAGAAGATGTTCACTATGTAAAAATGATTAAAATTTACAAGTAATGTATTTCTTGTGGTGCCTTTGCTTTCTTTGCTTGATACATGTGTTTATATAGGGATTAGGGTGCTGCCATAGTCTTTGGCGTGCAAGTAAAGATTTCGATTTAGGCGAGATCCTAGGAGGATCGTATCTAAGTGAGATTCTTGTGAATCGAGTCTTCATACATTTATGATGCAAGGATCTTCATTCCTTCTGGGAGTTGTCTTCTGAATCTTCACATTTATTACTTGATTTTTTCAATTGCTAAATTGTTGGTAATTGTCTTGCTTAATATAAGGCTAGATCTTGCGGAAGATATGCTGGGATCCAATTTTGTATTGATATTGTCATATTGATGATATCTTCTATTTGCTTTGTGGGTGGCAAGCTCTTGTTAATTCGTCATTTGGGGATTCTCCAGCAAGCAAGTTTCTTTAATGGGCGAATTGCTCTTTGATTCCTAGTTCGTCGCTGCCACAAGTTGCTTGTTGAGTTGACGTGGCCTGACACTGTGGAGATTTGATTCCATAAATTCTGAGCTATGTGCTGACGTGTTAAGCCAAATAAAATTATCCCAAACAAGTTCAACTTAAGATAAATTTATAGAATATAAAAGGTTCGAGAGCATATAACTATACTTTTAATTTGTTCAATTAAAGTCAAATGTAAAATCGTTTATTTGTATTTCCTATTGTGTTGTACTGTCAAAATGTTTGTCATAATTTAGGTTACCTAAAAAAATATTACAAACCACCGCTCAATGTGGCTCGGTGTTGAAAGCGTTTATTCAGTTCTACAATGTTCAAGGTTCCAAGTGGTATATCAAAAAAAAAATAAAAAATAAAACAAAAATAAAACAAATTACAAATATTGGTAAAAAAGTGACAATGCAAAAAACAATAGGGACCAAATTGAAGTTTGTCAAGTCAACTATATGGTTTCACAAAAAGAAATTTCACAGCTACCAGCCTACCACTCTCTCGCTTCTTCTCACAGCCAATTGACAGCCACCGCCACTTTTCATAGGAACCGTCTTCGTCTTCTCATCGCCGTCCGCCATCGGAATCTGAAGCTCAGCTTCCTCCTCTTCCAGGTTTCTCTTTCTCTCTCTACTCTTACAACAGTTTGCTGTTTTTTTTTTCTTTTCAATTTGATTTTGATGTATATTTTGTGTTAGCTTAACGTGTATCTCACACACTCTCTTAGCTTGTTAGTTTTAAGTTTTAATGTTATGTTGTTTCGATTATTATTTATTCTCTGATCCAAATTTAGAACGGCCTTGTGTTTGAATGACTGTGAATCTGTGATTGAATGGATCAATATAATAGTGACTAGTGAGACAGTCTTCAATTCTCAGGCCAAACTCTAAAACATTAGTATGATAATTATTGTCTTTTACCATTTCTTAAACTCAAAACATGCAAGAATGCAATTCTTTTAATACAATTTTCTATGATATTTCACTCCACAAAGAAAATTATTTGGCAACAGAATGAACTTCCCCATGTTCAAGGACTTATTGTCGAATTGCCAGTGATTGGAATGACATGTGAAACTCCATTACAATGTTCTTCTTCTTGCCATTGCATAGCTACTTGGGCTTGTTTCATCTTAGCAAATGAACAAGAGAATGTTCATGCCACTTGTAACTAGAACTGATCTAAGTTCACTGTTCTTTAACAAATGAACATTAAGTTTATCTAATACATTGGGAGGAAACAAGAAAACAACCTTCCAAGGTATTATGATTCATGTAGGAGAGAGAAATCAAACATAGCTACAAATATTTTAATGAGAGGAGTAAGTGCAGATGTGTATACATGACCCTTTTGTTTGACACACATGTCATCCCAACACAGCACAAGCCTGATCCCACCATGCTTTGTTGACACATACTGTTCTTTAGTATACGACATCTCGGTTGAATATTTCCAAAATTTGGAGAATTACTGATTACTTACAGCATATATAACGCTTGTTATCACTAATTTTCCTTTCAAAACCCAACTGGAAAGTTTCCTGTCAATGATCAAACCCAAGATGAGTGACTGAATAGCACCAAAGATGGACATCATAGCAGTGCTTGAATACTGACATGGATATCTCTTGCCAATTCTTGCTTGCTTGAGGAACCATGAAAACCACAAGGTGCATCCTAAATTAGAAACTATTGAACCAATTGCTCATTTCTCTGGTTTCTTAGTCGGAGTCGTTGTATTGTTAAGGTTTGTTATTTGATCTCTGGCTGCTATGTGTGGTTTGGTTAATTGATTTCCTTTGTAAAGGGTTAACAACAGAGCTCCACCAGCGCAAATAAGTGTACCTAACACCTTAGTCTTCAGTGAAGCTTTTCATGTTCACTTTCTCCAGATTGCAAGTGTTTTAATTGAGTGAAAATTTTTCTTTACCCAAATGGGCTAGGCTAATAAAAATGTGCTAATTGGAATCAGGTTTGCGAATGCAAATGCAAATGTGTACTGTCCCAGTGTTACCTTGAAATCGCGAAACACATCAACATAGTCAATAATACTTGGGCTTTGGATATTTAGGCCAATAACATCACTAGTGAGTGTAGAACCCGGAGTATTGAAGCAAAAGTCTATAATGGCACTCAATGTTTTAAAAAACGATTTTAGTATTGAAGCGTTTTCCTCTTTTGAGGCGAGGCGTAACAAGTGTACGCCTCACAAATGATAGTTAAAACACATAAATATATATATAATACACATGTAAAGCACATAAAATTTCACAAATCAACCAATAATCACGTATTCACATTAATAATCATTAACAACCTATTTTATCCTATAAATATCAAGTTACAAAGCTAGATGTAAGGTTTAAAACTTTACAAACAATCAATAACACGGCATAATTCATAAAATAATTAATATGCAACCATCATACCAACAACATAAATGTTCAAATTAGTTTCTAAGCTATAGCTATCCCCAACTCAAACAAAACCAACTTCATAACATTATCAATGCATCTTCATGTTGGGTTGTGAAGATTGAATTAGTTTTGTTACACTACACTGACACACTCGGGGGTTAAAAAAAACCCAAAATAACCTCTCAAATTGGCCAATACATTACTGAAAATCCTAAAAAAAAAAATCCAAATTGAGGCGTACGCCTCATTGAGGCATAGTAAGCTCAATAACGAGTAGTGAGGCATAAACGAATTTTCTTTTTCTTTTTTAAAACAATGATAGCACTGCATGAACAGTGAAATTTCCCATTATTTAGAGCTTGGCCCATTTTTAGTTTCTATGTTTTATTTTTATTTTTTTATTTTTATTAAGGTTGAGAAATTGTGAACTGGTTGCCCCATAAAAACAGGCTTATATGGCTTTACTTGGTGAGAGTCTTCAGTACAGCTGGATGTATACGCCTAGGCCAGTAACATAACACCACGCAGCCTAAGCCCCTCATGAGATTGGGTACTCACGCCATTGGGGCCGTGATGTCACTGGCCTGGGCGTAGGTATCAGCAAATTGATGTGAAAGTCTATGATGACACTGTATGAAATTTCCCATTTTTATTTAGTGTGTTTAGACTTTAGAGCTTGGTCCATCTTTAGTTTATACAATTTAAAGGTTAAGAAATTGTGAACAGGCAGACTGATTGCCCCATAAAAGCAGATTTATACGGCATTATTTGATGATCGTCCCAGCAATGAAAATTGCAGGATTGGCATCCTGTATTTCCTAAGAAGTGTATTTATATAGGAAGTGTATCTAGCCCATGACATCATCTACATATTTCTTATAGATGTTAGAAGGTCACCTGACCTTTTAGCAAGTCCTGGCTCGTATCTTTTGGGCTTCCAAACTGATATCATTTGAAATCTCAATGTAAATAAAGTTGTAAGATTGAACATTTATACTTATTTCATTTATGTTTTCATGTTGATGCATATGGAATGTTTGAATTATATTTGATGATGTAATTTTAGGATTGATATTTGATGTAATATTCGATGGATCAATTAATATTTTATTAAATTCAATGCAAGTTGTATCAATTTTTTTGTTTTTTGTTTTTAGGCCTAACCTGATCAACCCAACCCAACCCATCCCGAAAACGCACCAATAAAATCTCCATACTACCCTCAACCTCACACAAAACAAACTTGTAGTTGCAGGGCAATTTAGTCATATTCACAAACTGTCATACTCTTTCTCTCTATAAATACCCTTGAAGAATCAAAAATATTTGAAATGTTGTCTACGCAACGGTCTCTGCTTAGTAGTAGTAGCCGTCTTCGTTTGATCATTTTTCGAGAAAATCACATTTTCCGGTAAAATTACTAAATTTTCCTGAAAAAATCTCGTGTTTGAACGAATTTGATTTAATTTGATTTTTATTTTGTTTATTGGATTTGAAGGACAAGAAACTCGAGTAAGTCAGCAATGGCGCCTCCAATTCTCTCATTGGCTCTGCCTTCGGAGACCGGTCGAGTGTTGAGTATTCAATCACACACTGTTCAGGTAGTTTTTAGCTTTATCTTATCTTCAATCTTCTGTTTGGTTGCCGAGAAAACTGAACTTTTGTTTGTTTGTTTGTTTTGTTGTTATGTGAAAGCAAAGCAATCCCTTTTAAGTTGAATCGATAAGTTTTGTGTGAAATTACTGTCATTTGCTTGTGGTTTGCAAGATACTTATGTGTTTTCGAGGTTCGAGGTGGCTATGTCAAATTGAGTTTAGAAATGTGTTTTGTCCTTATGATTCCTAATGTTATTGCAACCTCAATGCATGATTAGAGATGGGTTGCATTTAATTGCAATTTTATAGCTTGTTCCATGCAGTCCTTATTTTTGACTAGAGTTTAGGCACTGTTAGTTCGTCTTCAAAATGTTGTGCTAAGTTGTCTTAATAAACAACATGATTTTGAAGCATAATAGGTTGGAAGAGAGGGTAGCAAATATTAGTTTTAATTTTTGGGCGTAGTAGGAAACTAAATCGTCTCCCCAACCCCCACAAAAAGAAGGGAATGTATTTGGAATGAATCCCATAATCTTCTCCTCAAGAGCTTTATATGAAATCTAAAACTTTCGAGAAAGTTATGTTCTATAAATGATGTTCATTCATGATAATTTTCTAGGTAATGAACACTTTGCCCATATTGGGTAAGTCTCTCTATTTGATGTGGAAGAAATTTTTCATAATCAGTTCAAATACCCTTCCATTTTTGTGATGTACTAATGTTAGCAGTGTTTTGTGATTAGGTTGTGTGGTTATTCCTATCTTAACAGTTAACATTACTGCCATTCTTTATTTCTTACTAGGGATATGTTGGAAATAAATCTGCTGTCTTTCCTCTGCAACTATTGGGCTATGATGTGGATCCAATCAATTCTGTACAGTTCTCAAACCACACAGGCAAGCTAGTTACACCACCTACTCAAGCAGTCTCAGATCTCTGAGGCCTGATGTATGGTGCGATGTCATCAGTCTATCTGTTTTTCAGGTGTAAAATCCCAGCCAAATTTATTCTGGATTATTCTTTAATCAATCCAGACTTGTGCAGGATACCCAACCTTCAAGGGCCAAGTTTTAAACGGACAACAACTATGGGAATTAATAGAAGGCCTTGGAGCGAATGACTTATTATACTACACTCATTTACTTACCGGTATGTTAACTCAGTTGCATGCATCCACTGTTTCATTTATTGGAAATTGTTTATATGCCATTGCGGTTACATGTTCTTCTAGATAATCGATCAATTCTTAAGTGAAGTGTAATAACTGATACTTGGCATGTCTCTCTTATGATATTAAGCTGAGCAATTTATAAAACTGGTTCTTTCAGAATAGATCCTCTGCCTTATAAGTTATAACACCATTTTATTCCCTAGTATTAGACCTTTTGGTTCCTTATATTGTTTATTCTATGGCTTTGATATCATGAACTGCATGATTTTATGTGAATCCAGACTACAAGTAACTTGATGGGACTGTTTAGGCATTTGATTACCATCATCAATATGCATTTACTTTAAAATATCGCAGCAGGTAATATAGTTATGGTTACAAGGTTAAGGAATTCATTTAGTTGGAGAATTTCAAGTTTGGAGGAGTAAATAATTTAAGTAGCAGGGTTTTGCTCTCTGTTGGTTCCCAAAGTAACAAAGCCGGTATACTACTAAAGTTGCAATTAGCTATATCAATATTTTATTTTATTTTTGGAGAAGAATATCCATTAAAATTTTAATTCTCAAATTTTGGAAGTTAAAACTGAACAACAAAAGTTGGACTATGAAAGTCCCCTGTTAAAGTCTTTTTTGCAACCAAGAAATGTTATACAATTCAGTAAAGCTATACTCATGAGTCATGATTTGTTGAGGCTACAACAAACCATTTAGGAATCTTATTAATGTTTCCATTACACACTATTAGTGGCAGCGAATTTCATTTCATATTTATTTGTTTTGTAGATGGAGGCATGGCGCCGACTGTTTTCCACCTTAATTAATAATATAAAAATAAGTTGATAATGATCTAGCCTTCTTATTTGCTTCCCTCCATTATGAAGTCAGTGTAGTCTTTTTATGTAATATGTAATTTCTTTATGCTATTGTTGTTAATTTACTACCATTTGTTTCTTTCCCACAATCTGGCTCCCTTTATTGCAGTGTCTCTGATTAATTCTTTTTCTGGAAAATTTATCTTCTGTTTTAACTTGTGTGCTGCAGGTTATATAGGTTCAGTTTCTTTTTTGAACACTGTATTGGAAGTTGTCAATAAGCTTCGTTCAATAAACCCAAAACTAACATATGGTAAATTTCGAATATTTGAGGTTATTGTGCATCTCTTTCAAACATTGCTTTGGTTTCGGACTTTATTCCTTTTGGAATCATCATTCATCTAGATATACTTTTGATGACAATAAATCATTCTGTTTTTAGTCATTGAATACTGAGATTAAAGTGGGTTTCATCCACTTTTTGTTTGGTTAATTTAATTCTATAATGTAAAATTACTAGCTCTATAACTCTAAGTGAAGATATGTATGTTGCAAATGAAGTTTTAATCTAGGTGGGACAAAAACAATTTTCTCATAAGATTTTGAAAAATGTTGAAACAAAAAATAAATTTGTTTCTACATCAGAGGAGTTGAAAGCTTGAAATTATAAGTAGATTTGTTGCAAAACCTTTATCGAGCTCGTTTTTATTTTTATTACACTTGAAAGAAATTGGTTCACCAATTAGCCAGTTTGCTGTTTTGACTTGAAGCAACTTTTGCTAAATTCCTAAGGCTGTGATCATATCATTTGTTGGTAAACAGTATAACACATATAGTCATCTTCAAATCGGTGATAAATGCACTACTTGTCTAATTTTGAGTTTTCACCTGTGGCGTGATGACAGAAACACAACCATTTAATGCCCTCAGGATGTGCCTATTTACCTTTTCTTTCCTTAGATAAATACATAGGTGCATGTTTGCTAAATTTTCCATTTTTTGTCTAGTTTGTGATCCAGTGATGGGAGATGAAGGAAAACTCTATGTCCCTCCTGAGCTGGTATCGGTATACCGTGAAAAGGTGAGTAATACAATTGTTATGTTCGTTATGTGCAAGTTTTTCATCTTATACCCTTTAGTGAATTACTGGTTATTATAATTATTTTACTCTCTGCAAGTGAATTACTGGATATTGTAATTATTTGAGTCTCTGCAACCCTTAAGTTTACAATAATTCAATATCTAAAAAGCAATCTTCGTTGCTTTTAGTCTTGAATATTTTTTCACTTTTGTAATTATGTTTTGATGCAAACATCAATAAGTTATTTAAAACCAGTATTTATCATAGTTCTAAAGGTATTCCTTCTGATTAGGTTGTTCCAGTGGCTTCAATGTTGACTCCTAACCAGTTTGAAGCAGAACAGTTGACTGGGTTCAGGTATATGCTGATACTGTAAAGTATGTTGGTAAAACTTACCATTTTCAGACTGTTCGAATGTTGGATTTTATTTTATATGTTAAATAGGTCAACATTTGATTGTCTTGTCTTTTCTTTGTTTTCTGACTATTGAATAATCTATGAAATTCATCACATGGGATGTTAAAGGTATTTGGGTCAATATTAAATAACGAAAATAGATCTAAAAAATTGGAATTCGCATGTTGAACCCTAAATGTTTATTTTTCTAGAGTTCCTACCTTTGACCGATGCATCAGCTTTAAGTGATCACCCCCTGTATGATGGTCTCCTATTGATGTGTTAACTAACTGACATTGATTTAAGACTCTGGTCTGATGGCACGAATGAATCTACTATTGTCTCTTGGGGTTTGTTAATGTGCTTTGATCACTAATTGGCCAGCAAGGAGGCTGCTTTTTGGCTAAATAGAATCTAGCACCCTCCAGCACTTAAGAGGCTGTCACTCTTTTCCTTGAGCACAGTTGGATTCAGGGAGTAGCATTTAACTCTCCCTCTTTCCTTCTTCCTGATGGAATTTCCTGCCTGTCACTTTTTGTGTACGTATGGATGTTAGCACATTGGTTTCGAGCTGATAAATATTTTCAGTTTCCTATTTTGTTGATGCTGCAAGTCCACCATTTTGGATTTTTTAACTACTACTGGCATAGGAGTTTTATTGATTGTGTTTGTTAGAAAGAATTGTGGTAATTAGGGCCTCTCATCGAGGTCCCTCTTCTGCCTTATGAGAAGATTTACTTGAATTTATAACTGCTACAAATTACTGACCGAGTCTTATTATGTATTATGAAGAATGAGGTATTTTTTTTACTATATATGGGCATTCTCATTACATTTGCACTTTTTCATTCCGATAATATTTTCTTGTCACAGGATTGAATCTGAGACAGATGGCAGGGATGCTTGTAAGATTCTTCATGCTGCTGGACCTCCAAAGGTTTTGCTATAATTTTTACTTCGAATCTATTGAAAGCCTAAGATCTTAGCACTTATTTAACCTTGCTTTTTCCTTCTCGGTCACTTGATTTATCATGCTTCTTTAATCTCTATACCTTGGTTGATGTTGAAATATTTTTTTAAATTTTTTGGAGGTGGAATTTAAAGATAAATGTCTTTCATTGATGGATTGACTGTTTGGTGACTTTGTATTAATATGCGACACAAATCAATAAGTTGAGTATAAAGAAAACGGCGTAGCTTCCTTGGGGTGATCTCGTTAGTACACATCATTGTTAATATGTGTTACCCGTCATTGTAAGGGGAAGTTTGAACTACATGAAAGTTTTAGTTTAAAGAAAACAAAATTTGAGATGAACAGAATATAACACCGTCAAGAAAACTTTTTAAGCATGAACAAAATTGTGTATGGTTGGTTGTACATTCTTCATTCAGTAAAAAGAAAGAAAACTTTTTTATTTTAAGCATTACCTTTAGGATAGTTTGTTAGTATGTTTATTTCTGTTTTGTTACCTCTGCTTCTTAGGAAATTATTTATGCAATCATAAGTAACCGATGGATTTCAATCTTTGTCAATCCCATAAAAGTCCATTAAAAATGATAAATATATATAGGGAGGTTCTCCCATTAGGTCACCCTGAAATTATAATTTTAGGACAACCTCCTGCAACCACATGTTCAAATGTTTGTTAAAAAAAAAATCAGCCTTTGATTTGAACATGTGGCTACGGGAGGTCATCCTGAAATTATAATTTCAGGATGACCTGATGGGAGAACCTCCTTATATATATATATGGAACATTCTATAGTGCACCGGTGCATCCATGCACCATTAAAATTTTGCATTGTTTTGACATGATCACATGGCTTAAGGCATGTGAGCTGCATGTGACCATGCCAAAACAAGGCACAATTTTAATGGTGCATGGATGCACCGGTGCACTAAAGGCGACCCATATATATATAATGGACATTGTGGATCGGTTTATCATTGGTAGTTCCAATCCTTAAAGACCATAGTTCCTTATTAGTAGAAACTCGGTAGGCATTGCATTTGTTATACAGCATCTTTCATCCCTTGTTTTCTTTCTTGGGCGTTATGAAAATTTCGTGGATATTGTCTCATAAACCAGTAACAGAAAATAGAAATTCTTTGCATAAAGCTATTTGTAAACTGCACATAAAATCAATTTACCTCCCTTTTTTCTTTTTTGTTGACTTAGTGTTTGAAGTTTAATCATATCAGGTTGTGATTACAAGCATTAATGTAAATGGCAATCTTCTCCTCATTGGAAGCCATCAGAAGGAAAAGGTAGGTCCTTCGTATATTCAGCATATCAGGAGTCAAGATTATAGATTTCAATTTTGGGCTCAGTTGGATTTTCAGAATCCATAAGGTTTTGAATGTGTGCCATGACTAGCACATTTAATGTGATGGTTTGTTTTAATACAGATGTGCATTATGACAAGTTTCCTGGATTTCATTCTCTTTTTGACCAAAAAATAAAGTAAAGAAATTAAAAAAATAATTAGCATCCTTATATTGCACATCTGTATCATATAAAATGCAAAGGAAAAAGAAAAAAAAGTAGAAAAGACTTACTTTTTCGCTGCAATTGAATTGTACTTGAAGTCAGTTGAATTGCAACTACTTTCTTTTTCCTGATACGATGTTGTTGTTCATCCCAAAATTACTCCTTCATTTCCATATTAGTCTTCATATTTGGTGTAATGTCCAGAATTATGAGTAAGAGCAAATAGTGCATTGATTCAAGGTGTTTCTATGTATGTTTCTTAGGGTCTGTGAGTGTTTGCTCTACTACTAAAGTTTTTAAATTATAACCCATAACAATTCAAAATGTGGATGAGCTTATCTACTTAACTTTGACAGGGCCAGTCTCCTGAGCAATTTAAGATCGTGATACCTAAAATTCCTTCATATTTCACGGTATGCAGATCTTCTTCATAATTGATCTTAGAACTTAATATGATATTTTATTGCAAAAGTTCTACAATGAGGATATAAATGAATTTCATGGGGACTGGTTAAGGTTGCATTGCCTCTACATAACACTGTCGACATGTTGATATTTTATCATAAAATTATTTGATCAGAATCAGAAGTAATAGTCATCATCTGGCCCTAACTGGTTGAAGCTTGCAAACATGCAATCTTTATATAATTGAACATATTTATCTTAGTACCATGCCCTTTATTTTTTGTTTTTACCTCTTAAAACTAGAAGGCATCTGCAGCAAGGGTTATGTACTTATGCGATGCTGCATCTTCAGGTTAAGAGAAAAAAAAAAAGGGATACTATTAAAATTGTTAATTGTTAACAGTTAACATGTTGATTAAGGGTGAATGTGCATTTGAAAGCTATAGGGAATATCTATACATTTTTGTGCAATCAAGCAGGCATAGGGTTTGAATTGGTCAACTTAATTATAGTGAACGGGTTTAAGCTTATTCCAAAATTGTTTGACTTGCAGGCAACCTTGTTAGACTTTAGAAACAGCTTTATAGATGCAAATTCATTGCAAAACTCATTCTGCCAGAAATGTGATATGCTATAATGCTTTTTTGTTTCACGTATTTCCAAAGAAAAAAGATTAAAAAAAAAAGAAGAAGATGAAAATGACGGGTCCTTGCATTTCCATTTTATTTGATGTACTTTGTTCTCTTTTAACAGCTTTGCTTTGAATATGATGCTTACATTGCTGTATATGTGTGTGCTTTTGCTTGTAGGGAACCGGAGATCTAATGACTGCACTTCTACTCGGATGGAGTAATGTAATGCCTTTCATTTTTGTCGAAGTTAAAGCAAACTTTGGTTCATTTTAATGAATGATGTTGTGTTTCTCATCATACGTTCTCTTTCTGCTATCCAGAAATATCCTGACAGCCTTGACACGGCAGCAGAGCTTGCGGTATCAAGCTTGCAGGTATTACTTTTTCTTAAGCTCCTTGATTATTCTGCAAGTAATAATGTTGCCGTGACTTGTTTGACAAGCATTCGATATCTTTGGGATTTTTACTTGCTTGACCATAATATTGGCCTTTGAGTCTTTGACAACATTGTCGAGTCTAACACCATAGGGTATGTAATTACATACACACGGTGTATATATTCATAAGCATCTCAGATGTTTATCATTTTTACTACTTTAACTGTTGATTGTGCGAATTTTTGCTAATAATTTCAGGCAGTTCTACAAAGGACATTGAATGACTATCTAAGTGCTGGATATGATCCCCAATCGAGTAGTTTGGAAATTCGATTGATTCAGAGTCAGGATGGCATTCGAAACCCAGACGTGAAATTCAAAGCTGAAAAATACAATTGAATGGGTGATAAATTTACTGAAACATAATTAATAATTATAGTTTTTTGATAGAGTTGGTTAATCAATTAATAATGTTCTCATTTTCTCGTTTTCACATTAAAAAAAAAAAAAAAGGTTTACTGCTATACTGAAATTGCACGAAAGTAAAACAAAAAAGTTGTTTGATTATATTTATTACCTCTTACTCTCTTAGTGGGTCCTATAAACTCAAGATGGATCCCATTTCTCTCCAATTTGGAAACAGAGGCAGTGGACAGTTCCAGTCTTTGGTGTTCATGCTATTATGTTCTAGTTTAGACCATTGCTCTATCTTAGTTCTGCTAGCAGTGATTATTATTTACGGCCAGTTTTTTTTTTCTTTTTTTTCCTCTGTTTTTGAGGGTCTATACCAAGTCACGGTTTTGTTGAGACTTGAGATGAATCACACATTGAAATAATAATAATAAAATTATTGTATATATACTGGCGGATGTTATAACTTAACATACTAGTTTTTCCAGTTGTGTGAAAATTTAAGCCAAGTTCGGTAACGTTTTCATTTAAAAATAAAAAAAATGATTTTAGTACTTTTATAATTTGAAAACGTGTCTGGTAATAATCATTTAAAGCTGTTTTCAAAAAAAAAAAAAAAAAATAAGCAAGTAATAATATTATAATAAAATTTAAAAAAAGCAGATAAATATATATATATATAGTTTTTCTATTATCAGTTCGAATTGATGTAAAATATATCAGTTCGAATTGATGTAAAATATATCAGTTCATTGTATGTGGGCCATTGGATTTAAACGATGTTTTGATAAGTGTAAATAGTCAAGTCAAAGTATTTAAATCCAATGGTCCACATGCAAGGAACTGATATTTCTTTTGTCAATTCGAACTGATAATAAAAAAATTGTATATATATATATATATATTGTGAATGAAAAGCAGATCAAGTAACAATTTCAAAAATTAAAATTTCTTTTATATATATATAAAGCAGATCAAGTAACAATTTCAAAAATTAAAATTTCTTTTATGTATATATATATATAATTCTTAAAAAATTTAAAATATAATATGAAATTTTTGATATTTAAATGTTATAATATAAAAATATAAATTTATTATAGTAGATCCCGTTTATCAATTAAATATTATTATAATTTACTTCAAATAATTATGAATCTTATAAATCACTTGATCACATGATCCATATAATTGTCACACAAGCAACAGCAGCCTAGCTTTGGCCAATCAATGACAACACCAAAATGACACCGAAAATAACTGAACAACTAAACAATAACAATACCATGAAATTAGTAAGGAAACAACTGAACGATAACAAATCAGTCTTAAAGAAAAGCATCAAACTATGCTTTTAGCCATGCAACAAAAGCCATGAAATTATTGTAGGAGCTCCCACCTTGTTTGATGCTGTTCAAGAGCTTTTCCTTGAGATCCAAGGTATTTGCTTTATACTTTCCATTACTCAGCAATTCCTCGGATTTACTTATAACATCTTCCTTAGTAATTATTTCTCCGTCTTCTCGGTTGAACCCTAATCCAATCTTCCATACATTACAAATATAGTGTTCAATGAGGAAGTGATCATCACTGAAAGGCCAGCACAAGAGAGGAACTCCATTGGTGATAGCTTCCAAGACAGAGTTCCAACCACAATCTGTAAAGAAGTGAGCAATGGAAGGATGTTTCAGGACTTTTTGTTGAGGCGCCCAACTAATTATGAGGCCGCGACTGCCCACTCTCTCTTGAAATCCTCCGATGTTCAATTTGTCAGCAATATCAGGACGAACAACCCAGAGAAATGGTCTGTTGGAGAGTTGAAGGCCTAACGCGAATTGTTCGAATTGGGTTTAATCAAAAGTAGCATGACCACCGAATGCAACATATATGACTGAATTGGCTGGCTGTCCATCAAGCCATTTCAAACAGCTCAAGTCTTCTGGCAAGAAATTTCCTGATCGGTTGCTTCCCACAAATGGGGGGATGGATCTTCGGATTCGTGTTAAATGTTTCAGGCTCCAGTTCATAAGATGAATTGCAAATCACAAAATCTGCTAATTCTACTGATGTGTTGTTTCTTAATGCATATTCAAAAAACAATTTCCGTTCTTCCCAAAAGCCACGGTTCCTCGCCCAAACAAAGTGTGATGATGTGTTCATTGCAGGCATGGATGGTGACGCCTCAACCATCTGTTTCTTTCTTGGAGTTCCTGTAGATTAAGATATTTTCATTGATTTATCGTTTTCTCTTACCGGTCCTTTAAAAAAATAATAATAATCAACTCGGATTTCCATGGACAGATGTCTGATGGAGATATGTTGTTAGACCTTCATCGATGGAGACAACTTAGAAAAAATATATATATATTAAATAAGTCTCGAACTTACTAAGTAAGTACAACTTTAATGAAAAAAATTAGTTATATATTTATATATCTCACCGTCATGGGAAATAATCCCGTCTTGGATGAGTTTAGGGATGGAGGAAATTAAGACGGAAGCCGTAGCCGAAAAAGAAACGAAGGATGCCGGCTTGATTTGGTTGTCGAGTGCAATTTCCATGGCCCAACTAAGAAGGCTATCAGCAAGAACACAAGTGATGTTATCATGAGTGTGTGAAGCATTAATCTGTTGAATAAGCTCATTCACTTTCCCAGGCATTGACACGTACATAGATATCTTCAATTCCACCATTCATGTCTTGGATTGAAACAAAACGAATATTGGAGGAATTATTATTCAAAACATCAGAACTACTATTCACCACCTTCTTATGAACAGTCTCTGTATTCACAAATGTAATTTTGATGCCATGTTGTTTGGCTAAGCATTGTGAAATCTCCATTAAACCAATTAAGTACATGACCTTGAGCTGGATAAGGTATGGCAAGAACATGGGGATTTCCCATTCTTTTTTTTTTTTGGCTTTGCAATATTATCTCCTCTTTCACTTGTCACTTTTATAAACACCATTTGTTCTAGTGCTTTCAAATTTAAACATTTAAATAATAAGGATGGAATATATAATTAGAGAGAAAACCGAAAATAGCCATCTAAAACATCATACTTTTGTTTTTAACCACTTTTGAAATTATAATTGTTAATAACCACCTTTTTTAAAAAAATTCAATGTAGTACCATAAATTACCAGAGTACCCCTGAAAATAGTGTTTGTTAAACCTCGAAGCAAACTTGAAATCACGACTAAATTGAAATACACACACTTGAAATCATGCCTAAATGAAAATATCCAAACTTGAAATCATGCCTAAAATAGAAATATTCAAACTTGAAATCTGGACTAAAATAAAATTTTCCCCTTCTTCTTCCTCTTTTTCTTCCTTAGGTTTAGGTTTTTTTTTTTTGTTTTCTTTTTTGTTGCAGATCCATGGAGGCCGATCAATCGTCGGTGAACCAGCGAACGATCGCCGACACTCGCCATCGTCATCCCGTCGCCATCACGTCGCCATCCAGTCGTTGACGAAGGAGCAACGAACCGGCGAAGCTGCAGCGAACCGTCGAAGCAACGAATCGGCGATCCAGCTGCGCGTGAGAGACCGTCGCGACGCCCAGAAGTTCGCCGAAGCTCGGCGACGCCGGCGAGAGGCAGATCGGGGAGAGAGTGTGGCAGATCGGGGAGAGAGAGAGGCAAACCGGGGAGAGAGAGAGGCTGATCGTGAGACAGAGCAGAGGAGAGAGAAAGAAAAAAAAGAGAAAAAAAGAGAGAGAGAGAGCTGATTGGGATGCTTTTATATGAGGGCTTTTGAGTAATTTCTTAAAAACATGGTTAAAAACAATTAAAAGTATGCATGTGGTTGAAAAAGAAATTCTCATAATTAGAGTTGTCAGTTTTGGCAATTTCCATATTATTAATATGTAGAGTTTCACTTTCTTTCTTGGTGATCAATCAAGAGTTAATAATTAAATCATCGATCCAAATTGTTGCAGGATTTCACGTGACCATCGATAGTAATTTCTTTATTAATAAATTAGGAATGTCGGTATACCCGTTACACTTAGATTATAAAGTTATAAGTTCGAGTTCTCCCTTTACAAAAACAAAAAAAAACAAAAAAAAAAAAAAAAAAACACTAAATTTATATAATACTTTAGGTAAAAAAACAATAATAGGAATCTCGATGCATGTCTTTTAATGATAATTGTTTTTTGCTAATGATAATTGTTTTTTGTTGTGATGCGATGGATGTAGATTTCCGCGTGTCACTTATTATTAGGATTATGAGCCTTGTTTGGTGCGTATGATTGGATTGAACTATTTTATGAGATTATATTGGACTAGATTAGATAGGATTAAATATAAACCGTCTATTGTTTGGTGTAATATGTGATATAACTAAAATAATACAATCTTATGTTTGGAATGACCTAATATTAGATTATTTTTTAATGGTATATATCTATCCACCTATCTAAACTATGTATTTTTTTAAAACTTTTTTCCATTGGTAGAATTCGGGCCGATGACTAGGGATTAGATTAAAAATAATTTGATGAATTGTTTATAATATGCTTAAACTATAATTAAATTAAATAATTTTAAAATATTATTACTCCCTTAAATAGATATATATATATATATATATATATATATATATATATATATATATATAAATAGTTTTCTCAAAAACTAATAATTTGAAAATTTTTGAATCACATCAATAATATTTTTTTAAGTTGATTTTTGAATTATTTAATTCAATATTAAATTAATTATTCATTTCCTGTAATATGCTTCCATAAAGTGAGTGTGTGCTGTGTTAGTGAAATTGAAAAGAAAAACATAACAGAAAAAATAAATTGAAAAGAAAGAGAAATAAAGGAAAATAGAGAGTGAATGGGAACTCAGCCGAGAGAGAGAGAGAGAGAGAGAGAGAGAGAGAGAGAGAGAGAGAGAGAGAGAGAGAGAGAGAGAGAGAGAGCGAGAGAGAGAGAGAGAATCGATTTGGGCAAGGAAAAAAAAGAATAAAAACAGAAATTTGTTATGTGAAAAATAAATAAATATGAAGGTGTTATTGATGCAGAAAAGAAAGAAATTTCAATTGAGATTTGATGAGAGAGAACTGAAGTGATGAAAGAGAAGAGTAATTGAAATGTGATGAAAGAGGAAAAATGGGTTGGTGGGAGGAATTAAATGAGTTGGACCCATGTGTAAAAATAGTCATACGATTATTAGATTATGTTTGGTTCGCGGAAAAGGAAAACAATATAGGAATGAAATCTACGTAGGGAAGGAATCCAATTCCGAAGTGGATTTCTTTGTTTGGCTGTCACATGGAATTTATCATGGAATCTTTACTATTTTGACAAAAATACCCCTTATATATTTGATATATAAAAATCTTTATTAATTTTTAAAAAATATCCAAAAATTATTTTTTTCAAGTATGCATACACGTGTCATAAAGTGCTAAAACCCATAAGCTCACTCGATCACACTCTCTCGCTTCCAAAACCGAAATCCACCTACCATGCCCACTCTATCGTACTCCGCCACAGCCACCGCCGCCTGACGCCACTACTACTACAAAACTTCCTCACAATAAAGTTATTTCATTTCCCATATCAACTTTCTTCTCCAGCCTAAATAAACCCAAATTGATTTTCGTGAACTTGACCCCTCTAAAATCGTCCTCAAAACAAACAAATCTCTCCGCCATCAGAGTCGATTCCCCGCTCCCCTCAACCACCTTCGCCACCACGAAATCCTTGAAATCTCGTCTCCGGAACAACGAGACTTTGTACGACATCTTCCTCCATTCTTTCTCCTCGACTCTCGCTGAGATCTCAGGCCTGGCTGGATACGACTTCGTAGTCGTTGATATGGAGCATGGCCCTGGTGGCGCCTCCGCCGCCCTCGAGTGCATCTGTGCCCTTGCTGCAATACGGGCGCTGGCCATCCTACAATTCCCGGGGAGCTTCGGTGGCCTCACCGTCGTTGGTTATGAAGGAGGCCCCACCTTTGTTTTTTGTTTTAAAATTTTTATTGTTGAACTTTTTTGGAGGATAAATTGGTAAATTGAACATTTCGGAGGATGGAATCTAGATTCCTACCTCAAGAGGTAGGAATTCTAAATTTCTAATCTACCATTTTGGTGGAATCCTCCATGGAATGGAATCCTTATTCCATGACATTTTGTGCAAAACAAACAATGAAATAAGGATTCCCTTTCTCTTTCAGGGAGAAAAGGCCATGGGGTATTATTACATATTTACATGTGGATGGAATAATTTAAAAAATAATAAGGATTCCATTTTGTGCCAAACATGGCCATGGGGTATTATTACATATGGATGTCATATGTTGTTACTTTTTTAGTCCGCTGAGAATTGGACATATAAAGTAGGGGTCTTTGTGTAAATAGTTATATAATTGGGGAACTTTCTAAATTTGTCAATTTCCAATAATTTTATTGTTTCTATCAAACATTTTACTTTTTGAATAAAAATACCCTTAATAAAGTTAAAAAATATATATATTTTTTATTGGGCGGTCAGAGTCTCACAGACCTCCATACAATGGACAATCTAATAAAATTGTGACCTCCATGGACAATTTAATATATATTTTTTAAAATTATATTTTTTTGATAAAAACAATATAAACATTAAACGTTGATAAAATTAGAAAGTGTCTTTTTTGTTTGTATATTTCAAGTTATTTCCAATGTAAACTTCAATCTCTTTGTAATTGATGAAAATCAATCTTTCGGATATTATTCCCACGATTAGATGAGATAATAAAGAGAGCTTTGATTCTTTAATTTACTCTCCTTGCTTATCTCTATTTCTATCAATTCAATTTGTTGTTTTGAATTACTTAAAAAAAAAAAAAAAAAAAAATTGTTGTTTTGAATTTGATTCTCCCTGATTTTATAACATTTAAATATTAAGAGAGAAACGGGATACTCAAATCAATTTTTTGATCATTCCAATCCAAATATAAATAAGTAAACGTGTAAACACACAAAATGGGCAACAGAAGATTGGGGAAATATTAGAAAATTCAAGGAAAATAGTTTTAGTTCTTGAAAAATTCTCAAATTTTATTCATAGGTAAATTTTATTGAATTTATCATCCATAAAAAATTCAGATCAAAATTTATAAAAACCGATACGATTTCATCAAAGTCCTTATCGAAATTAAAATATGGGATCCCTAACTAATATATATATTTCTGTATATCAGGCTTTCTATTATCAGTTCGAACTGACAAAAGTTATATCAGTTCCTTGTATGTGGGCCACTGGATTTAAATACTTTGACTGACAAGTGCATACAGCCAAGTCAAAGTATTTAAATCCAGTGGCCCACATGCAAGGAACTGATTAACTTTTGTCAGTTCGAACTGATAATAAAATTTCTGTATATATATATATTTACAAGGGTGGCTCTATTGCCACCGAAAACATTTCTCGCTACACTCATTAACTTCCTATGTCCATAATTATAAATTTGGCTCTCTACACCTTCTATATTACCAAAATTAACTTTAAAAATTAAGACTCATTTTTAATTAATTTTATTTTCTCTCTCTACATACCCAATCAAAGAGAGAGAAATAACCCTTCCTTAAATCATATTACGAATTCTAAAAAGTTAAAAAGAAAATTAATTAATAAACTTATCGATTAAATGTTGTGATCTTGAGTTTATAATCCACGTAAGTAATAACAAAAACAATAATAAAAATTCAACTCTTGAAAATCAACATTTTGTTTACCGTATAAAATTGATTCCCTCTTTCAACCAAAACAAAACACCGATTTTTTTTTTTTTTTTTCATGAAGTATATAAATATAATAAGATATTAATTTTAGGTATATAAAAGAATGGTAAAAAAAGAAGAAGCTTGGTATGAAAATGCAATCCATGAATTTGGATAGTCTCTCTTGTCAAACTCCAATTTAGAAGGGGTAGAAAGTCAACTATTAATTTTTTTTACTTTTAATGATAGGTGTAGAAATTAAATTAATGAATTTGGAAACTCTCGCTTGTCAAACTCCAATTTAGAAGGCATAGAGAATCAATTATTAATTTTTCATTTTTAATGATTGGTGTAGAAAGTAAAATGGGTGTAGCAAAAACATTATTGTCTTAATTTGATTTACTAGTAATTAAATAAAACCAAATCAAATCTTAGAGTATCAGAGCATTTCCAATGAAAAAGTTGTTTGCAATATTTCAATAATTGTTGACATATCAATAATACTAAGAGACTTGTTTTTTCTATGGCATAAAAATATTATTGATAGTTGATAGATACCCAATTAAAAAATCTGTCTCAAACACTTTATTTGAAATATTAATTTATTAATGACATGTCTGATTATTTGATTATTTTTTATTTTATTATTTTATTTTTAATCAAACAATTTTCTTAACAATTGTTTATATTTATCTCTAAGGCTACAAAATAGTTGTCTAAGAGCATCTTCAATGCTACAATGAGTTGTGAAAAAATTGGATGCCAAATAGGATTAATAGACATTGAGTTCAAATACACTCATCCAATACCATCATCACTATTCAATGTACCACTGAGGTGGCAAAAAAAGAATATAGACACTATCAACATGAATGTCTATTTTCAGAGGCTATGTTGAACAACTATTTTGTATGGTGACTCAACATTGAAGATAAATATTAAAAAACTATTTAACAATTTGTTTGATTAAAAGTAAAATAAAAAATAAAAAAGAATAAAATGACTATATAAGTGAATAATAAATTGTATTTTGAAAAGAAGCATTGGAGATGACTTTTATTTTTTATTTTTTTTATTTGGTTGTTTATGAAGTATATTTTTATACCATCTAGGAAGAAAGTCTTTTAATATTGTTGATATATCAATATTTGTTATAATGCAAGCCATTTTGGCATTAAAGATACTCCAATAGAGCCTCTGAAATTAGATGGTCAACTTGATAGTGTCTATATGACATTGAAGAGTAATAACTGCATTGAATAGACATATTTGAACACAATGTCTTTTTGTCCTATATGGCATATAAATTTTTCACAATCCATTGTAGTATTGGAGATGTTCTTATAACCACCTTCAAATATGGCTCAATAGCAAGAACGTTCATTCAGATTGATAATGTCCAGGTTTGAACCATCTTCATTGCAAGTGGTATATAAAAAAAATGGGTATACTTATTATAACTATTTTTAATAAACATTTTATAATATATATTTGTATATCATATAAAATAGTTACAAATAAATACGAACACCCATGCATGTTTGTAAATCACAAAATAGTGCACCTTTAAAAAAAAAAAAAATCAAATAATGAAATATGCAAATCATTGTCACTGGGCCACCAAAATTACAAGACATATATATTATTATAATTTTTTGGAAATAAAGACATATAAATTTCAAATCTCAATTCTCAAGACTTATGAATAACGGAAATGGGGATAATGGGAAATAGGTTAAATTATAGTGAAGATATTGGCCATTAATGAAACTAGAGGGGAGAAATGAGGAATTGATAGAGAGGGAGGATTTTGATAATATCCCTTAATTAAATTATCAAATATCACATGAGCATATATTATCATTTTCTTGATTACTGACCTTAGGAATCTCGATGCATGTATTTTAATGATAATTGATTTTTATATTTACGATTACCATTTACCTGAAGAAGCACTGCTTATTCATTATGTATATTTAATAGGATGTACGTGCAACATGCATTAGGCAAATATATGTATAATTGCATTTTATATTTATGCATGATTTTATTTATTTATTTATTTTTATTTTTTTGAAATATTTATGCATGATTACTTGTGAGTTGTGAGAAGCACTGCTTATTAATTATGTATATTTAACAGGTTTCGCCTTTTAAACACATTAGGCATATATATATTTATATATTTTGACTATATTTATTAATTTGGGATCAAATATATATATATATTTTTAAAGCTTTCGCCATTTCAATAATATAGCTCAAATGTTAATTATTTTTCTTAAAAAATAATTTAATAACATTTTAAATATGCTATGATATGTCATGAAATCATATAAGCTATTATATAATTTTTTCTTAATTTCAACATATTATTATTATTGTGTTTTAAACTATTATTAACAAAAACACAATTTAACGTACATAAAATATAAATTTTAAAAATTAAAAAAAATTAAGTAATTTATAAAACTAATTATATAGCATTTAAGAATGTTATAATACATGTTAAAAATACCTCTAAAGATAAAGAGAAAAAACAAATTCATGTCCCTCTATTTTTTTTTTTCAAAGATAAAGAGGAAAAACAAATTTATTTGCTTTTTCAAAATTTGAAACCCTATCTCTTACTTTATATTCACCTGTTATTAGAGTTGTTTTAAGGCCATCAAACCACCCACTCAAAATCCCTACTTTTACCATAAAGCTCTCAAGCATCAATACATGTCTTCATCTTCTATTCTCGTTAATAACTTTATTTATTTATTTTTTTTGGTAAGTTGTTCTCTTTTTCATTCATTTAAAAAAAAAAAAAAAAAAAACCAGGTTTATGTTACATACCCAACTGTTTGTTATGAAAAGTTACAAAAAGTAGAAAGAAAAATTGAGAAAGTGAATAGGTTAATTCGAGGAAACCTTAAACCTCCCAAATATTGGTGTTTTGAGGAACCAACAACCTTTCAAATACAACATAAAAGTTGTAGACAATAATTCTTCAGTTCCTTTTCATTGAATAAATAAATATATATATACAATATCTGTGCTCAACTATCTCCTAAAATTAAGAAACTAACTAACCCACAACCGCATATCACCTCTTAGTAGAGATGGTTGTGCACCTTCCTTCCACACCTTGTGGTCAGGGGTTCAAGCCCACCATGCGTATTTTACAAGCATGTGCGAGGAGTTTTCTCCCGATTTGTGGGAGCAACCCCCTCTCCGGTTGTGAGAGTTGTAGTCCATATGTAACCTCTCCCCGATAGTGGGAGTAGTATTCCGGGCCGTTCTTGTAGAGTCTGATTAATCTCACCAGGTCCCAACAGTAGTTATATTTAAAAATAAAAAAATAAAAAAAACCCATAACCCCTAAATAACTGAACCAGTAAACCACACTACCTAGGAGCGGATCTAGAGGGGGGCCGACAGGGAAGTGTATCTAGAGGGGGGCCGACAGGGAAGTGTATCTCTGACTTGGTAGTTGGAGTGTTGGACATTAATTTTTATTTATTTTTTAAATAAAACTTGACTTTATTATTATTATTTTTTTTAAATTAAACTTGACTTTGTTTTGACCATTGGATTATCACATATTCTTGGAAATACACTTAAAATGCAGGATCCCTTATTAGTTTTTATTTAAATCTTTATTTATTTAAATTTATTTTAAGTTAATTTGATTTGAGATGAATATTATAAAATTAAATTATAAATATTTAAATAATTATGATTTAAATATACTAATATTACAGTGGTATTTTAATATGTTATGATGAGTATATTTGTTTATGTCTCTTGTCATTTAAATTATTGAATATTTATTATCAGTCTTTTTTAATGTTTTAAAAAAGCTATTAAAATTTATATTTTATTAGTTGGAAACTATTAAAAAAAAAAATAAAAAAAAAACCATTCTCAACTATGTTAAGAATATACATTGCTTTTGTAAAAAGAAGAAAACTAAAACTAAATCATTATGCAGTTGAAATGAAAATCGAAATGAAAATTTAATAGATTTAGTTATAAAAGATCTTCGAGATATAAAACAATGACCGGTTACAATTTGTCTTGAATATTAGTTTTTGTCTTGGCCACGCCTAAAGCTATAATCCTGGCTTCGCCTCTCCCACTACCAGTCTACCATAACTAAATATTATTTACTAATTCAAAATAACAAAATAAAACAATAAAATAACTTATACAAATAAAAATAAAATAAATAAACTAAATATCATAATAAAATTTGTAAGATCGTATCATTCATTCCCCTTAAAAGCATCCTTGTACTCAAGGATGAAAGATTTTGAATGGATTCATTGTCTCCCCCGCTTCTAATTTATAATTAAATATAATGATGCCTTTAACATCTTTTGAAAATGCTCTCTTGATTCACTCTTGATTTCATTCCTACTAGCTTGCTGTACTTTTGAGAATTTGTTGTGAAATTGTTTAGGAACACATCCACCTTTGGACTTTAGAGAAAACTCTTTTTTTTTCTCAAGTTGTATGGTTTTTCAACCGTCTTATTTTGTTGTTGTTTGCAAGATATATATATATATATATATATATATATATATATATATATATATATATATATATTATTTTAGAAGTGATTAACTTTACCTTGCAACGTTTTTGAACACCTTCATCGTATATTGTAATCGCCATGTGGTTACATTGTTGGAGACCTTGACTTTCAACCAAAGATGTAGAATTTTCTTCATTTCTGTTTAATTGTTTGGTAGCATTTTCATTTGATGATGATTCCAATTTTGTAAAAGACATACTCCATTTTTCTTCAATTTTGCACAGACTTTCTTCTAAATTAATAGACATGTATTTCACTATATTCTTCATATGATCGATCTCTTGTAGGATTAGCTTCATAGTCGCTTGCTTGGCTGCCATGCTACCATACTCTGATACCAAATGTTACAAACCCAAATGCCTGTAATGAAAAGTTACAAAAAATAGAAAGAAAATTTGAGAAAGTGAATAGGATAATTTGAGGAAACCTTAAACCTCCCAAATATTAGTGTTTTGACTTTTGAGGAACCAACAACCTCCCAAATACAATATAAAAGTTGCAGACAATAATTCTTCAGTTCCTTTTCATTAATGAAATAAATATATATATATATATATATATATATATATATATATATATATACAATATCTGTGCTCAACTATCTCCTAAAATTAAGAAACTAACCAACCCACAACCCCTAAATAATTGAACCAGTAAATCACTACCATTCTACCACAACTAAATATTATTTATCAAAATAACAAAATAAAACAATAAAATAAATTATACAAATAAAAATAAAATAAAAACTAAATATCATAATAAAATTTATAGGATTGTATCAGTTTAATTCTTGTTAATTATTTGATTAACGACAGATGTGCTTATTTGATATATATATATATATATATATATATATTCAGTTAGAAAATTTGGTTATGAATCTACATGTTAAAGTATTACATGTCTTCCATTGTGAAGTTATATTTCTTGGTAAGATATTTATGATTTCCTTTATATTATTTGTTAGTTTCATTATTTGATTTTGTTTCCATCTTATATCATTTTAGTTACAATCTTTACAATCTTTATTTCATAATTGTGATGGCTATGTAAATTCATATATGTTTATTCGTTTTTTTATATATATTAAATATAACTTTATTTTATTGATGTCTTTCAGGTTATCAAGATGAAGGTTGCTGTGTTTTGTCAAAAGTAGAAGATGAAAATTGGTGGAGCAATCATGTTGTTGTAATTAGCTAAAAAAAACAAAAAACAAAAATCATGTTTTTGTAATTATTTTTCTTATAAAAATAAATTCAAAATTTTTGTATATAGAAATTTTCTTGTAAGTTTGATATGTTGTGTGGATCATGTAATTATTTTGATTCATTAATAAATATTTATATTTTTTTTCATTTATTGTTTGTATTTTTTTTTAAAATTTTTGTGCATTTTTAAACCTTTTGAATTAATAATTATGTAAAAACAAATATACAATTTTTATATCGGGTACAATTACAATAGCATTTTTAAGAAGTTATAATAATTATGATAATAACATTTTTAATTAACATCACTTAAATGCTATAAAAGAATAATTATAGCATTAAAAAAAATACACAAATTCATAGCATGCAATTAATAATGCTATGAAAAGATAAAACTTTTAATCACACTAGCTGTCATGGCATGTAACTGAATGCTATTGTTTACTTTTGATACCATTTTCTGCTGCTATTATGTGATATTTCTTGTAGTCGACATAACCAGCCATGTATAGATGCAATTTTTCTTTAAAGAATCATGACCTTTGCATTAAAGAATCATGACTTTTTCAAAAGGCACTTTGCATCTATAAATTAGAAGTCATTCATTCAATCATTTTATTCAAAAGAGTGTTTTGCATATTCAATTCATTGCGCGTTTGTGGTTTAAAAGTGCTACTACCACAAGACAAAGAAGTCGTTGTATCCTAGAAGGCGAGAACCAATTAACCTATAGCACCGGTAGACGGGCGTAAATCGTCTTAAACATATATTGTTGAACACTAGCCTCGACTTAAAAAAAAAAAAAAAAAAAAAAAAAATCTACTGCGGAAATTGTGAAGGTTTTTCTATAAAGTACTTTACTGTGGAGCATATGTTAAGGGGGAGCTTAATTTATTCAACTTCGCTTTCTATACGACTTGTTTGCATAATATCTCATATTCTATCTCTTGTGTCCTTTGTCTATTCCTTGACAAAAAGGGGGATAAATGTATTCCTCACCATGTGTGGGAGAAATGTACCTCTTTGTGCATAATTGAGACTTTGTCTTAAGGGGGAGAAAAGAATTCTTGCTTAATGAGGTTAAGAATCTTAGGGAGAGCTTTAAAGTGAACATTTGTATGAGATAGGGGGAGTATTATATCTCACCATTCTTCTTTGGAGAAAATCTCTTGTTTGGTTTGCTTTTTTTTTTTTATTTTTCTCATAGGTACTTTGATGATCAAAGAAGGGATTCTTGAAAACTTATGAAAACATGAAGACATTTTAGTCTAGGGATCTCTTTATAATGTGAGGATGAGAGAATGCAATCAACTATGAGTTTATCTGAGTGAATATTGTATGTTGAGGATGAGGTTTTGCCATGGAATAGCCAAAGGGGGGGACTGTAAGGTTTTAGATTTGTATTGGCTTGATTCCATTGCAAAAACTCTCTTAACTTACAATGGTTAGTTGCTTAGGTGATTCTTTGTAGAAAGGAGCTTCAAAGGAGACAAGCAATTTTTCATGCAAATATCTTCTTCAAGAGGAAAAACGCTTACTTGGATGCTAATGTATCAAGATACTTCTTCCTCTAACAAGACGTAAGTGCACACACACACAATTCATACATTTGTGTCCCTACATCTTTATGCTAACTGAACACACATACATTGCATTTATATGTGTGCCTGCATCGTTGTGCTCATTTGGAATTACACATTCACACACTTGTTGAAGTATGTACATGCATTGACCTCATATTGACAAACATTGTAGAATTGCATGTTCTAGGACTATATCTAGGAAATGGCATATTTGTGTGATCTTGTGTTTATTTATTTGGGTTTTTGTTGTTTTGAACTTGAATATGTTCTCATATTATTCCGTGTTGATTTTTTCCATTTCGGTTACTCACTCATTAGATTTCGATTTCAAATGAGGAAGTTACGTCACTTTACGCTCTCTTACAAATGCATTGTCTTCGTCGTCGTGTATCGAGTTAAATTCATAACCTTTGGTCAAATGTTCATAGTATTCCTCGTGTGTTATTGAGTTACAATTCGTAATCTGAAAATGGATTCAAATTCAGAGTTCGGAGGCCGGAGAATGGTAGAAGAACGCCTGAGGTGCACGAAAGGGAGCGAAAGAGAAGAGAAGAGAAGAGGCAAGAGGCCACCACCCTTCCTTCCCGTGGAGGCGCGTGGCCACCACGGGAAGAAGGCCTCTCGGCCTCCCTGTGGTGGCCACGCGCCTCCATGGGAAAAGAGGCTGATTGGTGGCCAAATTACTTCCTTGCTTTTCTCCTTCTGCATTTGTTTTCCCTCCCTATATATTCAAATTTCGTGCCAAATACCTCACAACTTTTGTATTTTTGTTTTTGTCATATCTCTCTCATCTCAACTCCGAATTGAGTGATCCAAAAGCCAAAATTGTTGGTCTTGAAGCGAGGAACAAGTCCCAAGAATTTTCAAGAGAACAAATGTCCAAATTTATTGCTGTCACCTGATTTCAGATTGTGACTCATCTTTTCTATTGGTAATCATCTTCTTTGCATTTTTCTTATGATCAACTTAATGGATCTTATTCTTTGATTGATGAAAAATGTTTAGAATGATTTTGATTCCAATTTTAGACTTGTTAGATTGATTTTTGAGTTATAGTTTTTTGTGATTTTGATTGAACGTATTTCAAAGCTAAACTTGATTCACATGAAATTGATTTTAGAAATGTTTTGTGATGAGCTTGATTGTTGATTTCTAGATTTAGTTTCATGATCTAAGAACTAGAATTTTTGTTTGAGATATTGATTATTCTAATATAGTTCTTATTGATTCACATGCTTAGATTTCTAGATAACTTTGTGATTGTTTGTTGAAAGCATATTCTAGTTATCTATTTGCATGTTCATAGAGTTTGTGTGATCTACTTTCTCTATTTGATTGTGTTTGCATCATTTGCATCATTTGCATCACTTAGATCATTTGCCTTGTAAAAGGTGGGAAGTCTCTTGTTGTTGAGTGATTCTTCAACATAGAGCAAGGAAGTCTTGGTTAGGACGTGTGGTCCGGCTTGCCAATCAAGAAGACTTAGCTAAGAGCGTATGGCTCAGATTAGCTAAGCAAGGAAGTCTTGACTAAGAGCAAGGGACTCGGATTAGTCAAGCAAGGAAAGTCTTGGCAAGAGGTGTGGCTTCTAGTAAGACCAAGCAAGGAAATCTTCCTAGAGACTTTGTGAAGAGTCTAGGTTAGGGAGTGGCTTTCTAGAAGCAAGCGATTTGTCTTGGTTAGAAAGTTGTGGCAGAGTGACTCTGAAAATACCTATAAGGTTATACTAAACAACATAGGAGATTAGGGGGGGGGGGGGGGTGTGTGAATAGGTTGACACTTTAATTTTAAAACTCTTTCGTGATATTTGTCAAAACCTTGATAAGCATACAAATTAACCTTTAACATGATTGTTATGAGAAAACAATTAGCATATGTATGCTCAATTCACCGCCGTTAGTCTACAAAACATATACCAAGAAACAATGTATCTCATATACAAATATATTCAATGAAGAGCACATTCTACAAGTTGTACTTTGAATATTACAATGCAAGAACACTACAACTTGCTAGTGAAGAAACTATATTAAAATTAAAATAAAGAATACTTGTAATTCAATAATGTCCAATAAATTACAAGTATCAATCAAAGACTACCTATACACAAAAATCAATGAATAAAAGAATTATATTAACAATTATGATCAAAATGAATATGCTTACAAATCACACTTTACAAAATCTTGTTTCCATATACATCACAAATTAATATTGTACTACAAGATTAAAATATACACATATACAAATATAAGAGAGAGAGATAGAAATAATTAACATAAGAGATTTTTTAACGTGGTAAAACCTCCAAGGAGGAAACATCTACGGGTTGAACTACAACCATTAGGTAATATATATATTGGATGATAGATTAGAAATTCCTCAAAAGTGACCAACCTATGATCTACTCTCTATTGGAGTCTATGTCTACCCAATCCCTATTGGAAGATACGAAATTCCTCAATGATGTGAAACCACCATATATTGGAGTCCATGTCTAGCCAACATCGTTGGAAGATTAGAAATTCCTCAAGAGTGCATACACATCCCATGCACCACTCTCTATTGGAGTCTATGTCTATCCAAACGCCCGGGCCTACCAATATTGTAGCCAACTCCCTATCCAAGGCACTCATGCCTCTAGAGAGCCTTCCATGCATAGCTATCCGAATATTTTTTAACGTGGTAAAACCTCCAAGGAGGAAACATCCACGGGTTGAACTACAACCATTGGGTACTATATATATTGGATGATAGATTAGAAATTCCTCAAAAGTGACCAACCTAGATCAACTTCCTATTGGAGTCTATGTCTACCCAACCCTATTGGAAAGTACGAAATCCCTCAATGATATGGAACCACCATATATTAGAGATCATACCAAACCAACATCGATGGAAGATTAGAAATTCTTCAAGAGTGCATACACATCCCATGTACCCCGCTCTTTTGGAGTCTATGTCTATCTAAACGCCCAAGCCTACCAATACTGTAGCCAACTCCCTATCCAAGGCACTCATGCCTCTAGAGAGCCTCCCATGCATAGCTATCTGGACCTTCCCGGTCCTAGCCATGACTTCTTGCTTGGTTATCCGGACCTCTTGTCCTAACCAAGACTTCCTTGCTTGACTATCCGGACACCTTGTCCTAGTCAAGACTTCATGTCTTTTACAAGGACTTCCTAGTGTGATCATGTGAATGCAAATGATGCAAACAACCAATACAACATAAAACATGTGATCAATACATTCCATGGAATAATTAGACCTAAACATGTGAGAACACAAGTTATAATAGTCTAGATGCAAAACTTGAATTAAACCTAGAGCATGTGAAAACACCTAACACAAAAGCTCATATTTTCATTCACACAAATGACACTTGAATAAATCATAATCATGAAGCACATATTCAAGATGTTACAAACATACACAAAAATACTATAATCATAAAATATATTCAATGAATATTCTAGCTAAAGATTTAGAGCAAGGATATAATGATAAATCAATTAAATCCTAGATGTCTCTAAAAACACATATACAAGCATTAATCCTAGATATTATCAATCAAAGGATCAAAGCACATTTTAAGGATTATTAATCATAAAATGATTCAATCAAGTCACAAATAATCCTAGATATCAATCTAATCACAATACAACTCTCAAACATGTGAAAAACCTAGAATCCAAAAAACTAGTTCACATATGTCTCTAATTAGAATTTTGATTAGGATTGATTGTGAAACTATCTTTCTCAATAGCATTCACCATACATATACATACATATAAAAGAAACCCCAAGCAAATTGAAGGTTATAAAAGAAGAAATCTCAAAGATATGACAACTACCTTGCAATCACGAGCTGGTTCGGTCTTGATGATGAAACCACTCAAAAACTTGATCAAATAGCTACAAGACCACTTAGAAAAGGTATATTACTGGATTACAAACAATCTCCAACTTGAATCAACAAATTTTGACTTCGTATGAGAAAGTTATGGTGTTTGGAAGGTGAGAAAAATTGAGAGAAAAATTCTGGTGAGATTTTCTATTCTTCTTCTTCTTCTTCTTCTTGAAAATGAATGGGAGGGAATGGAGAGATTTAAAAGGAAAAGAGAGAGGGAAAGAACCGGCCAACCAGCAGCTGCCACATTAGCTCCACGTGTGGACCATGTGTGGCACACGTGGGCAGAGGGCAGTGTTGCTCGTGTGGCACACGTGGACTCCAAGCTTGGCCATTTGCCTAGCTTGCTCCTCCCGCGCTCCTTCGCATTCTTTGGTCGTATTCGGGCCTCCGAACTCCAATTTTGAATTCATCTTCGGATTACGAATCGTGACTCCTTCACACACAATGACGACTATAAAACTTTGACAAAAAGGTGGATAGCTAGGTTTTAATGGTTATATGCCATCTAGCTAATTAATCTCATTGTATGATTGATATTGTTTTTTGATAGCTAGGATTTCATGCTAATATGCCATCTAGCTAATTAATCTCATTGTATGATTGAGATTGTCTTTGATAGCTATTGTATCTAGGATTGGTTATTCTTAACATGGCATACAACTTAACATAGCTAAAGTTGTATGCCATGTCATATAGCTATTTTTATATCTATGATTGATTTTATTGACATCATATAATCATAGATAAGCATTTAGTGTACCCTAGCATTATTTGCATATTTGAATATCATTGCATATTTGAATATCATTGCATATTTACTTAGGGTTTGATCTCTTCAGAGAAATAAGTCTTGTGTGATGACCGGGATTAGGTTGTACGCCGGGATTAGGTGGTCACATGAGCAATTGGACTAGGTCTATTTTTACAGGCATGCGGGTAGTGGTAGCGAGTTATAGTCTGAGTATGGTTGAGGTCAACCTAGGATGTAAACGTTATCACAATTAGTGGATTCGAGGTTTGAGTGTGGCACACTTACCAGCCCGTGGTTTTTCCCTATTGAGGGTTTCCACGTAAATATCAAGTGTCATTTATAATTCCGCACATATTACACTTGATAAATTATATTGACTAGATAGGGGTATTTTCATAAATTGACTAATCGCGAAAATTGGTAATAAGGGTTAAAATCTATTCACCCCCCTCTAAATTATATATTGAACACGCCGTTAATTTGTTTCACACCCATTGAGGCCTTGCCATCTCAACTCCCCGTGAGAGGCGCGTGAGCCTCATGGGGCAGAGAGGTAGCCTTCCTGTGAGGCTCACGCGCTCCTCACGCGCCCTCACCGGAAGGTGGCCTAAAATGGCCTTTGGCCATCCGCCTCCTTCGCGCTTCTTTCTCGTTCTTTGACCATTCACTGGCCTCTGAACTCTAAATTCGAATCCGTTTTTGGATTACAAACCATGACTCCCTCACGCACAAGGAAGACTATGAAATTTTGACAAAGGTTAAGAATTCGACTTGGTACACGACGACAAAGACAACACAACGTATGAGAACGTAAAGTAACGTAGCTTCCTAGTTTGAACTTGAAACCTAATGAGTGAGTAACCGAAACGACCAAAACTCAATAAGGAATTATATGAGATCATATTTAAGTCCAAATCAAAATATGCACAAACAAATAAACACAAAGTCATACAAGTATGCCATTTCCTAGAGATAGTCCTAGAACATGCAATTCTACAATGTTTATCAATATAAGACTAATGAATGTGCATACTTCAATAAATGTGTGAATGTGTTTCACCAAATGTAGCACAATGATGTAGGGACACACGTGTATGAATTGTGTGTGTGTGCACTAATGCCTTGCAAGAGGAAGAAGTATCTTGATACCTTAGCATCCAAGTATACGTTTTTCCTCTTGAAGACGATATTTGCATGAGAAGTTGCTTTTCTCCTTTGAAGCTTCTTTTCACCAAGAACCACCTAAGCAACTAACCATTACAAATAAAGAGAGTTTTGCAATGGAATCAAGCTAACAAAAATCAAGGATCTTACAACTTGGCTATCATTCGTCTTGGTTGCGATTGCTTCGATCCATTTTGAGACATAATCCATAGGAACTAAGATGTAGTTAAACCTGTATGATGATGGGAAAGGTCCCATGAAATCAACTCCCCATACATCAAATATCTCCACCACCAATTGGCTTGACAAAGGCATCTCGTCTCTCTTACCAATGTTTCTCGTTCTCTAGCACCTATCACAAGAAATACATAAATCTATAGTTTCACCCCAATCACCTTTAACGAAGAACCATATGTTCTTCCAGTATTTGGAGTAAAGATGATTGTGTGTACAAATTCGCCAAACATGACACGTCATCAAAAAAGCCAATAGGTGCTGAAAGAAGGGATGCCACGTCACTCGTTGACCAAGTCAAAGGGGAAAAACATGGATCAGTTAATAGGTCAAGGGTGTAGTCGCCAGAATCAAATATATACTCGCCAAAGTCAGAAATGTAGTCGCCAAATGATAAAACCCAGAAGCAGGGGTGTTCGCTGCATCAGCCTATTGAGCATGAACCGACCCCGCAGAAGCACAATGGTAAAACCCCCACTCACGGAAAACCCTCTACACCAAGGAGTCTTAGAATAAAGAGGCAGGAAAGCCTATCCTAATCCGTAACAACATGGGATTCCCAATACAAGTCCAAGAGGAAGTCCTACTACAAACACGCCTAAAATCAAAGGGAAACCCTAAATATCATGTATAAATAGAACCACCTATCCCACGAGGAAGGGGTCGAAAAAACCAAAAGAGAAAGAAAGCAAGAATTCGAGAGATCTGAGTGTGTAACAAAGCCAAGTAATTCAGTGATATTTTCCTGTCCTCCGGGACGCCGTGGTTTTTTCCCATTCAAGGGTTTTCCACGTAAATCTGTCTTTTGCATGTTCTAATTTTCTTTCTTGTTTGACGTTTGTTTTGATTTAGTTATTGACTCTGTGATAATCCAAAAATCACTGTCAACAATTGGCGCTAGAAGGAGGGGGTAATTTGAACAAGAACTTCGAAGAACCCTTGTGACTTAAAAACATGAACAGCGACAAGGAAGGCAACTCCAGTGGAGATCAGATTGTTGAAATAACTGCGCCAACAGGCGATGGAGCAGCGACGATCGGAGAACAATCTGTGGCAACGCCAGGAGCTAGGACAACAAACCCAAAAACTCTGCAGCACTTTCAAACTGCGTTGATGAATCTGATCAGTGAGGCTAACAAAATATGACTCTCACTTCCCATAGGCCTGGGAGTCTCCTCTCCCTACGAATTAACCACACCTGGAATCCATCCACCTGGGAGATTACGGTCAGAAGTCCACATTGCCACCCCCGACACTCGAGTGAGGCAGACCCCCGAAGAACCTCCCCAGGACAACCATGAAGGTTTCGAGGAAAGAAGATATAGAAAGGGAAAAGCTGTGATGAACGACGAATCCCTGGAGATACAAAATCACTTGCAGATACATGGGACAAATTCTAATGACACGCATCAAAGGAGACGGCGGAGACACCGCTCTATCTCATCTGAAGACAGAAGTCCCCAACAAAGAAGAGAATTACCATCCAAAAGGGTACGGTGAAGAAGATCTGAAAGCGCAGATGATCAGATTGTCAGGAATCCGAATGATAAAGATGACTATGGGAGAATGACAATTAAGAGCAGACTCAACCCAGCAGGAGAACCAACTGGCCATTGAGATGTTATCTTACAAGAGTTGTCAAGGAAGGTTTCAACAATGGCGCGGAGGTATGGTCGCAACGTATCTTCAGATGACGAATCAGAGAGTCCATTCGTCGATCACATTGCTCGCACCCAGTTTCCAGATAGGTTCAGAATGTCGACCATTGAACAGTATAAAGAAAACAGGGATCCGAAGGAGCATGTTCGCCGATTCCGTAATATTATGGCCCAGTATTCATCCAATGACGGACTGCTATGTCTCACCTTCCCACAGACATTCGGCGACCTTGCCTCTAGATGGTTTGGAAGACTTCCACCTGGAAGTATAAGCAGTTTCTCAAAACTCAGCAAAGCGTTCATAAGACAATTCATGGGGAGCGTGCAGAGAAGGAAGTCACTCGCCCATCTATCGAATCTAAAGCAGGAGCACAATGAGTCGATCAAGAAGTATCTAGCAAGATTCGGGAAAGAGGTTGCCCAAATTGAGGATGCCAGTGATGTAGCTGTTATCGCCGCTTTCACCAATGGGTTGCAAAGTGGGCGACTATCCTTTGATCTGCGAAGGGATAGGCCAAAAACTTATGAGGAGATGATGGAAATAGCCGGTGATTATGCATTGGCAGAAGAGGAAGAAGTAGCACAAGGGGGTAGCTACGTACATGGCCATAAGCCTGACTCGAAGTCGGAACATAAGGACAACAAGAAGACACAGTCGCGTGATCGCCAGGGAGACGAAAGAGGCCAAAAGGGACATCCAAGGGAAAGCAAAGGAAACGCTCGATCCAGCAGGTTTCAGGGAAGGTACAACCGTTACACCCCCTTAACTGGCGACCAGGAGGAAATACTTTCTGTGGTAGAAGACAAAAGACTCGCCAAATACCCTCGGCAACAATCAGCTAACGCCAGGAGAGATACAACCAAGTACTGCCGATTTCATAAAGATCATGGGTATGAAACTTCAAAGTGTTTCCAGTTACGTGATCATATTGAGAGCTTGATCAAGGACGGGCATCTGAAAGATTTTACGTTGAAAAGCGATAAGCAAGGTGGTCGCCAAGATAACCACCAAGGGATCGGGCAGGAAAGGAGGAGTCCAAGGAGGAACAGCCCTAACGCCGCTATAAACACCATCTTTGATGGGCCCCATACTGGGAGAAGCAATCGAGAAAGGATGTCAGAAGTCTGAGAAGTAATGCATGACAGCAGAAATATGGAGATTAATTCTGTGCAGAGGAACCCCAAGAAAAGAAGGGAAAGACATGACCCCATAACATTTACGGCGGAAGACTCCGACGGAATCGATGCAAAGCCTAACGATGCAATTGTAGTGGGAGTTCAAATTGCACACAGGGATGTCCTTCGGGTAATGATTGATAACGGAAGTTCAGCAGATATTCTAAGTGCTAGAGTATACGATGAGCTGCGACTGGATAGGAAGGATCTAGAACCTTTCCATGTACCGCTGAAAGGTTTCGGGGGTGCAGAAGTAAGATCTTTGGGAACTGTAAAACTGCCGGTGAGGTTCGGTACGGCGCCATGCAGGCGAACAATCCTGTTGGATTTCGTTGTAGTTGACATCCATAATTGGCCATATAATGCTTTGCTTGGCAGACCTTTTCTTAACAAGGCCCGAGCTGTCACTTCAACCCACGCCTTGAAGGTAAAATTCCCCACAGAATTTGGAGTCGGGGAACTGAAAGGGTCACAAGAGATGGCTCGCCGCGCTAACCTTTCAATCTTTAAAGATAAAGTGGGAATAAAGACCTTAAACATATTCGAAGTGAATAAGGAGGCACGGGAAGAAAATCCAGAAGCATTCGAATTGGACCCAAGGGACAAAGCAAGCAGAGAGAAGGAAGAGCCAACTGAGTCCATTATTCTGGATGAAGCAGAATCGAATAAAACAGTCAGGATTGGAGCCAGGCTGGCTGAACGAGTCAAGAGAGATGTAACAAGCCTGCTGAAAGAGTACAAGGGGATATTCGCTTGGAGCCATGAGGACATGCCGGGAATTGATAGAAGTGTTATTTCACACAACCTGGCTGTGAACGAAAAATGCAAACCAGTGGTGCAAAAAAGGAGAAGCTTCAACCCAGAGAGAAGTGCGGCGATAAAAGAGGAGGTATCCAAGTTGCTCGCCGCAGGGTCCATCAGGGAAGTTAAGTACCCAGAATGGGTGGCGAATGTAGTTCTAGTGAAGAAGAAGAATAATCAATGGAGGATGTGCGTCGATTTCACCGACCTAAACAAGGCCTGCCCCAAGGACAGCTTCCCGCTACCAAGAATTGACCAGTTGGTCGATGCAACGGCAGGACATGAGACATTGAGCTTCATGGATGCTTACTCGTGCTATAACCAGATAAAAATGCATGTGCCTGATGAGGAAAAGACGGCATTCACCACAGACCAAGGGTTATACTGTTACACAGTCATGCCGTTCGGCCTGAAAAATGCTAGAGCAACTTACCAGCGTTTAATCAACAAGATGTTCGCCAGACAAATAGGAAGAAATATGGAGGTCTACGTTGATGATATGCTAACAAAAAGTATCACAGCAGAGAAACATTTGATGTGTTGGTAAAGTACAGAATGAAGTTGAACCCCGCAAAATGCGTGTTCGGCGTACCATCAGGAAGATTTCTCGGGTATCAAGTACATCAAAGAGGAATCGAAGTGAACTCGGAGAAAATCCAAGCATTAGTATAAATGGTTTCGCCAAGAACTTTGAAGGACGTCCAAAGGCTCACAGGGTGCCTGGCATCGCTGAGCAGGTTCATAGCTAAATCGACAGACCGATGCCTACCATTTTTCAAAGCTCTAAAGAAAGGAAAGGGAGTCGAGTGGAACGAAGTGAAACAAATATTGCACGGTGTGTATAAAACTATCTAGAGAGGGGGTGAATAGATTTTAAACTTTAATACCCAATTTTCGCATGTATGTCAATATTACGAAAATACCCCTAACTAGTCAATATAAATATCAAGTGTAAAAAGTGCGGAATTATAAATGACACAAGATATTTACGTGGAAACCCTCACGGGAAAAAAAACCACGGGCTGTTATGTGCGCCACACACGAACCTCGAATTCACTAATTGAAATGATTACAACCTAATCTCGGTTTAATGATCTAATCCCAATCAATAATCATCTCAACTACCTAATCCCGGTATAAGTGGACCTAGTCCAATTGCTTGTGATTTAAGCTACCTAATCCCGATAGCAACACAAGACTTAATTCTCTAAGAAGAGATAATACAACCTATGTGAATATATAAAATATCCAAAATGCAATTAAGAGCTAGGTTACTTTATATGCTTATCTAGGATAGTGATTATGCAATTAATTCAATCCTAGATATTAAAAGCTAGATGACATGTCAAGTAGCTTAGCTAAACATAGATTAACAAAACCTAGATAGCTATCAAAAATACAACACTCAATCATGTCAACACAACAATCTCTAATTTGTATCTAGAATATATTCAAGAGCATACAAATAATATAAGAGATGTCAATGATAAATAAAACGCTAATTATGTATGATAATAGTGAAGAACTTACCAAAGAATATGTGTTGACCAAAACCCATGCAAGCAAGCATCCTAACTAAGCTAGAAAATGCTAGATGATATTTTGATGCATATGAGAATGGTTTTTGAGTGTTAAAAAAGTGTTCTTGATTTGATTTTCTCTCAAATGTCTCTCTTTGAAGTTTAGGGTTCTTAGAGTTAAAGAACATTAATTCTGAAAATGAGAAAGTGTTATATTTATAGACATCAAGAACAGAACATGTGAAAAGACAAGTTTGCCCTTGAAACGCACCGTTCAGCGGTTTCAATCGACAGCCAGGCCGCCGATCATGACCGCCGAATTGAGCTCATGAAGAATAGAGCATAAACGGCGGTTCATTCGGCGGTTTCGTGACCGCCGATACAAACCGCCGAATCAGACCCGAGAGATCGAAATCGATCAGGTATGAACGGCGGTTTCGAACGGTGATCGTGACCACCGATCGTTACCGTAGAATTGCTCCTAGAAGCAAACGGCGGTTCCATTCGGCGGCTAGGCCGCCGATCATAACCGCCGATCACCAACAGAGGTGAAAACCAAAGAGAAGCCAAGGGCATTCTCTGTAGACGGTCTTCGCGCAAAACCAAGCACATTCTAGTGCATGCGCGGACGTTTCCGAACACTATCGAGAAACGAATTACAAGACACATAAATACACAACAAGATATAACAATCAAAGTGCTAGTGTGTAATGTGACATATGAAGAGAATGCACACAAATGTAAGAATGCAAAGTGTGTGTGTGCTTCTAAATCTCTTCAAAGAAAGTTAAGCACTAGAAGTATACCTTTGGAGTGCTCGTCCCTTGAGGTCTTGAAAGGGCCTTTGAGAATGATTCTCAATCATCTAAACTACCCTTACATACAAACCCCAACACGTGGTTTGTCCACGAAATAAGCCAATCAAAGAATGGGAATCCTTACAATCTCCCCCTTTGGCTATTTCGTGACAAAACCACCACTCACATTGATCCTCACAAACATAATTGAATCTACGGGATAACAAAGATAATCTACATTACAAAGAGATAAGAATAAAAAAAACTTCGAGTCTTCAATCTCTTGTAGAACTATCAACCCTTCAAAACAAAAGATTATATTTTCCAAAGCAAGAGTATGTGAGATGATCAAGTGAGAATAAAACAAGCATTTGCATATAAGAATTTTAAGCACAACATCATGCAATGTATGTGTATGCAATGCTCCCCCTCAACGGGTTACTCCCCCTTAATGTATATTCTCCCCAAAATGCACAATTGCCACTACAATTTGCAACTCCCCTTACCACATCCTACTCCCCCTTTTTGTCATGATATAGGCAAAGGAGTAGTCCCCAACCGGGTCACTCATATCAACGAGAGATAGAGGCATGCAAGATAATTGCATAATCAATATAAGTCACTTTATGCATCTCAATTAATTGGAGAGAAACAAGGAGATTTATTTGGTAGAAAATGTGTGAATCAAACATACTTTGCATACAAGACATGTAGCATTTAAGTCCAAAATACAATGGTATTTGGCAAAGCAAATGACAAAGGTTTCTAATAAGAATTCAAACCAATTTCACCAATGTCATGAGTAAATCAAGGATATAGAATATATTGATTTCAATTTAAGAGCAACTATATCCAACTTTATAAGCGAAACATGGCATGAGCAACTTTGCACCCTTTTTAATTTTTCCGGATAAGATATCCGTATGATAGTAGCCATGTTCAACCAATAAAGAAAGAGAGACATTTGGAATTTAAATTCCTTTGAATGGATACAAGATCATTTATTCATTTTGAGTCTCATTAGCTTTTTCACACATTATTGCAGTTAAGAAATGCAATCATCAAAACATGCTTTTTAAGATTAGCATTTAGCATGTCATTTAGCAAACATCATGTCATGGAGATCATTATAGGTCATTCAAATCATACTTCCTATGTAAATATCTCCTAGTCCAAAAATGCATGTTTGAACATAAATATAACATGGATTGCAATACAAGCATTGATCACACTTATTGAATAGAAAATATATATACAATGCAACCAAGCTTACTCAAGCAACAAAAAGAGAAGCATAAGATATTTCAAATTTTTTGCAAGTGACAAGAATGCAAAATAGCTCTCTTTGCTTGAGTTCCCCATATGGGGTCATCATCAACCTTCAACAATGAAGGTCATGAGGTCCTATAGACCTCCCAAGTCCATTTGGCTTGGATGAAACTATTTGAGACTTGATAGTCTCGTAGCAAGCGGGTTCATTTTTCCTTATCCACATAGGTGTGACATTTTTCTTCCTAGTGGTCAATTGTTCTAGAGATCTAGATGTCATAGGATCATGTAAATGAATTTCTTCCTTCCTATGAGCATGCATTCTAGCTCTAGCTTTCTTTTTCTCAATCATGCTTTTAACTCTACACATTTTAATGTAACGAAAGCACTTTGGTCTAATATGACCATCAACACCACAAAAATGACATGTAGGGACAAAGTTAGGAATCATACCATGTCCTTGTGCATGTATATGAGCCTTCCCATGTCTTTGTGGTTGTCTTGGTTGTTGGATAGGATTTCTCCTTCTTTGTTGTTGACCAAGACTTGGTTGCTTCCACGGTTGAGTTTGCATGATTGGTCTCTTCCCTTGATGGATTTGAGTTTGAGGGAAGTTAGCATGAGGAACTCTTGTAGGTTGAGCTTGAGGTTGTCTTCTTGGAGCTACCTTCACTTGTGCACTATGAGAGCATTGTCCTAGCTCAATCTTCTTCCTAGGAGTTTGCACCGGTGAATCTTCTTTGTAGCTCAAGCTTTTGACAAACATGGTCTTGTTAGGAGTGGAGGACTCCTTACTATCTTCAAACCCAAGACCTCTCTTATCACAAGGACTCTTTCCAACACTTAACATGTGGTCAAGTTTTTCGGTGCTAGAAACTATCCTAGTCCTTGATCCTTTAGCCTCTTCAAGCTCTCTTTTTAATTCTTCTTCATTCCTCTTAGATAAGTCTAACTCCTTTCTTAGCTTATCTTCAATATTCTTGGATCTATCCACTTGTTCACTTAAGTGGTCAACATGAGCCACAAGGTCTAGATTCTCTTCTCTCAATCTTCGTATTTTTTCCTTGGTCTTCATTGCTAAGCTTTTAAACTCAGTGAGGTATTCATCTAGAACCTTTTTCTTCACATATCCATGTGAGGAGTTAGATGAAGAGTCATCTTCATTAGAGTCACTTTCTTCTTGACTCTCATTCTCTTCTTCATTGTAGGAGATCGGAAAGGCAAAATAGTTGTTCTCACAATCATTCAAGCTTGAGGGACTTCCTTCAACAACTTTCACTTTGTTGTCCCGCTTGTGAGAGCAACCTAATGCCAAGAATTTTGCCACAATCTCTTCATCACTATTACTTGAAGTGGCGGCCTCCTCTCTTTCATCTTCCAAGTTAGCACATTCCTTGGAGATATGCCCGAATCCTCCACATTCGTAGCATTGAATCTTCTCTCTTGAAGACATCTCATGATATGGCTTGACATTCTTAATAGTGGACTTCTTCTTCTTGAAGTCATTCCCCTTTGAGCCATAATCACTCTTTTGAAGATTCAAGAACTTCTTGAATCCTTTGGCAATGAGTGCCATGTCTTCATATGAGTCATCCTCCTCCTCTTCCATCTTGGATGTCTTCAAGGCAATATCCTTTTTCTTCTTAAGAGGAGATGTGGTAGCCTTTCTTGATTCATAGGCTAGAAGTCTTCCAATGACTTCACTCGGCTTCATATCCTTGTAGGTGTCATTTTCTTCTAAAGCCGTCACTTTGGGTTCGAACCTCTCAGGAAGTGATCGCATGATTTTTTGCTTGATTCTTCTATCCGAGTAAGGATCACCAAGTTGGTGACTTTGGTTCACAATGTCCATTAGTCTCACTTGGAAGTCATTGAAGTGCTCGTGCTCTTCCATCCTAATGGTCTCAAACCGAGTTTGAAGGATTTGAAGCTTTGAGTTCTTGACAACCTCGGTGCCTTCATGTGCAACTTCTAGGATGTCCCATGCCTTTTTAGCAATCCTAGTAATTTGAATCAGTTTGTACTGATATTCACTCACTGCACATCGGATGGCATGAATGGCCTTGTTGTTCCACATGGAGTCAATAAATTCTTAAGGACTCCACTGTGCCTTAGGCTTGAGAACCTCTTCTCCTCCATCCGTATGAGTCATCATAGGTGGAGCATATCCATCTTCAACCGCCATCCACGCCCTATCATGGATTTGGCATATGTATGCTTCCATTTTCCCCTTCCATGAGGAGTAATTATCGTCGGTGAGCAATGGTGGCCTCACGCTCGACGCTCCCTCTTTGCTCATCCCGAAACCACTCATAGTGTTTGGATGAATGCAAATGAGATGAATGCAAAATGTATGAATAAATCAAAAAATCACACAAGATGCAAAACACACCAAAATGAGCAAGGATCACCTATGTATGTCTAGGAACCCGCTCTGATACCAATTGAAACAAATATAGCACGGTGTGTATAAAACAATCTAGAGGGGGGGGGGGGTGAATAGATTTTAAACTTTAATACCCAATTTTCGCATGTATGTCAATATTACGAAAATGCCCCTAACTAGTCAATATAAATATCAAGTGTAAAAAGTGCGGAATTATAAAAGACACAAGATATTTACGTGGAAACCCTCACGGGAAAAAAACCACAGGCTGTTATGTGCGCCACACACGAACCTCGAATCCACTAATTGAAATTATTACAACCTAATCTCGGTTTAATGATCTAATCCCAATCAATAATCATCTCAACTACCTAATCCCGGTATAAGTGGACCTAGTCCAATTGCTTGTGATTTAAGCTACCTAATCCCGATAGAAACACAAGACTTAATTCTCTAAGAAGAGATAATACAACCTATGTGAATATATAAAATATCCAAAATGCAATTAAGAGCTAGGTTACTCTATATGCTTATCTAGGATAGTGATTATGCAATTAATTCAATCCTAGATATTAAAAGCTAGATGACATGTCAAATAGCTTAGCTAAACATAGATTAACAAAACCTAGATAGCTATCAAAAATACAACACTCAATCATGTCAACACAACAATCTCTAATTTGTATCTAGAATATATTCAAGAGCATACAAATAATATAAGAGATGTCAATGATAAATAAAACACTAATTATGTATGATAATAGTGAAGAACTTACCAAAGAATATGTGTTGACCAAAACCCATGCAAGCAAGCATCCTAACTAAGCTAGAAAATGCTAGATGATATTTTGATGCATATGAGAATGATTTTTGAGTGTTAAAAAAGTGTTCTTGATTTGATTTGATTTTCTCTTAAATGTCTCTCTTTGAAGTTTAGGGTTCTTAGAGTTAAAGAACATTAATTCTGAAAATGAGAAAGTGTGATATTTATAGACATCAAGAACAGGGCATATGAAAAGACAAGTTTGCCCTTGAAACGCACCGTTCGGCGGTTTCAATCGGCGGCCAGGCCGCCGATCATGACCGCCGAATTGCGCTCGTGAAGAACAGAGCATAAACGGCGGTTCATTCGGCGGTTTCGTGACCGCCGATACAAACCGCCGAATCAGACCCGAGAGATCGAAATCGATCAGGTATGAACGGCGGTTTCGAACGGCGGTTGTGACCGCCGATCGTGACCATAGAATTGCTCCTAGAAGCAAACGGCGGTTCCATTCGGCGGCCAGGCCGCCGATCATAACCGCCGATCACCAACAGAGGTGAAAACCAAGGAGAAGCCAAGGGCATTCTCCGTGGACGGTCTTCGCGCAAAACCAAGCACATTCTAGTGCATGCACGGACGTTTCCGAACACTATCGAGAAACGAATTACAAGACACATAAATACACAACAAGATATAACAATCAAAGTGCTAGTATGTAATGTGACATATGAAGAGAATGCACACAAATGTAAGAATGCAAAGTGTGTGTGTGCTTCTAAATCTCTTCAAAGAAAGTTAAGCACTAGAAGTATACCTTTGGAGTGCTCGTCCCTTGAGGTCTTGAAAGGGCCTTTGAGAATGATTCTCAATCATCTAAACTACCCTTACATACAAACCCCAACACGTGGTTTGTCCACGAAATAAGCCAATCAAGGAATGGGAATCCTTACACGAATATTGTGAAAGAGCTTTCCAGGCCCTGAAAGATTACCTTGGAAGGCACCGCTACTGGCAAAACCAGAAACAGGAGAGACGTTGTATATGTATTTGTCCGTTTCTAAAGCAGCCACAAGTTCCGTGCTGGTAAAACAGGAAGAGGGAATCCAGAGACCAATATACTACACCAGCAAGGCATTGTTACCAGCCGAAACCAAGTACTCACTGGCTGAAAAAATGGCACTCGCTCTAATCACAGCAGCAAGGAAGTTAAGGCCATATTTCTAGGCTCATAAAATCGGAGTATACACCAATTGCCCACTGAAACTAATTCTGCAGAAACCAGAAGTATCCGGTCGATTAACGAAGTGGGCGATCGAGTTAAGTGAATTTGATGTAGAGTATTTGCCAATGACGGCAATTAAAGCCCAAGCAGTGGCAGACTTTGTAGCAGAGTTCACTGAGCCAAGTGTAGAAGTGGCAAGAATGATGGTGGAGCAAAATAAGAGAGTATTCAAATGGCAACTCCGCGTTGACGGGTCGTCCAACACGCACGGCAGCGGGGCAGGGGTAGTAGTGTTAACCCCGGAAGGAGATTCAGTCGAATGTGCCTTGCGTTTTGACTTCAAAGCTACTAACAATCAAGCTGAATATGAGGCACTCATAGCAGGTTAAAAGTTTGCACAGTCCTAGGAGCAGATGAGGTAGAAATCTTCAGCGACTCTCAAGTTGTTGTCAATCAGGTACTAGATGAATACCAGGCGAGAGATGAAAGCATGATCACCTACCTAGAATTAGCGAGAGAGCTACTGGAAAGATTTAAAGAATACAGAATTATTCATATCCCCAGAGAAGAAAACGAGCAGGCTGATGCCTTAGCCAAGCTAGCATCCGCCACAATCAACATCTGGCCCAAAACTATCTCTATGATCCGCCTATTGCAGCCAAGTATAGTAAAAACAAAGGAAGTTGGGGCAATCTTTGGCGAGAGGAACAGCTGGATCACACCCATCAAAGAGTACCTCATCAATGATGTACTCCCAAGTGATCCATTAGAAGCAAGACGATTAAAGTACAAAGCTACGAGATATTCAATACTCAATGGAGAACTGTACAAAAGGGGGTACTCAAGAGCACTGCAGAGATGTGTCGGACCTGAAGAACCAGAAGGTATCCTAAGAAGCATACATAGTGGGAATCGTGGGAATCACACTGGGGGTGTCAGCTTAGCCCACAAAACATTAAGGCAGGGTTTTTACTAGCCAACACTATTCGCCGACGCCAAAAGAGTGGCAGCGAGATGTGAGGCATGTCAAAAGATTGCCAACAACATTCGCCAACCACCTAAACTCTTGCAGAGTATTACCTCGCCTTGGCCGTTTGCCATATGGGGGATTGACTTGATCGGCCCAATGCCAACAGCAACTGGAGGAGCGAAGCACGCTATAGTAGCTGTAGATTATTTTAAAAAGTGGGTAGAAGCCGAACCATTGGTACATATAACAGAAGCCAATACTATAAGCTTTGTGAAGAAAAATATCCTGTACAGATTCGGGATACCCAACACCATCATCACTGACAATGGGACCCAATTCGACAGAAACAAATTCAGGGAGCTATGTGACAAGTATGGTATCAACAACTATTACGCCTCCCCAGCGCACCCGCAGACAAACGGCCAAACTGAAGCAGTGAACAAGATCATAAAACACAACCTGAAAGCTAAATTGGCAGCAAAAAAGGGAGGCTGGGCAGAGAAATTACCACAGGTACTTTGGGCATATCGAACCACAGAAAGAGGTTCAACAGGTGAGACCCCATATTCCATGGCTTACGGAGCTAAAGCAGTCATCCCCGTAGAGACGTCTTTCTCTTCACCAAGAGTACAACTCTTTCAACCCGAACTCAATGTTGATATGTTAAAATGCGGTCTGGATGAATTAGAAGAGAGAAGAGAGAAGAGAACGTGCACAGATAAGAAACACTGCATACCAATAGAGGGTAGCTAGGTATTACAATTCACATGTGCGTGAAAGGAGGTTTGCACTCGGCGACTTGGTGCTGAAAAGGTGAACCCAGGAACTAGAGACAAGGCTGCAGGATCACTCGCAGACAAATGGGAAGGGCCTTATCAAATCACGGGCATAGTTGGCCACGGGGTATATCGCATCACTCGAGAAGGTTTTGGCGAACTACCTCGGCCATGCAATGCGCAGTACCTGAAGATATATTACCCTTGACTTTTTCATTATCTCTAAAGATTTAGTTCACAGTTTTTTATTCATAGGCAATTTCCGTTTTAGCATTTTTTCTATGCTACTGTTTTGACAAAAGTTGCAGGAACTATCCAAATAAAGAGTAATTTATTACTGAGAATTCGTGACTTGACTCGCCAGTTACAAAGGGCATTCACCGTCTTATATCAATACCATTGCGTAAAGACGAGTTTCGTACTCGCAGCAATAAGAATAAGTTGCGACCCAACGAAACTAAAGCAAGCCAAAAGCGATTACGTCGCCATAGCCCAAGCTACAGAAATTGGGGATCGCCACTACTAGGAGAATAAGATCTCCAGAGAAAAACTTGGTGTGGGCAAAACGCCCTGAACAAGCACCAAGTACGCCAAAACTCAACAATGGCAGCTGAATAAATAAAAGCATGTTAAAAACTTGGTGTATGGTCGGATACGTCCTGATAAACACTGAGTACGCCAAAATCCAGCAATGGCAGCTGAATACAACAAAATATGCTAAAAACTTAGTAAAACACTGAGTACGCCAAAATCCAGCAATGGCAGCTGAATAAAAACTTAGTAAAACACTAAGTACACCAAAATCCAGCAATGGCAGCTGAATACAACAAAATATGCTAAAAACTTAGTAAAACACTGAGTACGCCAAAATCCAGCAATGACAGCTGAATAAAAACTTAGTAAAACACTGAGTACGCCAAAATCCAGCAATGACAGCTGAATACAACAAAAATGCTACAAAGTGAAATACTGAGCAAAAATTCAGCGAATAGCAGCTGAATACACAAACATATGCTAAAAACTTGGTGAAATACTGAGCAAAAGTCAGCAAAGGCAGTTGAACAAAGAAAAAGTTTATAACTTTTAATAAATAAAGTCATTTACAATTAAAGAATTAAGAGTGAAGATACAAAAAGAGAAACTGAAGATATAAAGATTTACAATCCTTCAGTATGAAAGACACAAAATTTCAACTAGCTGCAGAAGGGCCCTCGCTATCTTCCTCATCTTCGATCTCCTCGTCTGAAGGCCAGGTAACTTCCTCATCCCCTTCTGGCATAAAAGGCTCATAATCCCTTCCAGCAACAGGACCCAAGTCAGGCTCAGCGCCAGAACCAGAAAAGCTGCCCTTCTGACCCGAGTAGTAAGTATTGAAGACACGCTTGCTGGGGATTTCTAAATGCATAGGGTGAGGTTCAGTCGTGTTGTAACGACAGTGGGCTTTCCAACGTTTTATCTGCTCTTTAATTGACTCCACCTCGCTGGCCATATGCTGTTGAAAAACCGGTCGAAATGTTTCAGAGCCTTCTCATTTGAGTGATCCTTCATGGCGAAGAACTTCTTCGACTGCCTCATGCCCTTTTCAAATTCACACAATAAAAGCGCATCATAGGCAGGGGATCTCTTAAAACGATCAACCGCTTCAACCTCCAGCACAGCCTTGAGATCGTTCAGAATAAATTCATACGAGGACAACTAATTGCGCAAGTCCAAAGCCTCATGCTCAGCTTTCTCCTTTGCCTCCTCAGCTAGTCGCTCAGCTTCAAAGCGTGCTGCGAGCGATTCTTGATTAACAGAAAGTTGCTCTCGTAGTAAACGCATCTCCTCCTCAGTAGCAGCTAATTTCTCTTCAGCAGCCAGTTGGGCTGAGAGATAACCATCTGCAGATTCTCTCAATTGAGCAAGTTACTGAGCATGGGCTTCCTCAGCAGAGAGTTTCTCAGCTGCCAAAAGGGAGGTTTGTTCTCGCAGGCGTCTCACGTCCCTTGAAAGAAAATTTCCTCGCCTATAATTATCAGCCAACTCGGACAACATCTGAAAAGAAAAAATAGAAGTCAGGATACGTGCAAATAAAAAATACATGGGCAAAGCAAGAAGCCCACTAGAGAGTGGCAGTCGAAGAAAAATTCCATTTTCCTGTTGCAGGACCCTCCCAATCCTCATCAACATAGACATTGTTGTTCATTATATATGAGCAGATTTCTGCTGCCGTAAAATCTGAAAGTGAGATAGACCCGACTCCCTCACCAGCATTAGTTGGATCAATGGGAGGAGCTTCATGAGCGACACCGGAACTAGACCCAGTAGCCCCAGGCTGTCTCGATGACCCCGGCTTATCAGTTGACCCTGGTCGATCAGCTGACCCTGGCTGGCCAGCAAAAGAGGTATCCGGCTTATTCGCGGCTGCCGGAAGAGGAGTTGAACCGGTTGGGGAAATGGTAGGAGCATCAAAATTGTTTACCCCCTCCGGAAGAGAAGGCTCCATCAAATCTTGTCCCTCAACAGAAGCTCCAGGGACAGCCGTTTCAGCGGGGGGAGCCTCGGCGAGCACAGGGTCTTCAGCGTCCTCATCATCTAAAGAAACAACATATTGCACGACCCTTGACGCCCGTTTCAGAGGTCGAGCAGCATGGTCAGGCGTACCCTCAGCTGGACGTTTGCCTCTACCGGTTCTGGGGGTCAAATCGCTTGAAGGATCCAGGGGAGTCTCAGGAACATCCGCATCAAAAATAGGGATGTCACTGGCCACACTTGAAACCCCCACCTTCTCCTTTCCCTTACGACTGGAGGCACTCGCGGTGGCAGTCGCAGCAGGAGAAGTCGCAGCAGTACTCGCAGCAGGTGTACTCGCAGCAACCTCCGGGCGAACAGGGGATGCCCCCGACTAGACACGTCCCCCATCAACATCACCAACTTCCTCATCATCTGAGGGATCGCCACCATCCGGGCTAGCAACTCCCTCTTTAGCCAAACCAGCAGCTTGCCTTTTACTGGCAGCCTCAGAATTTTTAACTGCCCGAGCTTGCAGATCGCAAACTGTGTCAAAATCATGTACTGCAGAAACTCACCAAAAGTTAGCAAGTGGAGACAGGAAAACTATAATACTAAAAGAAAACAGGTAGAACTTACAGCGAGGAAGCCTGGCGGGTAGGCGCGGAAAAAGCCCCTGGGCGATCATTTTATCCTCGTCCAAAAGAAACGAGCGACCCCTTTCATTCAAAGGAAGGACAGCAGCAGCAGCAAGGTGAGACACCTCCTCATCCAACAAAATAGGGGCAGCTTTGGACCAGGCATCAGGAGAGGTAAAATGCCTAGGAACCTTCTTCGCCGCAAGATTTAGGCGACCATTGGCGGACACATCTCTACCCCACTCGCCGCCAACAAAATACCAGCTGTTCTTCCATCTCTTATTTGAGGTAGGAAAGCCCCAAATAAAACCCTTCTTTTTCTCATCACTGGAAACCTCCACTTGCCCAGGGTTCGCCATACCCTCAGGGATCCAGTTCTCCACGGGCGAAGAGAGAAGAAAGTATGTCCCACTGTTGCCAGCCTGCCTTAAAGTGTAAAAATGATGAATCTCACGAGGCGTGGGGGGTTCATAACCTTTCAACTTCCACATTAAACCCAAACACATGAGGATCCTATAGCTATTCGGGGCAAGTTGAGCAGGTGCAATTTGAACCTCCGCGAGGAACCTGACAATAAAAGGTTGAAGAGGAAGGGTAATCCCGCAGCTAAGCATGGCACCATAAATGGCGACCGCATTCTCAGGAGGATTCCACGCTGCTCGGCTACCAGGCAACATCAAAGTCACTGAGTCTGGAATCTTAAAGCGACTCTTATACTTACGGAGCTCACCCTCACCAACCACATTAACTTCAGTATCAAAGGAACAGGGGCGATCAAATGAAAAGTTCAGCCTGTTCCATTGATGGACCTCAACGTCAGAATCAACAATCATTTGCGCATCCAAAAGGGACCCCTGAGGAATCCTAGAAGCGCGTCGTTTGTTTCCACTTGGTCTAGAAGATCTTTGCATTTCTGGAGACTCACTATTGGAAGACGAAGAAGGATAAACATTAGGAAAAAAGTCATCATCAAAAGGCAGAATATAAACAGAAATGGGGACCGGAGAATCCGGGTGGAAATTACGAATCAAAGATTCGATTTTGTCTGCAGTACCCTTATCACCAAGTTCTAAGGCTTGCATCATCTGATTAAAAAGAGAAGAACGTAAGGAAGGATCCATGGGAACTCACCAGAAAACCCTAGGTTTGGAGGATGAGCAAGAGGTTTGGGGGCGTCGAGAAATAAGCACGATCAATTTTCGAAGCAAGCCGTCCGACAGCAAAGTAGAATAGAAGGAATTCGTGGCAGAGATTTCTAAGGAAGATGAAGAAGCTCTATTTTGAGAGAAGAACAAAGGAGAAAATAGAAAAATAAATGAAAAGAGCAAAGTGAGGAAGAAGGAACGATCGGGCCTTAAAAAGAGGGAATTTTGAAATTCAAAAAGAAAATCAAATAAAAGATATGCAATTAATGTGAGTGACAGCCACAGTAACTAGCCGCAATAGTCACCACCTGGTAATGGACATGTGGCATCTCGGGGATCACCAAGCAGTCAGAATATCCCCTCACCTGTCAAGTAAGTGGAAGCGCCAGAAGTTGTGTGGCTGAAATTAAAAACTTGCACCGGAAGAATCAACACAATACACAGTGAAAAGAAGAGAGAGAGTTAATTACAAAAATACGTCGAAATTCTGAAGGCATAGATATAAATACTACTCGCAGAGGCAAACGAAGCAAAGCCATTCGCCCGGCTCGGCGTATTTATAGGGGTATTGTTGTGTGTACAAATTCGCCAAACAGGACACGTCATCATAAAAACCAATAAGTGCTGAAAGAAGGGATGCCACGTCACTCGTTGACCAAGTCAAAGGGGAAAAACATGGATCAGTTAATAGGTCAAGGGTGTAGTCGCCAGAATCAAATATATACTCGCCAAAGTCAGAAATGTAGTCGCCAAATGATAAAACCCAGAAGCAGGGGTGTTCGCTGCATCAGCCTATTGAGCATGAACCGACCCCGCAGAAGCACAATGGTAAAACCCCCACTCACGAAAAACCCTCTACACCAAGGAGTCTTAGAATAAAGAGGCAGGAAAGCCTATCCTAATCCGTAACAACATGGGATTCCCAATACAAGTCCAAGAGGAAGTCCTACTACAAACACGCCTAAAATCAAGGGGAAACCCTAAATATCATGTATAAATAGAACCACCTATCCCACGAGGAAGGGGTCGAAAAAACCAAAAGAGAAAGAAAGCAAGAATTCGAGAGATCTGAGTGTGTAACAAAGCCAAGTAATTCAGTGATATTTTCCTGTCCTCCGGGACGCCGTGGTTTTTTCCCATTCAAGGGTTTTCCACGTAAATCTGTCTTTTGCATGTTCTAATTTTCTTTCTTGTTTAACGTTTGTTTTGATTTAGTTATTGACTCTGTGATAATCCAAAAATCACTGTCAACAAAGATGATTCATTTATATGTTCTCATCCCCAAGCAAAATAATATTTTGGAGTAAAGATGATTCATTTAGATCAGAAAAATAAACTACAAATCTGATTATTATGATTCAAATTGTATAATTACACAGCAGAATCACATCACATTTAAGCAAAGAAAATAAAAAACACACCCATTTCAGATCCACAAAAAAGTAGTATAATAAAACAAACCCAGATGAGAAAATCAAACCAGAGAGATGAGAAGGGTCCTTGACTTTGTTGGAGAGAGGAAAAGAGGCAGAGGAAGAGTCAAGTCAAGCTCATCTTCTTCCCACCGATCTGCTCTCTTTTCTGTCGCCGATATGCTATTATTGGCCCATCGATTTGCTCATCTTCTTCCCGCCGATCTGCTCTCTTTTCCGCCGCCGGTCTGGTCTTCTTCTTCGCCGATCTACTCTTCTTTTTCGCTGCCGATTTGCCCATCGATTTGCTCCATCTTCTTCCCGTCGATCTGCTCTTCTTTTTCGCTGCCGATTTGCTCTTCTTCTTCCCCAACGATCTTCTTCTTCTTCTTCTACTTCTTCTTCTTCAACTGATTGCTCACCTTCTTCTTCTTCAACCAATCTGGTTGTCTTCTTTTTTCCATTCTCCTCCATCGATGGCTCATGGCTGTTTTTTTTACTATTATTTATATTTAATAAACTACTGTTATTCAATTTATCCACAAAAGTCCCCAAGAATCTTTGCTTCACATCCAGCTTGATCTGCTTCTCAGTTCTTTGGTTACTAATCTGGGCATGCTTGAAGATTCTATTGTATCTCTCAATCCAACGGTTGTTGACAGTTGCCATGAATTTTTTTATCATCTGGGTATGCTCTAAGAAAGCAATGAAAAAAAAATATGAATGTTGGTTTATGAACATAAAAGGAAGACAAGGATGAGACAAATGAACACAAATGAGAAATCATGAAACAATTAGTAAGAACTTCATTGCTGAAACTGAAACAAATCATGAGTTTAAATCTGGAAATTCATAGAAATCTAGAAAATTTTCAACTAGAAAAAATATTAGAACAATTATAATTTTTTATATTTTGCAGATAACCTACCAGACGCATTTTTTACATTTTTATTTTTAGAATACAACTTTCAAGATATGCTACCAGACACGTTTTCGGATTTCGAAACTGAAACTAAAACACTGTTTTCGTTTTCATTTTCATTTTCATTTTTGAAAAACACCAAATGAAAAACGTTACAGGACACACCCTAGAAAACTTGACTTAAATCTGAGTTGGATGTATTTTTATTCCTTACTTCCAACATTGCCCTCAAACAATTTAAAAAATACAGCCAATATTTAATTAAAATAAAATATTATTTTATGTTGAAGGAGGCCATTATTGGCTTCCTTAGCCATTGGCCTTCTACTGAAGACAAAGGATGGATTCCTTATTCCTTCATCTTTAGAATTTTTATGTAATTTTTTATTTTTCTAAAATATTATTGTCTTTTAAATATCATTTTATTTAATTTATATATTTTTTTAAATATTTCATTAATTTACTAAATATTAATTAAACTAAAAAATATTAATATATAAAACAATCAGTTAAAGAGAGATATAAGATAATTAGTTAAAGGGGTATATTTCGTGTCTTATTAAAAGTTTTCAGATGTTTCCCATTCAAACATCATAAATAATGTAACTTCACAATTCACATTACATTACAGTGAGACTTCCTTTGCTTTTAAAATTAAAAAACTAGTAAAAAAACTAAATTGAATTAAAATTATTTTCATTTCTAAATTTTAATAACTATAATAAAAACGACATAGAAGACGTTTGAGTAGATAATGTCAAACTTCAGGTCGTCTAATAATATGAGCAAAACTCACCTTAATTAATTCAATTGTTAACAATAAATATAATCATTTGAATATGTGAAAAAAATAAAAAAATGATGGCTTGGAGGCTCTGTTCCCGCCTTTCCCATTACATCCCAAAACCTTATTTGATTCCACCAATTGTTTGCAGTTCAACAAGTCCTATTCTAGGTGGGTTTGGCTCAAATATTCAACGTCAGTTGCAATTGTTTTTTTTAATGTTTATATGCATATATGACTCCATTATTATCCTTTTTGATGTTGTTGTTCTTTTTATTATCTGTCATTTAATGTAAATGATCTAATGACAGCTTTTGGTTGGTCTTGTTAATGGGGTGATTGTGTATTGCAGTCCACTTGTTTGTAAAAAGTCCTGACTGAATCTTTTACTCTGCTTGTTATGGTTTAATATACTTACTCTTAGCTAGTTTAGAAACACTTTGCCTAATTGATAGTTTCAAAACGATCCCTTTGATCCATCTTTTAGCATTTTTGGTTGCCGAGGCATCGAAACAGAGTGTAGGAAGAGTAATATTAGTAGTAATGGAGCCTTATGTCTTAAGTAGGATTTTCATGGTTTTCTAATTTTTGTTATCGCCTTATGTCTTAAGTGGAATTGGTTGTTTTGTAGTGTCGCGGTCATATGCTCGTGGTGGGCGCAAAGGTTATGATCTCTTTGGCAGTGGAATACCTGGTGATGAGGATTTTAGAAAAGCCTGGAAGAAAGAGGTGGATGAGGACGAATGTCTGTGGACAGCAAGTGAAGATGAAAGCGATTCTGAGAAGAGAGAAGGTCGTCTCAAGAGAGAGATTAGGAAAGTGAGACAGCAGGCGAAGGAGCACTCGGACCTAATTGATGCCGATGACAGTGATGAGTTACATAGTGTGTGGTCGGGAAGCGATGAGGAGAAGACTCTATGGACTGGTAGTGAAGGCGATGACGATGATGATATACCAACAGAACCCTACCCAAATGAAGCTAGTGACAAGTATGTCGATAAATTGTTTGAGTTTGAGGAAAAGCCTAAATATCGAACTATCTCAGAACTCTTAAAAGCTGAAAACGAACCTGAGGAGTTGTCCCCTGGAAAGCAAGCTAGGAAGCTTGCAGTTGAGAATGCCTTGAAGAAACTCAAGAAAGGGCCCGATGGGCGTTATGCCAATGTGTGGGAAGTCATGAGTGATATAGACATCCTAATAGGAGCATTCGAGAATATTGTCTCAGGACCAGAGTATGAGGAGCTTAGACAGGGAGGACCGAAGAAACTAAATATGCAGTTTTTCAAGGATATACAAGCACGTATGAGAGATCCAAATTATAAGTTTTCACCTGAATTGAAATTGAAACCGAAGAGCAGTTTGGTTCCACGAAGAAAATGGCAGAAAGCTGAATCCAGACGAAGGAAAGCACAAAAGCGCTAGGTTTGTAGTCCTGTCTGTCTACTAAAAGGTTTTCGGTTCTTCTCTTATTTGTTATTTCAAATCAACCAAAACAAGTTACTTTGATTCATGCCTAAGTTCTTCTATGTTTTCTTTGTCAAAATATTAGCATTCAATGATATTATTATACAAGCTAGCTGTGAATGATTTAGACTACCAAACCATATTGAATTTTGTTTACATGTTTTTCTAGAGATTCTTATTTTGGTAGCGATTGCTTTTAGACAAATGATCAAAATGCAAATTAACAGAAATGATAATCTTAAAGCAACATTTGACTTCTTAAACTAAACAAGTAAAACATTTCCTACTTAGATCTCTATCATTAGCATGTAGCCCTCTCTGTTGTTCTTTCTCTTTCAAATTCCCCAAATTTCTTCCTGCTCAATAGAAAGTATATGGTGCGGAAACGAAGCCAACATCTTTATAGGGAGGAATTAGGGGAGGCTTATAATCCATGATATGGGGTTGATGAGTGTAATTGTGATTAACCATCATATTGTACATGGGTTGTGTCATTTCGGTCGATGGATGGTTATAGATCATCATGGGTGGTGAATGTTCATATACATGAGTCGGTTTCCTTGCATAAATGTCCTGAAACCCACCAAATCCATGGTCTGCTAAACCAACAAAATCTGCACCATTGCCTGGAAAACCTGCTTGAACCATCATGGATCTCGTATTTTCTTCTTCCATGGCAAGTCTGTTTTCATGTTCTCCAATATATGTATTTCCCATCAAATTCTGATCAATCTCACCACTCATAGCTTCAATTCCCATATCTTGGTTCATATAGTTTTCAAGACGCCACCGATCCTGTACATCATTACCTAAGGAGAAGGGAAACCTCTCTTGAGTTTGGAACCGATCGAAGCCGTTGATTCCGTTCTGGTCACCTCTGATGAAACTGGCTTGTCCTTGGTTAAGTCTCTCATAGGAACTTGGAGACCAAATCTCTGCATGTTTACCTGATTTGGCCAACTTTTTTATTAGTGTAGTAGAGTCTACACTGCCTGAAACCATCACCACTTGCTCTTCTGCATTTATTTGGACCGAGTAAACACCTGAATTCGAAAAATACAAAGAATTTACGTAAGCAGAATTCGATCTCAAATCTTCTTTCTAGTCTATAGTCATTGTTAACAATCTTTAGTTTTATTAGTCGCTTTAAATAACCATGTTTAATGTGTTCAGATAAAACTCGCGTCTGTAATTAGTTTGAAAAATGTCAAGATAACAAGAATAAGTAGAGATAGTGCCTTCAATTTTCCGGAGAAGTTTCTTCACTTTCTTCTGGCACCCTTGACAGTGCATGTGAACTTTGAGAATGCAAGTCTGTAAGAGAAAAATGTAGCACAAAAACCCAACACATAAAAAGCAAATTTCATGGATGGCAATTAAAGCACTTTTTATAGAAGTTCTAAAGAGTTAAAAACAATAACCTAAAAGCATACCTGAATGTTGTCGAGGAATCCAATTCCATTTTTTGACATTTTGAAGTTTAAACTGTGTTGTTGTTTTTGTCTGAGAAATGGGGTTTTTTTGACTACTTATCAGAGCCCACTTGTGAAGTGAAGTGCTTTAACTGATAAAGATTTCTGACACAGATTTTGTGTACTGAAACCAAACCTATTCTGTGATTTGACTTACTGTTTTCAAATTGTTTTAGCATCCAAGAAGCATGTGGGTAACTGAAATGTCCTTACAGTGATCAAATTCACACAGAAATTGTGTACTCACTGTCAGATGAGAAAATTTTAATAGGATGGACTTATTATGAATTGTATTTAGAATACGGTATATATGGCCGATATAATATATGATCGATTGAATATCTCTAACTTTGTTACGTGTCGTTTTCTGAGTGACACTATTACAATGAGACCATCATGTCCAAGTTTTTCTAATCAAAAAGAGAGAATATATCATCTCTTTGTGATTTTAGTCACTCCAAGGACCGTATGAAATATGGTTGTTTCTTTATCATCAATAATCTTCAATTTATCTGACAATAAAAATTAAAGAACAAAAAATAATATATATATATATATTGCAGTTTTTCTATTATCAGTTCGAACTGACAAAAGTTATATCAGTTCCTTGTATGTGGGCCACTGGATTTAAATACTTTGACTGACAAGTGCATATAGCTAAGTCAAAGTATTTAAATCCAGTAGCCCACATGCAAGGAACTGATATAACTTTTGTCAGTTTGAACTGATAATAGAATTTCTGTATATATTGAAGAACTATTTCATTCACCATTTGAAAATAAAATTTAAAACTATGAAACAATTTGAAATGGAGTTTTTTTTTTTTTTTTTTGGGTCCAGTTGAGGGCTTGAGGCCTCTGTGGGCCTTCACTAGATCTGCTCCGAATTGTAAAAATGTGTAGAAGTTTTCAAATATTCTCCTTGTTTATAGATTCGCTATTTGATAGCAAACATTACAAATAGTGCTTCTTTTTTTTTTTACAGTATCTATCTAGACTAGGTATGTTTTTTGAAGCTGTTAGGATTCAAGCAGCTGATTTAGGAGTCATTTGTCCAAGCCCCAATCTCGTCCATTTACTAGCTGAGCTACACCCCTGGAGGCAAAATCCTAGCGCTTAATTTAGATAGATGTTGGCAAAATCCTAACCCTAGTGTCACCCCTCTAGACAAAAAAAAATAAAAAATAAAAATAAAAAAATAAAAATAAAAATAAATAGTGATTCTCATTAAGGATGGGCATGTGAATGTCACCCAAAACCCCATTTAGGGGAAATTATAATATCTTTTATTAAAATATTATTTATTCATTAATTTAAATTTAAATAGTGATTATTTTAAAACTATAAATATTAAATTGCGGTAATAATATATATATTTTTTTGAGAGTAATAATTTTTCTCACAAAAATAAAAAGAAACTGTTCTAAAAAAAATACCAAACTAAACTAAAAAGTAAAAAGGTAAAAGAAAATTATAAGAAAAACAAAAAAGAAGAAAAGCCAACTGCAAAAGCTCAAGGAATAAGAATTTTTTTTTTTTTTTTTTTTTTTTGTTGATTTGAAATTCAATCACGGATTCATAGGTGTAAAAAACTGAGGCAACGAAGCGATAGATTGTTCGTGCCTATGCGAAGTTCTTTTGTCTCTACCTTTTAAAAATCTCTAGGTCTATTTTAATTAGTTTAATAAAATAGGACATTAAAACCTGAAAGTCTGTAACAAAGTGGAAGAACATGAAAATTTGCATTTCTTAAAAGTAGAGGCTTAGGAGAAGAGAACAATTTTGTTTAATAAAGATCAGTAAATCTTCTATATTTGGTCATAAGGTGATTTTGGATTCTTGAAGGAGGTGTACTCCGTACTCTTTTTTAAAATTTTTTTTGAAAGGAATGTATGTATAGATAGGGGTATACATACAGTTTTCGAAGGGTACAAATATCGTTACTCTTTAGTTTATAACTTAAAGCCCATCATTAGAATATAGCCCAAATGATTAATATAAGCCCCACTTAAGTCCATTCTCCACCATTAAACTTAAAAACAAATACCTCATGCCACCCCATTCCTAAGAGTGCAATTTTGCTCACCCACCTTAACTAGAGATAATCATTACCTTTCTTCCCAAATGTTGCCACGTGTCCCAAATTTAACCTAAAATCCAAAGTTAACCCAAAGTTAACCAAAGTTTGGGGACACTTGGTAACATTTGGGAAGGGAGGTAATGGTTACCTCTAGTTAAGGTGGGTGAGCAAAATTGCACTCAATTTCTAATTCTCTCATCAGTCACCCACCGATGCAACTTTATGATATTTCTATTCATTTTTTGGCTACCAATTTTGGAAAATTTATGTAAATAGTTGAAATTAGTATTATTTTGAATATTTTATTTTCAACAAATTTAAATATAAATATTAATTTGAAAATATTCATACCCACGAGATTCGTTATTAAAATGAAAAATAATGTTTAATATTTTCTAGTTATAAAAAAATATTATAACAGAAAAAGGATTATGGTTTCACCCGTACGTGCATATGTACGTGTGTTATATAATAGGGCAAATTACACTAACATATCCTAACTTTAGGTGAAATTCCATGCATTTATATATATGATGCATTATTTATGCATATACCCAAATCATAAAAACCTCAATCACCTAATTAAAATAAAAATATAAAATCAAAGTGTGAAGAAAGAATATCAAACCGGATCAATTTGCAACATGTCAATATAGTTCAAGGGTTTTTAATATTCTTACAAGTTAAAAACATAACATGATGTTTTGTATATTACTAAAATAACAGGGATCAATTTGGTATTATATCTTACCTCAAAAGATTGTTGGTCAAGATTTGAGAGAGAAAACGACTCGAACTAATAATCAAAATTGTGTAGATGTAGACCATTAGAACAATCAAATTTCGATAAATTTTAAATAATTTTATTTAGTTTGAATATATTAAAAACAATAATAATTTATTTAAAAGTTGTTTTTTTTTTTTGGTCGAAAAAATTCCCCAATTGGAGCGGTTGGATGGTGATGCTTCCTCGGGAATTGGGATTCTACAGTTCTCTCCATTAAGTTGGTTAGCTATAAACAATTTAAATATCTTTATTTTTCAATTAGAATAAATATTTCTTTAATTGTTAAGAATTAAGATAATGTCTAATAATATTAAATACTGAAAATGTTTAATTATAGTGGATACATTTTATATATATATATATATATATATATATATATATACATAGTGTCAAAAAGGCTATTTGAAATTTGAATATAAACTTCTTTTTCTAATCACTAAAAGTTATTCCAATTCATGTTGGTGCTCTCCGTAATCATTCTTCTTTGCTTTTTGATATAATTTTAAAATTTTATTTATTTATTTATTTATATGTCACTTCGTTATGATTAGATTATGATATATAACGGCGACATATATCAAAGTTCGGCCAAATAGAAAACGACTTGTGATTAATTTAATAACGCATGTATGTCACATACTCACATCTATAGTATTTTAAAGATAAAATATGCCCATAGTCCACGTCCCTTTCAACATTGGGAGAGGGGAAATAGTCGGTGGTTAGGAGTTTGAATTCCATCGTACATAGTTTATAAATAGAAATTGCATTTTGAATAACACTTATACCGGTCGATTTCATTACACCCTAGTAATGTTCTAGTAAACGTTAGGTGTTAGTCGGGCAGTAGCAGTCGGGCAGTAGCCCAGCGTCTAGTGCCTAGGCGACATTTAGACGGTCAGGAATTTATTTTATTTTTTAATTATTTTTCCTACATACAAAACCAATATTCAATTTATTCAAAAAAAAAGAAAAAACATTCAATATTCAAATTTTAAACAGTTTAACTAGGATATAAAAACGATTTTGACTCCACCTAAACGATTAATCGGCAAAATTGGCTAATAAATTGGCCAAATCGCCCGTTTTTTTACCCGCCACCTAATACAAACGATTTTATCTTAATCGGGACGGCCGGCAACCACCTATCGCCACGTATTTTCGAACACCGATCCCAATGGACTCCTAACCTGGTAAATATAAGTTTAAAACAAAAGTTGTGATATTTGTGTTTGTGTACTTATTATAAGTAGGGGTTAAAAAATTAAATAGCACTATTCAAGTAGTAAGAAAAAGAATGTGTAAAGTAAGGATATTTTTGTCCGTTTACCATAATAGGTGCCTTTTAAACTTAACTTATTAAAGCACTTATATTGTCACTAAATCAGTTTAAAAATGTGACATTTCTCACCAATTCCACTTATAAGTAGTGTTACTAAAAGGAAGATGTCGGGATAAGATCACATATATCCAAAGTCCAAACTAGTCATGCTATTATAACTTTAATAATAAAATTAATAAAAGTAGTGATAACATGAAGATCATCATTCACCATATATAATCGTAATCGTAATTAAATAATACAAACAACGTCATTCCATTAATGTTAAAGCCAGATTTTAGGGAGTTGTCGTTGAAAATCACAATTTGTAATTTGTTTGAACATGTTTTATTTAATAATTTTATTTTTTATCTATATAAAAACAATTAAGCAATCGTTAGAAAATTATTATTATTCCATAACTTATGGCTGGAATTTTAACAGTTTCTGATTAACAACATCTATGCATGTAGCCGGATTAATGCACAGAATCTGGGAGAGAGTTTCTAGTGTAGAATCCCGAACAATTTTTCATATGGAATCCCGATTATTTACACATGTATATGATCTTGCACTTGATGGTTGATGCTTATACACACAACTTTACAATTGTAAAAAACATATATATATTTTTTGAAGACGATTTTCCATTTGGTTTATTGAGCTCGTTTGAGGTTTAAACTAAATATATAGATGGATAAAAGGCTTACATTTTTTTTATTTTTTTTATTTACTATGACTTCTTCTAAATTTTAAATTAATTTTTTTTATCCTTATATTAATAGAAAGAAGGACGTCATGATACAAGACATGATACAGGACATCCATTCAATTTTTAATTTAATATTTCAAATTAAATAAACTGGAAATTTTCCCAATCAAAATCGAATTAATTTAATTAGGCAATATACAGTCTATTAATTATCCTAAGAAAGCATAGCTTAAATAGGTTATCCTATGTATTAATTAATGTTTGTTTGAATATATGTGACACAAACATTATTTTTTTTTTTTTTGTGTAGATATTGCCACCGATAAATTTGGTTTGCACAACCAATTTGTAAATGAGATTTTTTTACTAGCAATACCATTTTTATCTTTTCACACTTCTTTTCTGAATACATTTCATTCTAAAACCTTAAATTTAACTAAATTATAAAGACACTTCATTTATTCCAAAATTATCCTTTTGTCTTTTAATACTTTAAAAAAAAAAAAAAAAACACTCCATCATAAAAACCTAAATTAAATTAAAAAAAAAAAATCATTTTGTTACAAAATCATTTTTTTTATTTAATACTGAAATTGAAAAGTTTTTTACATGATCATATGCAACAAGAAAGCAAGATCGCAAAAGAGATTGATGAGAAACATGTTTTGAGCTCTGTTAGAATATTGGTGAATCAGCTTGATTCCGTCTCAGTCGAAAGTTTATGTAAAGAATGTGCTACAACAGATTTATGCAATGTTGAGACTATATATATATATGGAGAATGAAGAGCTGTGGCAGGGAATTCATACAATAAAAGTAAGGAGGAGCTTGTCTCAGGTTTTGTTACATGTACGGAAGTTGATCAACCTCCCCCACTCTCACTGAAAATTTGTCCTTTATAGTCATTTTAATTAGGATAAAATTATCATATAATAAAAAAGATTAAAATAGAATGCAGAGAGATATCTAACGGAGATATTGTCAATAGCATACAAATATCACTCATCATTAATTTTTAAAAATTCAAATATTACTATATTCACCCAAGACTCCAAGAGAATGTCAAAAATATCCTTATAAACCATAATTTTAGTTTTCTATCAGGAAAAAAAAAAAAAAATCAGTTCAGTTCAGTTCCTAACAATGCAAATTGTTATACCAAGGTAAAATCGATTTCCTAGCTGATCCATGGTTGATCCAAAAGCCTAAACCTTTACAACGCGTTTACTAATCGAGAATGAGAGGAATTAGAATCAAGTTCCACTAAAAAGGGAATGGAAGGGAATTAAGTTACTAAATTTAGTTACTATGTTTATTAACTTTTAAGAATTAGAAATGGAATCAAATTTATACAAAGTTGATTACAAAAATATCCCTGTATACAAAAAATAGCTGTATTTATACATATGAGAGATGTATGAGTGTAGCTAATAAATAAATAAATAAGTTTTTTTTTTTTAATAAAAAAAAAATTCAAAGCAAAAGCAACTAATTTTGTGACAGTTCACAAATTTTTTGTTTTGCTACAGTATATTGTTTTTTTTTTATCAAACTTTTTTATAATCTACGGTTCACACATATATATATATATAAAATCAAGGCAGCTGTTCACTTATTCTTTTTTAATATTCTGTTCACTTTCTTTTTTTTATAGTTCACAATTCCTTTTTAGTTATATATATATATTAATTTTAAGTGGGGATATTTTGGTAAAAATGTATGAATTCCCCTTTCAATCCTGAAAGGGAATTTGATTCCCATGGTGAGTGGAGGAAATCAAGTTCCCTTTCATTCAGAAACTTAATTCTTCATATGTGTGTGGGGTCTATGGAACTTAATTCTCCACAAATTTAGTAAACATATGAATTTAAAAATCAGGAACTTAATTCCCTTTACTAAGTAGAATTCCTTGTTAGTAAATGCGCCATTAATATATAGTTTCCCATGCTTAATTAGCTCATGAGAAGGGAAATCTAGTACTTCTCACAAATGCTTGGAGTTAAAACTATCTTATATATTTTTAATTTCTATCCAACCAAATATTTTATATTAGAAAGAGAAGACAATAAATAATAACAAATGAAAACAATAAATTTTTAAAGTTCGATTTCATTTTGAAAACAAAATTAGGGTTTTAGCTTTTATGTTTTGGGTGTAGAGAATTTTGTAAGTTAATTAAATTAATTTCTATGTCCTATTTTGTAATTTTATTTAGGGATGCTTTTGTTATTTAAAGTTATAATAGAATTTGGATGTATAAATCATATTAATGGGTGGCAATAACATCACCCTATATATATATATAGTCTTTCTATTATCAGTTCGAATTGACAATAAATATATCAGGACGAAGAATGTGGACCACAGATTATGGGGAAGTTTTGACAAGTGCATACACTTTGAGTCAAAGTATGTAAATCTAGTGGTCCATATTCTTCATCCTGATATATTTATTGTCAGTTCAAACTGATAATAGAAAATCTGTATATATATATATATATATATATATATATATATATATATATATATAAATATACGGTCCTGTTCACATTGCACATTGATGTAACTACATCAGTACTAATGTAGGTGGACCACTGATTATGGAGAAGCTTCAACAAGTGCATACACTTTGAGTCAAAGTATGTAAATCTAATGGTTCACATCCAACGCACTAATGAAGTTATATCGGTACGCACTGACTTGAACATTTCATATTTTAATTATTAATAATGAGTATTAGAATTTATTTTCATATATATATATATATATATATATATATATATACCACATGCGGTGCGAATGACTTGAATTTGAGACATTGTTAGGCTGAATGTCATATTTCCATATATATATATATATATATATATGTATGTATACCACATGCGGTGCTAATGACTCGAATTTAAGACATTGTTAGGCTAAATGTCATATTTCCATTATTAATAATGAGTATTAGAATTTATTTTCGTTGCAACGCTCAATCAATTGGTACAATACAATTTGATTTGTATACTATCAATTACTTTGTTTTATTCCTTTTTATTTTTGGTGGGTAAAGTGAGAATCATGTTCTTTTCTCCGAGTCTAAAATCTTGTTGCCCACCTGAATATTTCCTTACCAAGTCAACAATCATATATACCTCACATTTGTTTTTTCCATTTGCACATACAATAGGAAAACACACAAGATCAAATTCTTTATAATAGAAACAATAATTGAAGATCGTCCTGTAGCATGTTTAAAATAGATGTATTTTGTGGTCAAAAGGATAATTAAATATTATCATGTGCGACATTCAAGATTTCGTACATTTTTTTTTTGTGCGATATATTTTTCTTTTGAAAGAGAAAACTTCATTAAAGAGAGAACTAACCAAAAGAAAAAAGGTTGGGGAATCACCCAATACCGACTCTCCACTCAGAGTGGAGAATCTTCTAGTCATATAAACTCACCTAAGATAGGGTCAATTTGGCTAAACTATGAGCGATACTATTCGCTAACCGTGAAACAAAATTCACATAAAGGTTAGATATAATTTTATGATTTGATACAAAAGCATGTTTTTGATGATAGTCTAATCTCATGAGTTCTAATTCAATGACTAGATACTGTACAGTATATGCTCAATCCTGATACATCAATAAAAATTTCATAGAAAAAAAATAAGGAAATTATTGCAACTTTTCCTGATGTTTGTTAAATAATAAATATACGTGCTGTTTCACCTAAACTCATGGGTGTGATTGTGATATCGTTTACTGGTATCGTTTCTACTATCTCTTGTGTTGATTTCCGTGCTGCTTTAACGGTCTGTGATCTTGTTGACATTGAAACAAAACGAGTTTTCTATACCTGGATCGGCCGGGGTAGGCGTGGTATGGTTCTTTCTCGATTAGACAGAGCTGTATGTTCCCATTCTTTTCTGGATGCTTGGTCACAAATAACTTGTGTTACCTTGCCTAGATCTCATTCAGATCATCACCCTTTATTGGTTTCTTGTTCTGCGGGTGTTTCGCCGGGTCCACGGCCCTTCAGGTTTCAAGATATGTGGGTTTCTCATCCCTCATTCCTTAATTTGGTTAGATCGGTTTGGTAATCCACTATTACTGGGAGTGGTACTGGGGTTATTGTTCAGAAGTTGAAGTTGTTGAAAAAGGCCTTGAAGAGGTGGAATTGGGAGGTGTTTGGGGATATTGCCTTGAATGTCACTAATGCTAATGAGAAGGTGATGCTTATTCAGGGTAGGATTGGTTTTGAAGGTTTTTCAGAAGATCTTTTTCGTCTTGAGACTGCCGCTCTTGCAGATTTGGATAGTGTTCTAAAACAATAGGAGATTTTTCTGAAAGAGAAAAGTAGAGTCAGGTGGCTTGCTAAGGGTGATCGGAACTCTAAATTTTTTCATTCACTGCTGAAGCATAGAGGGGGAAGAAAGCCCCTTTCCTCTATGCAAATTGGTGAGAATATTTCTTATGATCTTGCTGAAATTGGTGAGCACGTTTCCTCTTTTTATCAGCATCTCTTTTTGGATCCTGGCAACAATAGTTTAGACTTCTCTTTAATTTGAGAGCATGTGCCTTCATTGGTTACTGTAGATGAGAATGCTTCGATTCTCCAGGTTCCCTCTTTTGATTAAGTGAGGAGTACAGTTTTTGCTATGGATCCTCTGAGTGCTCCTGGTCCTGATGGTTTCTCGGGCAGATTTTATTCTCATTGTTGGGAAATTGTGGGACATGATGTGGTTTTAGCTGTGCAGGATTTTTTTCACACTAGTCGTGTTTTTCCAGGTTTGAATTCTAATTTCTTGGTCCTTATTCCAAAGACTCTGAATGCTCTCTTGGTCGATCAATTTTGCCCGATTGCTCTTGGTAATTTCCTGTTTAAGGTTATTACTAAGATTATTGCTAACCGCTTGGCCAAAATTTGCTCACGCATTATCTCCCCAAATCAATTTGGTTTCATTAGGGATCGTCAAATTGGAGACTGTATTGCAGGTGCTTCTGAATGTTTTAATGTATTGAGTAATGGTAGTCATGGTGAGCACTTGGCTTTAAAAATTGACATTTGTAAGGCTTTTGATTCCATTAGTTGGTATTTTCTTTTCGAAGTCCTCCGGTGTTTTGGTTTCTCTAAGAGTTTTATTGGTTGGGTTGCAGCTATTTTTTATTCTGCTAGGATCTCAATTCTTATTAATGGTTCCCCTCAAGGCTATTTCCCCTGCTCGCGTGGTGTGCGGCAAGGTGATCCTCTCTCCCTCCTACTTTTTTGTTTGGCGGAAGATTTTTTGAGCAGATACCTTATGCATCTAGTAGACTCGGGCTCCATGACTTCTATCTCTTCTCCGGTTGGGATGCGTGCCGCTTCGCATTTTCTCTATGCTGATGATGTTATCCTCTTTTGCCGGGCTACTCCTCAGAATTTGCAAGTGATTTTAGATGCTTTTGCGCTTTATGGCTCTCTCTCGAGTTAGTGAGTTAATTGGGAAAAATCTTCTATATTCTTTGGTAGAGGCATCTCTGGGCCTCGAATTACTAATTTTCTCTTAATGTCTAGGATGCGTAAGGGTGGTGATGCAATGACTTATCTAGGGGTCTCTCTTTTCATTGGTGCGCCTAAGCGTCGATGGCTGATTCCATAGGCTGATAAAATTAAAAGTAAATTGGAATCGTGGAAAGGTTTCTCTCTTTCAATGGCAGGCAGGTTATGTCTTATTAATTCAGTGATTATGAGTTTTTTCCTGCATTATTTTCAAGTTTATCGTTGGCCTTCATCTCTTTTGAAAGATTTAAATGCTGCTATTCAAAATTTTTTTTGGACTGGTTCGATTGATGGTCGTAAATCTGTCCAAGTTGCTTGGAAGTCTTGCTGCAGGCCTAAGGATAGTGGTGGTCTTGATGTTAAAGACCTTGGTATTCTTAACAAGGATATGCTTAAAAAAGTTCACTTGGAGGATGTTGACTGAGGAGTCCTTCGTATTTACATATCTTCGGGCTCGTTTTTTCACCCAGGATCACAGACCTAGAACATGGTATGTTGTTTCTTCTGTTTGGCCAGGTCTAAAATTGCATTATACTCCCCTAATGATTGAGTCTAGGTGGTTGGTTGGTCGTCACTCTAAGGTTCGTTTTTGGACGGATAATTGGTTGGGAGATCCGTTGATTGATCTGGTTGAGGATAGGTCTTCGTTACAACCTCCTCTAGATTCTATTGTGGGTGATATTTACTCAGATGCTACGGGTTGGGATATTCCTGTTTCTTTTCACGCTTCTCACCCAGATGTTGCTTCTGAGATTGAGAAGGTAGTGGTAAGCACTGACCCAGACTCGTTAGTTTGGACCTGTTCCCTAGACGGTGTTGTTTCTTATAAATCTGCTTATGATTCTCTTTCTGAGATTAAGAGTTCTGTCTTTTGGGGTAAGCAGATTTGTGCGTCTTTTATTCCTCATTCTCGCTCTATCCTCGTTTGGCACTTGTTTCATGGTAAGATTCCTACGGACATTGCATTGCGTGCTAGAGGTTATATTTCTCCATCTCGTTGTCGTTTTTGTTGTGCTGCAGAGGAAGACTTAAGGCATCTGTTTCTTGACTGTTCTTTTGTTCGTGGGTTGTGGGATGCTGTATCCTCTACTTTTGGTCATAAGCTTAAGTTGGATGGTACTTATTTGGACATTTGGCAGGAGGCAATGAGGGTTATCTTTAGCACTCAACTGAAAGCTCTCTGGCGGGTTTCTATCATCACGGTTTTCTGGGTGGTGTGGTTTCTCCGGAACCAAGCTACCTTTGAGGGTGGCAAGCCTATTTTTGCTAATGCTCTTTCCTTGATTTGACGTTCTGTTCACGAGGTAGACTCCCTTCAGTTTGGCACTATGAAGAATTCATTGGATGAGCTTCAGACTCTTCAACGACTTCATGTCTCTGGTCGTCCTTCAAAGGCTCCTCGCATTTTAAAGGTTAATTGGCATCCTCCCCCGTCGGGCTGTCTTAAGGTTAACACGGATGGGGCAGCTTTTGGTAGTCCTGGTCTTATTGGTTGTGCAGGGGTTTTTCGCACATGCAGGGGATTTATTAAAGGTTGTTTTGATATTCCTCTTAGTGTTTGCTTTGCTTTTGAGGCTGAATTGGCCGCTGCTGTGCATGCTATTGATTATGCTTGGTCTTTTGGCTGGCGTCGGTTATGGTTGGAGAGCGATTCAACTTTTGTAGTGGATATCCTTCGTTCTAGGTCTCGTAAGGTTCCTTGGCATTGGTGCCCCACTTGGGATAGGTGTTTGAGCTTAATCTCTCAAATAGACTTTGCTGTCACTCATATTTATCGGGAAGGTAACTAAGTTGTAGATAGTTTAGCATCCAAGAGCCCTAGTATCGTCTCTCTTACATGGTGGTGGTCCGCTCCGAATTTTTGCAACCCTTTTATTTTCAATGATTTTTGTAGCAGACCTTCTTTTAGGTTCTGTTGATCTGTTTTCGTCTTTTGTTCTCTTTCTTTTTTCTTTAATAAATTGTTGGGATGGGGTTGATTTCGATCCCCAACAACCTTATCAAAAAAAATGGGTGTGATTGTGTGTGATTGTGTGTGCAATTAACCCTATATAAAGCTTCAAAAAAAAAAAAAAAAACCCTATATATTGCAATATAAATATTTTATGCGACACATCATGCTTTAGATCACAATGAAAACAAGTTTTTATGTGAAGTGTTCTGTTTTTTTATATAAAGATATTGAGAATTGGGATCGGTAGGTATACCGGGACATCCCAACTAAACTGGCACATCCTTAGCACCATCATCATCTAACCAATCCCAAGTGGTGTTGAACATAATAAAAATTGTATTTCTTCAGTTTAATTAATTACTTGATTGCCAAAGAAGAAAGTCTATGGAATCAATTCACTTATCTTTATTTCTCTATTAGTTGATAAAAATCTTCGAGTAGATTTTGTCTTTTTTCTGAGTAATCATAGATTTGCTATCAACAGCTAAGCAAAAGAATTTAATAAAAACAAAATGATCTTGATCATCAAATTACTTCTTAAAACTTCTTGCATGTATTGGTGTTTGTAATTTGTGTAACTAGAAACAACTTAATAATTTGAGTTTTAATAGTAAAAAATGTGTTTTTGATAAAAATACCCTTCACTTAGCTTGTTAAGTCTCTCACATTTTTTTTAGACTTAATTTGTTTTTGATTGAAACTTATTTACTTTGATCGAGATTTATTAAGTGTTTTTGTTTTCAAGCTTTTGATCGAGACTTAATTTGCCTTTGTTCGGGACTTATTTTCTATGGTCAAGAACAATTAAGTCTCGCACTTTTTTAAGCCTTTGATCGAGACTTAATTTACCTTTAGAGCTTGTTTGGTTGGGCTTTTAAAAAACCTCTATTGGTAAAAGATTTACTTGTAGTAGATCTATTAGAAATAGAGTTTTTGAAAAAAAAAATTATACTTATTTGGTTGGTAAACTTTAAAAAAAAAAATGTTTATTTGAAGAACCATTTTCCCATGAGCTTTTGTCTAGTAGAGGTTTAAACTCTACCAGCAGCCTCCACTCAATTTAAAATATATAATCCTAAAAGCCCAATCAAACAACTCTAAAAAACTCAAATAGACGTTTGTCTAGACCTTTTGAGGTCGTAGAAATCTCAACCAAACAAACACTTAGTCAAGACTAAGGGGTCGTTTGTTTTTTGCACTTAAAACTTAATGGGTATAAATTGAAATTATTAAGTTGTTTTGCTTGTTTGTTTAAGTGGTCAAATAACTTAAAAATACCAAAAAATAATTTAAAATAAAAAGTAAGAAATCCTGACTTTTAACTTAATTTCAAATCACTTAATTGCATTTAATGTAATTTCTTCCAAGATTATCCTCCCAAAGATAGCATATTTCCAATTTTATCAGAATTTATATTATACAAATTTATTTCTTCTAACCTTATTTCTTATGAAAATCAACTCAAGTAATCATATATTCATATTGTCATTTTCAACATCATCGTTTAACTTTCAGTTTTTTTATTTATTATTATTTTTATTATTTTTTAAATCAAAATCATTTCTAAATCATTATCATGAATAATATCTTATCATTATTACGAAAAAAATGGTTTAGGATTTGTTAAATTATTTTTATTTAGTTGTTTGTATCATATAAAATGAAAATACATCACAATTAATATAGCAAGGGTATAAATGTTAAATTACTTGTTTTTATAACATTTTATATTTAAAAAACAAACAAATTGACACCCTATTCAGAGATGATAAAAATAAAAAACAAACACGTCATTCAGTTTTAGATTGCAGTCACTATTCAGTCTTCAGTGAAATTCAAGACTGTTCAGTTTTCAGACAAAAAAACAAACGACCCCCTATTGTCTTTTGTTTTTCAACTTATTAACTTAGTGACAAGCCCACAATTTTAGCCAGAAAAAAAATGTTATTTACATCCATTTTCACTCATTAAATAATAATAATAATAATAATAATAATAATAATAATAATGTATCTTCGGAGATGGAGAGACAAGATCCTCTTATAGTCTGGCTTTTTGCTTGATTGCTTTTTAATAATACTTCGGTTTGAATGAGAGATTTGTATGTATGAGGAAAAAAAAAAAAATCTTGACTATGTGATATCTTTTATGAAAAAAGCCAGACCATGGTAGAATTCGAACTCATCGCGGGATCATTCTACGGAAAGCTCATGCATGCACTATTAGCAAAATAGTCACAACATTATTATTATTATAATAGACTTTTCTGCCTTGAAAATTAAAAAGCCACCTGTTCCTAATCAATAATCATCATGATCATGATATTCATCAGAAATTCATGATCATGAATTTCCAATATAAATTTTACATAATGGAACAAGCATTGACATTGTCATCACTGAAGACTGAAACATAATTATCCTCAGGAGCATTGGAGGCCGGATAAGCTTGAACCACGTTTCGGACGAATCCGGAGGGTGCCCTTTTGTCGTAAGCACCAGAAACGTAGGGATAATAAACCAGATGTTGAGGAATATAAGGCCAGAATTCAGCTCTTTTTCCAGTACTTTTCACTCTCCTTAACACATTGTTTGGATCAACAAACCCACTTACTGTCACCCTACTTTGTTTTCTGTTCACATCTACAGTTTTTACACCTGTGAGAGAGAGAGAGAGATCATAAGAACAACAACAACAAAAAGCACTTTTTTTAGTAAGCATCTCCAAAGAAATAACAAGAATATATAAAGTTACTTTAAAGCACTTTTAATTTGTTTGTTTTCTTTTAAATGGTTTTGACATGTATGCCACAAGCCTGCTCATGATGAAGGCATTAATTAACCAACTAGAACATTGATGATATGACCTTTTTATTTTGATTTTATGGTCTGTCCTATCTTGCCAGATCAACCGTTACGGTTCGGAATGCAACGAAAGATCTACAAACGTTATGGAATTAGTGAACAAAGATGAGACTTGAACCAATAAAACAAATGAGGCAATTTAAAAGAATTAAATGAAAATTTTTATTTATTTTTATGATCACCATAAACTAGAGTAAAATGATAAATGTAGTAAAAAAAAGTTATTCTTTTTTTTTTTTTTTTTTTTCAATAAAGAAACTATACAAGAATCCAGCCAAATTTGTTTTCCACTTGTAGCACTTGAATATTTCAAATTCCAATTTTTTGTTTTTTTATCACCGGAAAGTACAAGATACATCATATTAGATTTATCTGATTCGTTATACTTAACTATTCCAATGAAGAAAAGCAAGAGTGAATGAGCAAACTAATTAAACAAGCAAAAAATATTAATTTATATAAATGTTGAAGTCTTGAAGATATATAGAAAGAACCTCTCATGTTGGTAACAGCATTCTTGACTCTTCTTTCACAGCCATCGCAGTCCATTTTGACCTTGATTTCAACTGTCTGATCATCATATAATCAATCAAAACACAAAATTAATTAATGGATAACAACAGTTCCTTAATTATCTATAAAAGGAGAAAGAAAAAGAGAAGTATTAGAAGCAGAAAGCAAGAAGTGGATTATATGTTTGTTGAGTAATACCTGCATTGGTCTGCGTTTGCTTCTTGTGGATGTGGTGGTGACAGTGCAAAAGTTGGAGAGGTAATCAAGAGCTCCCATTTTTGTTTTCCTTCTTTTGTTTCTCCTTAGAACAAAGCAATGACCAAGAGAGACAGGTGATATATAGGGGTCGCCTTCGGTTAGTGGCTGGACCAGAAATACAAAAACAAAATATTTTGGAAACCAAAATGATTTTTAAAAAAAATATGAATATAAATATAATTTCAAAAACTGTTTTTATAAAATTATAGGTGGGGTTTGCCTCTGCCTTAAGTGCGCCGATGTATACATAGAACATTAAAATTTTGTCTTATTTTGATATAGTCATATACAGTTCCATCGTAGAATTTTGAATTTTCCAATATACATAGTATATGTATATGTGTGGTAACAAGTTTATATATATATATATTTCTACTATGATATATAAACCATAAAATATGGAAATTATGATCCTTAAAATCATGAGAGGGGAAGTTGCTTTTGGCTCTCCTTGATTGTTTATTTCAGTAAAGATAATGGAAGATTGTTGTAAAGTACTTTTATGTTTGCTTTCATTTTAGTTCGATGAGTGTGGCTTTGCTTTTGGCTAATTATATATATTTACTATTAAAAAAAAAATCCCACAATCTTGGTTTCTGTTGCTTGGTTCTATCCAAAATTTCAAAAATCGATGACTTTAATTAATTGATCATAGATTGTTTGGTGCGCATATTTAAGTCGAATTGAACATTTAAAATTTTGAAAAATAAAATAAAAAAGTGACCTCATTAAGATGATATATATATATACAGATTTTCTATTATCAGTTCGAACTAACAATATATATATCAAGACGAAGAATGTGGACCACTAGATTTATATACTTTGACTCAAAGTGTATGCACTTGTCAAAACTTCTCCATAATCTGTGGTCCACATTCTTCGTTCTGATATATTTCTTGTCAGGTCGAACTGATAATAGAAAGATTATATATATATATATATATATTACGGTATCTATTTATCCCTTATCTAGACCAGGTATTTTTTCTGAAGCTTTTACTATTGGTAGGATTCGAGTCGCTGACTTGGAAGTTATTTGTTCAAACTCCAAACTCGTCCATCTACAAATTGAACTACATTCCTAAGGACTCATTAAGATGATACTTGAAAAAAAAAAAGTGAAATATTTAATGTATGCAAAAATTAGAAAGTGGTGGTAAGAGGAAGACTTGATTTCTAAGGATTATACGTAGAATACTTCTCTAATCAGAACTGTCTTGACTTTATAATTTTAGGACGTTCAATCATAACTACACATTTACATTTGGCCCACAGCCAAACATTAATAAATATCCACACCCAATATGAATGTGCGGTTGTGGGTGATTGTCGTCCTTACTAGGGTACCACTATATATATATATATATTATAGAGAAGTTTTGACAAATACATATACTTTGAGTCAAAGTATGTAAATGTTACGGTCCACATTTTTCGTCCAAATATATTTTATATCAAGATGAATTGACAATAGAAAAATTGTATAAATATATATATATATATATATGGGCAGGATCCATGACCCCATTTTTTTACACAAGATTTTACACAATTTCTTGTCCATTAGATTTTAGTTGTTTGGATGAACAAGATTCAATGATTTTTAATCTATTTTCTCTTTCTTCATTTAACATTTGTATTTTCTCTCCCCTATGTATTCAATTCTCTCTCCTAAATTTTACTATTTTATTCCATTTTTTCTCCTCTTTTAATTTCTTTCTTTCAACTTTTTTTTTCTTATTTCTTTTCACTCTTTTTAACTTCTTTTTATTTCTCTCTTTCTATATTGATCTTATTTCTTTTTTCCCCTCCTATTACTTTGACATAAAAACTAGAAATTTTATTGATGTATCACATGTTGGTTTTTCACTCTCCTCTTCTTATTTATTTATTTATTTATTTTTTAACTTTTTTGTTTTATCTTTTCATGCACTCTTATTATGTGATTTTTCAAAACCGACAAACATTATTATTTTCTCTAATGTTGACTTTGTTAATGTATTTGGTATGGCAATTTACAAACATTTTTTGTTTTAAATAGGTTAAAAAACAATTAGATGCAATAATTTTGGTATAAATTTAGAAAGAGATAACTTAATTTCTCCATGATTTACGATAGAAATCATATCAAAGAAGTAAAGATAAGTAATTATATGATATTTGGAGTTGTCATATGTCAGTAAAACTTGTATGAGAAAATATGCAGTTCAATCAATTTTCATTACTAGTTTAATGTAGTACATTTTTATAAATTTTAATTGAAGTTTTTTTTCCCGGTAATTAACTTTTTTTTTTCTTGACTTTTGAAAGAATATAAAAAGAAATGCTAATAATTTATTACAAAAATTTTCTTTGATATCTATGGACAACGTTGATATTGGTGAAATAAAAATGTGAAAAGACAAAGAGATAAAAAATTAAAAGAGAGAAAAAAGAAAAAAAAAACGTTGAAAAGGGAAAAATAAAAAAGCAAGAGAGATAATAATAAATAGGGGAGAGAAAATATAAATATTAAATGAAGAAAGAGAAAGAGAGATTAAAAACCATTGAATCTTATCCATCTAAATAACTAAAATCCAATGGACAATAAATTGTGTAAAATATTGTGTAAAAAAATGGGGCACACTAATGTAACTACATCAGTACCAATGCATGTGGACAATTGATTATGGAGAAGTTTTAATAAGTGCATACACTTTAGTCAAAGTATGTAAATCTAATAGTCTCAGTGCGCACTGCTGAAGTTATATCAGTGCGCACTGATTTAAACATATATATATATATATATATATATATATATAGAGAGAGAGAGAGAGAGAGAGAGAGAGAGAGAGAGAGAGAGAGAGAGAGAGAGAGAGAGAGAGAGAGAGAGAGAGTTTCCAGGATATATATGTAGAGATGCATGTAAACCTGTTTATCTTTGAAATTCCAAACTTTTTGTTGAATAGTTAATATATGTTTTGATTCTTGACAATAATTGATTCCAAACTTTGTTAAGAAGGTTGAATACTTTGTCTCTAAAAAAAGGCAAAAGAATTAGCTCTTTCTGTGATGTGTTTGTGCCTTTGTGGAAGTAATTATCAAAATAAAGAAATTAAAATGGAATATTTTTGATTCTTATTAAAATGGAATTTGTTAACCATCCGATTTCAGGCTTCTTTATCGACCATAAATATATATTCCTAACTTTTTTGGGAGACTCCAAATCTCCAATCATGTTTGTATTTAAATTAAAAAGTCGATGGGGCATAAATAATTCAAATAAATTATGGGTTAATATTATAATCCTCCCCTCACCTTTGAACTATTATTGGATGTATAGTTACGAATGCTTTTATTTTAGAAACCTCCCCAATGGACTAACAACACCGTTAGTATTCCGTTTGTGTTGACCGAGTTTGACCATTAAAAAGTCCAAAATATCTCTATTTAAGCTTCAAATGTATGAATTGACCATTGTACCCTCATATTTTTAACAAATAAATTAATTAACTGATATAAAATGCGAGAATGTTAACTTGCAAAGGAGAAATTATGTTGTGGACAATTTTATCCCTAAAAATAACAAAATTACAAATGAATCAAAAGCATTGAAAATAAACCAAAATATGTATTTATTTATTTATTTGTCTTTATTTTTTATTTATTTTTTATTTTTTTATAAATCCAAACAAATACTCATTTTCAATGCTTTTGGTTCATTTGTAATTTTGTTATTTTTAGGGATAAAATTGTCCATAAAATAACTTCTCCTTTGCAAATTAACATTTACGCCTTTGTATTATTTTATTAATTTATTTGGTAAAAGTATAAGGGTATAATGGTCAATTCATACAATTGAAGCTTAAATATGGATATTTTAAACTTTTAATAGTCAAACCTAGTCAACACAAAGGGAATGCTAACGGTGTTAGTTTATAGGGGAGGTTTCTAAAATAAAAGCATTTGTAACTATACATCCAATAATAATTCAAAGGTGAGGGGAGATTTATAATATTAACCCATAAATTTTTTGTAGTTTATTATTATTATTATTATTATTATTATTATTGCAAATATGGGTGTAATTTAATAAATATAAACAACGGTAAAATTTCAAAATATTCCTCAAATTAGTGGCAATTTCAAAAATAGCCACTCTTGAATTTTTACTTTTTTAGGCAAAAAATGAAAGAATTTTGTTTTTTTTTGGACAAAAATGCCCCAAGCTCTGTTAACCCATGCTTTCTTAACTTGTAACTTTTCATTTACCGATGAGAGAGAAATCAAAAATGACTTTCATGTCAACGGCTCGAATCCTACCAATGACGAAAACTTTCAAAAAAAAAAAAAAAACTTGATCCCAAATTAACAGATATTGTAAAAAAAAAAAAAAATGAAGAGAGAAAAACAAAAACTACAGAGAGGGAAACAAGAAACCTAAAGAAAGTAACCAAAAATTAACTTAGCTTATAACTTTTGATATATATATATATATATAGACTTCAAATCATGATTTTGGATGATAATATATGCTTTACATTTTAGATTTACGTGTTCTGTCGGTTGATTTATTTGATTTCATGTTTCTAGCAACATTGTACGCTAATTTTTATAGGGCAATTACCAATTAGGTCCTGGATTTTTTTTTAAATTTCATGTTGTTTACGATTTTTACAAAAGTGACCAAATTGGTCCTTATATTTTTCCCAAGTGCCAAATTAATCTCTTTTTTTTTAGAATTGACCAAACTGGTCTTTCTAACGATTTAACGTTGTTAAATATAACAGTTAACTTTAACAATTTTTGTTAAAGTGTATAAATACCTTTTATTTGTCATATTAGAGCAAAATTGTTTTGTCTTTTGTGCATTAAATTCACTATTATAATTACAACAAAATCCAAAAATATTATTAATGAAACACCATTTGTACAAATTTTATAAAAAAAAATTCTTAAAATATTTTAATAAGACAATGTCAATTATACCCTTATTTTATAAACAAAGTTGTCATTCATTCCCAGTTTAGTCTTTTACCATTTTTACATAATTATTATTATTTTTGTTAATATTATACAAGCACTGTTGACAAAATTATTTAAAAATCACAACATACAAATAAAATAAACAAAATATACGTGTTAAAAAAAAAAAAAAAAAAGTGCATGTGCCATTATTATATTGTTTAGGAGTAAAATACAATTTTACCTCTACACAGTTAAAGTTGACTGACATAACTTAGTTAGAGGGACTAATTTGACACTTGGGAAAAATGTAAGGATCAATTTAATCACTTTTGTAAAAGTCACAAACAACGTGGAATTTTAAAAAATGTCTAGGACCTAATTGGTAATTGCCCATTTTCATGTTAGCATGTAAATGTTATCTAAACTGATTTTGTAATTTAATATGGATGTAGCCCCAAGGGCGTAGCCCAGCTGATAAATGGACGAGCTTAGGATTTGGACAAATGACTCCCAAGTCAACAGCTCAAATCCTATCGATAACAAAAAACTTCAAAAAAAAAATACATGGTTTAGATAGGTGGATAGATAGTGTAAAAAATAATAATTAATATGGATGTAATTTAATTACTAAACATCGGCTTCTCATTGAGACTTGGTAGTGATACCTCATTTTCTTTGTACAAAGTGTGATAAAAAGCTATAGATATTTAAGATTCTATATGATTAGAAAACACTTTATTCTATGGGTACAATTAATTGTTGGACCAGTTGTTCAGGTCAAGTGACTAGCCGTTTAGATATCGTGATCATTCAAAATATTGTAGAGATTGATTTGCACCTCATATAAGGATGATTTGGACATAAGATTTCTTTAACTTTGAGAAAATTAAAGGCAGATGCCCCTAACACAAATTCAACCATGTAAATTTGTTTTAACCCATTCGATTCACTGTCTATTACCACTAGCATCTCCTTCGGGAGAAGTTCTTGGGTACATCCTATGCATGATGCATCCCTCACTATAATGTTGCCACATAAGCAACTTTGCTGACATGACAACATCAATCAAAAATTAGGTGTGTGATAAGATGACTTGATTTGATGGATGAGGGTTTTTCAAAGGGGTCAAAGGGGTCAAAGGGGTATAAGAATTTAGGATGGAAAACATAGAAGGTGGCTTTGAAATGGGTCAAGAGTAGACATCCAACCAGAAGAAGATGGGTATATCATTCTTTATGCTTATCAAAACAAACAATCATTTTATGCACATCAGCATACAGGTAGTAAAGCAAGTATTATTGCTTCAATTTTAATAACCAAAAGAATGCCTTGCTTTCTCTAAAGGTTTCACTTCTATCAGGTTGTTGCTTTACAGATTCTGCTAAGGATAGACTCTTATCACTAGAGGACTTTATAAACATAAATCACCATGATGGAATCAAAACATATATCAGAAAATCACTGATGTAATTCTTCATTGAAAAGAAAAATAGTTGCAAAACTAATTGCAGAAAAAGGTTAATGGTTGTGTATAAATATACATTTGAAACAATGAATGAACAAAAGAGTAAAAGAATAATAAAACTACATCTTACACTGCCGATAAACTAAATGTTACCTCTATTATAAAAACTTCAGTTTTTGACCTCGCAAACCATTCCAAAATGCAGCGGCATTTACCACCTTTTTGCCAGGAAGCTGAACTTCCAACACCTGGATGAAATAGATCAACAAGTTATGAGAGGTGGATAATATTGCCCATCACCCAATCAAGGCATCAATAAGAAAAGTACAAGTTACTTGGACGGCATATCACACACCTCAAGTGCAGTGCACCCTCCACACGGAACTATCAGTGCACCCTTTACGTATGTGATGTCGTCTTTCTCATTGGCCTGAATATTGGGATTACAGCAGACTTTGGTAGTTATGATTTTAAGATCTATGATATTTTGTTGACCACTTTTATCATCAATAATAACCACTTTAGCTCGTGTTCCTGGCCATCCTGCAAATGCACGAACCTAGAAAGGCTGTGTGTCAAGACTACTGATCAGATTCAGACAAAATGGGAAACAGGTTACCTTATTATGAAGGACTGAAGCTTCTTGATCAAAGAATAGCCATGAATCCTCAGGAGTTATCTACACATATCAGAGACAAGTAAAATCTAAGCAGCTTCATTTAATTTAGGTCGCATCAAATAAATGCAGAAAGTCAGTTGTGTTATATAGATAATTGAGATTGTACCGTTGCTCACAAAAATAATATTGATTTACACAATTTTCCAATCCCACTTTGATTAGTTAGAAAACCAAATACAGCATTTGCAATCAAGTACTACTATATGATGCATTTAATACAATATCATCTTCTCCTTGTCGCATGTTAACTTAAAAAACCGAGGCATAGAAGAGATTAGTGGGGTGGAAGATGGATTCATGCAGGATTTTGCTGACTGAGGACTGAGCTCCACGTCGCCCCGTACACTAGGCAGAAGAAGACTCGTCCTACTCCTCCAGCCTATGTTTGCCCGACCGGTGGACCTTGTATTTCAGAGGAGGATGCTCATATGCGCATTGCAATGGAAAGGTACATGAAGGAACAGGCAGATAGAGAGGCGCAGCGACAGACCCGTCAAGCAAGGGCAAAGGGAGGATGCCGGGGACCTCATAGCCACATTCCGCCACTTTTAGTGCTTTTGCTTATCTATTTCGATTTTAGACTTGTTTAACTTTTAGTTGCTTTGAACTTTTATTTGCTTTATTTTCGGATATTTTATTTACATTTCACATTTGGATAATTATGCCTTTGAACTCCTATTTCATGTTGTTATCCTATTAGTGGAACTTAATTTATGCTGCTTAGCTTAAGGGTGTGTGTTGTACTGTAATAGTTTGGTTGATGTTGATCTCACCCGCATGCTAGTTATTTTTAGATGCTTGTCCTTGTTGAGTCCTTTTTGGTTTTGCCTTGTCTCATATGTCCTTGTGTCGGTTTTGTGGTGTTGTGCGCCTTTCCGCCGGGTTCTCATTGTCAACATTGGGGGCAATGTTGGATTTAGGTTTGGGGGTGTGGGCAACGCCGTGTCTTTTTGTAAAAAATTTAAATTTTGGCATGCGATTTTTGTTTGGTTTTTGCATGTTTTTAGGTGTTAGGTGTCGTTTTGAGTCTTTTTGTGTCAATTTTTGCGAAATGGCCATGTTGATCATATCTTGTTTGGTGAGATGCTCTTAAGCGGGTGCCATTGAGAAGTATTTGTATGCATTATGTGTTGAGTTAGTTTTGAGTGCGCTATGCAAAATACAGTTAGTCCCTTTCTCTTAGTGTCCGTGTGGATGAGGCATTATACTTGGAGGTGAGGTATTAATAGTGGAGATTACCCATGAGTGTTAGAGCCTTTTAGCGTTTTATTTTGAGGGTAATTTCATTTCCACTCTTCACACACACTTCTAAACACATGCTTAATAAGAAGTCTCATTGCACTTAAATTGTCGTTTGTCATAGAACACTCAATCAATTGTGGACTACATGTTGAAATTTTCATTCCCTTGATAGATTCTAGAAAGGATGGTAGGCAATGTGTGTTTAACCACTTAAATATGGCCTAATTACTTATCCATCCCATATGTGTGTGCTCCCAAGCCAATTTTGAAGCCAAACACATGTAAACCTTTCATTTCATCACTCACACCATCCATAACCTCACAACCTAAACACTAACCATCCCTTTAACTAATTGATGAAGTTAAGGCTTAGGATTATTGTAAATAGTGCTCTATTATGAATGGTGTGTACCCAGGTTTGAGTATGGAATTGTGCAAAGGAGTCTAAAAAAAAAATTATAAAAAAAAAAAAAAAAAAAAAAAAAAAAAAAGGCACTGCTGCCGGGGATCGACGTAGATTCATTAGTTGAATCTAGTTAGTTTAGTTTAGGTAGTGTGTGTCATTTTACTTTTTAGTTTTTGTATTTTTTTACTTCATTGGTCTGTTCGCAAGGAGGATTTTTGTTCCCTGCCAACGAGAATATCAACCGTGTAGGTTAGCTTGCTAGACAGTTTGAGGGGTTAGACCTTGTTGTTGACTTGGGCGACATCCCTACTACGGAAATGGAGAGACAAGGTGAGCAAGATGAACGAGGTGTTCAAGGTGAACAAGGTATTTGAGAGAGTCCACTGGGTTCTCCTACACGAGATTTAGACGATGATATCAGGGCAATGAGAGAGTTTGCTCAACCAATGATTGGAAACCAACCATCACCAATTGTGCTTGATGCTGTGGCAAGGAGCTACGAATTGAGGAGCATGCACATGGGCATACTTCCATCCTATAGTGGCACGGAAAGTGAAGACTGTCTTCAGTTTATGAAAGACTATTAGTCCATTGTGGAGACATTTCCGATAGGCTGACTCATAGAAGAGCAATTGAGGATGAGCTGCTTCCGCAACTGCTTAAAGGGTGCGGCCAAGTAGTGGTTCGGGTCGTTGAGAGCAGGAACTTTCATAACGTGTGACGACGTGTGCCAAGGGTTTTTCAGCAGATTCTTTCATGCTTCTAAGACAAAAGAGATCCGGATCCAAATTGCAAGCTTCGGTGAGGAAGTAGGGTGAGCCCTTCCATCAGGCTTGGAGAAGGTACAAGGAGCTTTTGGAGCAATGTCCATCTCACATAATATTCGAAGAGTACAAGGTTCGCACCTTCTACAATGGGTTGACACCCTTCAATCAAGCAATTGTTGACAACGCTTGTAAATGTGTCCTTACAAAGAAGCCCACAGTAGAGATTACTAAGATTTATGAGACATTGTCTCTTAACTCCCATCATAGGAGCTCAACTGCAAGAAGGGGAGAAAAGTATGACGTTGATGAGAGTATAGAAGTGCAATTAAGCTCTCTACTCTCACAAAGCAAATGCAAGCTCTAACAAAAAATGTGGGTCAACTACAAGCAAGAGCGAACCATGTGTGTGACGGTGGTCATCATTATAGAGATAGGAAGCAGAAGAAACACATGCTTTGAACTACCAAAGGGGGAGGAATGACACTTATTCAAACACCTACAACCCTGGATGGTGCAACCATCAAAATTTCTCATGGACAAACCCGAACAATGCCTTGAATGACCAACCGAATGCCTAAAGAACCAACCAAGGAGGATACAACCGAGGCAATTACCAAGGCTAAGGTTCAATCAATCAACATCAACAATGGAACAATTCAACAAACTGAGACAATACTTCATATCAACCAAGGAAGTCATCTTTGGAGGACATAGTGACCACTCTTGCTTAGAGTTCACAAACCACGGATCAAAGTCTAAACAGCTTCATACAAGTGAGCGGGCAGAGGTTTACCAACTTAGAGGCATCTATAAAGAAGTTGGAAACACATATGGGGCAAGTAGCCGACACGATGCATAGAAATGAGCCAGGAAGATTTCCTAGCCAATCAGAACAAGCCAACTCAATGACCGTTTTGAGAAGTGGCTGAGTGTTGGATTCTGAAGATGTTGGTGAACCGAGGAAGAAAAAAGCCAAGGAGTCAGAAGGTGGTGATAGGGAGGAAACTAGAGTTGAGGAGACTAGAGTAGAAGAGGAAAAGATAGTGGTGGAACCAACCCTCAAGACAACCTCAGTTTTACCCAAGTCCCCTAACCCATACATACCACCGGTTTCATACCCAGGGAGGTTAGCAAGAGATAAGTTGAGCAAGTCCTTTAAAGACATCTTTGACATCCTCCCAAAGGTGAATGTCAACATCCCCTTGCTTGACATGATAGAAAAGATGCCGGTATATGTGAAGTTCTTCAAAAGTCTCCACACCAACTGGCAAAAGTTCGAGCCAAATCATCAAGAATACATGGCGGGAAGTGCTAATGTAGTGTTACAAAAAGAGCTTCCACCCAAACTCAAGAATCCGGGTAGTTTTTGCATCAACATTACCGTTGGGGGTACCAATCTCGATAGGGCGATGTTGGACTTAGGTGCTAATATCAATTTGATGCCCTTCTCCATCTACAAGCAACTAGAATTGAATGAGCTCAAGCCTACCACTATGTCACTACTCCTAACCGATGGTTCAGTGAGATATTCGAAAGGGATTATGTTGGACGTGTTGGTACAGGCTGACAAGCTTATCATCCCGGCGGATTTTGTAATCTTAGACATTGATGATGTGAGTGTAAAGACAAACATGAGACCTATCCTCTTGGTTAGACTGTTTATGGCCACAGTGAAGACATTCATTGATATTCAGAACGAGAAGCTCACCATGACTGTGTTGGATGAAACAATAGAGTTTAAGCTCTTCGTCATACCCAGTAGGAGCGGATGATTGTTCTTTCATTGGGATATTAGACCTTGGGGTTGATGGTGTGTTTACGGATGATGATTTGGAAGAATTTTCATAATGGGATTGGGAAGTTCAAGACAAAGAAGTAGAAGAAAATTCTGAATCCACTAAAGAGCAAGATAGAAAAGAGGAATTTGAAGATCTTGAAGTCTCTAATGTGAGCCTTGCAAAGGATCCACCACCCAAGTTAGAACTCAAGAAGCTTCCAACTACATTGAAGTGTGCTTACTGGGGGAGAATGAGACTTATCCAGTGATTGTTGCTTCGGAGTTGAAGAGTGATAAAGAAGAGAGACTCATTGCAGTGCTATAAAAGCACAAGTCGGCAATAGGATGGTCCATTGAAGACATTAGAGGGATTAGTCCCACGGTTTGCATGCACAAGATTTTTCTTGAAGATGAAGCTAGACCTATAAGATAAGCACAAAGGCGGTTGAATCCGATCATGAAGGAAGTGGTGAAGAAAGAGGTCTTAAAGCTTTTAAAGGTTGGGATTATATATTCCATATCAGACAGTAAGTGGGTCAGTCTGATCCACGTGGTTCCTAAGAAATCGAGCATCGCGGTGGTCCGAAATGAGCAGAATGAGTTGGTCCCACAGAGGCTACAAACGGGATGGAGGGTGTGTATTGATTATAGGAAGTTAAACACGACCACCCGAAAGGACCACTTCCCTCTCCCATTTATCGATTAGATGCTAGAGCGCTTAGCGAGGCACAGTCACTACTGTTTCCTTGATGGATACTCCGACTACAATCTAATAGTCATAGCACCGGAGGATCAAGAAAAGACCACTTTTACTTGTCCATTTAGGACGTTTGCCTACCGACGGATGCCGTTCAGACTCTGTAATGCGCTAGGCACTTTTCAGCTTTGCATGATGTCTACCTTCTCAGACATGGTGGAGGAGATCATTGAGGTATTTATGGATAATTTCTCCATCTTTAGAGATTTATTCTTTCTCCCGATTCAGTCATTAAATACCGAAATGCCCCCCACATTTCTTAGAGAACCTCACCTTAGTCCTTCAGAGATGCGAAGTAAACAATTTGGTGTTGAATTGGGAGAAGTGTCATTTTATGGTACAATCGAGCATAGTTCTCGGGCATGTGATTTCTCAAAACGGAATAGAAGTGGACAAGGCAAAGGTGGAAGTGATTCGAAGTCTACAACCTCGAAGATAGATCAAGGATGTTAGATCTTTCCTAGGGCATGCGAGGTTTTACCGACGCTTCATTACGGATTTTTCGAAGATAACAAGACCTTTGTGTGTGTTACAAAAGGAAACAGAGTATGAGATGAGTAGTGAGTGCATGGTGGCATTTGACACCTCAAAGGATGCATTGACAACCACACCCGTGATAGTTCCACCAAATTGGGAGTTGCCGTTTGAGTTAATGTGCGACACTTCGGATTATGCTATCGGACTCGTTTTGGGGCAGCGGGTTGATAAGCTCCCTAAGTGATTTACTATGCTTCATAGACCTTAAATGACGCCCAGTTGAACCACTCTATAAAGGAGAAAGAACTCCTAACAGTGGTGTTTGCTCTAGAGAAGTTCAGAGCGTATTTTGTAGGAGTCAAGGTCATCGTATTCTCTGACCATGTAGCCCTTAGGTATCTCCTCCAGAAAAAAGATGCCAAACCTCGATTGATTCGGTGAATCCTTTTACTTCAAGAGTTTGACTTAGAGATACGAGATAAAAAGGGAAGCGAGAATGTGGTTGCGGACCACTTGAGTAGGTTAGTATAAGAAAATCCGAAGGAGGAGGATGAATTGCCATTGAGAGTTTCTCGGATGAGCAACTTTGGGTGGTGCAAGAAAAAGAGCCATGATTTGCCGACATGGTTAATTATTTGGTGAGTAGCATCATCCCAAAGGAATTGAACTCACAAGGGAAGAAGAGGTTTGTGTCAAAAGCAAGGAAGTATTTTTGGGATGACCCGTTTTTGTACAAGCATGGCCCCGATTCGATCATTAGGAAATGCATTCCCGAGAGAGAGCAAGATGACATCTTGCGGTTTTGCCATGAACTACAATGTAGGGGGCATTTCGGTATTTAATGACCGAATCGGGAGAAAGAACAAATCTCCAAAGATGGAGAAATCATCCATAAATACCTCAATGATCTCCTCCACCATGTCTGAGAAGATATACATCATGTACAGCTGAAAAGTGCCTAGCGCATTACAAAGTCTGAACGGCATCCGTTGGTAGGCAAACGTCCCAAATGGACAAGTAAAAGTGGTCTTCTCTTGATCCTCCGGTGCTATGGCTATTAGATTGTAGACGGAGTATCCATCAAGGAAACAGTAGTGACTGTGCCACGCCAAGCGCTCTAGCATCTGATCGATAAATAGGAGAGGGAAGTGGTCCTTCCGGGTGGTCGTGTTTAACTTCCTATAACCAATACACACCCTCCATCCCGTTTATACCCTCTATGGGACCAACTCATTCTGCTCATTTCGGACCACCGTGATGCCCGATTTTTTAGGAACCACGTGGATTGGATTGACCCACTTACTGTCTGATATGGGATATATAATCCTTACCTCTAAAAGCTTTAAGACCTCTTTCTTCACCACTTCCTTCATGATCGGATTCAACCGCCTTTGCGTTTCTCTTGTAGGTCTAGCTTCATCTTTAAGGAAAATCTTATGCATGCAAACCGTGGGACTAATCCCTCTAATGTCTTCAATGGACCATCCTATTGCCGACATGTGCTTTTGTATCACCGCAATGAGTCTTTCTTCTTCATCACTCTTCAACTCCGAAGCAACAATCACCGGATAAATCTCATTCTCCCCCAAGTAAGCATACTTCAATGTAGTTGGAAGCTCCTTGAGTTCTAACTTGGGTGGTGGATCCTTTGCAAGGCTCACATTAAAGACTTCAAGATCTTCAAATTCCTCTTTTCTATCTTGCTCTATAGTGGATTCAGAATTTTCTTCTACTTCTTTGTCTTGATCTTCCCAATCTCATTCTGAAAATTCTTCCAAATCCTCATCCTTAAACACGCCATCAACCCCGGGGTCTAATATCCCAATGAAAGAACAATCATCCGCTCCTACTAGATATGATGATGCCTCGAAAAGCTTGAACTCTATTGTTTCATCCAACACGGTCATGGTGAGCTTCCCGTTCTGCACATCAATGAATATCTCCGCTGTGGCCACAAACTGTCTACCTAAGAGGATAGGTCTCATGTTTGTCTCTCCACTCACATCATCCATGTCTAGGACTACAAAATCCGCTGAGATGATAAGCTTGTCAGCCTATACTAACACGTCCTCCACAATCCCTCTCGGACATCTCACTGAACCATTGGCTAGGAGTAGTGACATAGTGATAGACTTGAGCTCATTCAATTCTAGTTGTTTGTAGATGGAGAAGGGCATCAAATTGATGCTAGCACCTAAGTCTAACATCGCCCTCTCAAGCTTGGTACCCCCAACGGTAATGCTGATGCAAAAACTATCCGGATCCTTGAGTTTGGGTGGAAGCTCTTTTTGTAACACTACAATAGCACTTCCCGCCATGTATTCTTGATGATTTGGCCCAAACTTTTACCGGATGGTGTGGAGACTTTTGAAGAACTTCGCATATGCTGGCATCTTTTCTATCATGTCAAGAAAGGGGATGTTGACATTCACCTTTGAGAAGATGTCAAAGATGTCTTTAAAGGACTTGCTCAACTTATCTCTTGCTAACCTCCCTAGGTATGAAACCGTAGGTATGTATGGGTTAGGGGACTTGGGTAAAACTGAGGTTGTCTTGGGGGTTGGTTCCACCACTATCTCTTCCTCTTCTACTCTAGTCTCCTCAACTCTAGTTTCCTCCCTATCACCACCTTCCGACTCCTTGGCTTTTTTCTTTCTCGATTCACCAACATCTTCAGAATCTAACACTCGGCCACTTCTCAAAACGGTCATTGACTTGGCTTGTTCTGATTGGCTAGGAAATCTTCGCGGCTCATTTCTATGCACCGTGTCAACTACTCGCTCTATATGTGTTTCCAACTTCTTTATAGATGCCTCTAAGTTGGTAAACCTCTGCCCAATCACTTGTATGAAGCTGTTCAGACTTTGATCCGTGGTTTGTGAACTCTGAGCAAGAGTGGTCATTATGTCCTCTAAAGATGACTTCCTTGGTTGATAGGAAGTATTGTTTCGGTTTGTTGAATTGTTCCATTGTTGAGGTTGATTGCTTGAACCTTGACATTGGTAATTGCCTCGGTTGTATCCTCCTTGGTTGGTTCCTTGGGCATTCGGTTGGTCGTTCAAGGCAATTGTTTGGGTTTGTCCATGAGAAGTTTGGATAGTTGCGCCATCCAAGGTTGTAGGTGTTTGAGTTAGGATCATTCCGCCCCCTTTGGTAGTTCAAAGCCTATGTTTCCTCTGTTTCCCATCTCTACAATGATGACCACCATCATACACATGGTTCGCTTATGCTTGTAGTTGACCCATATTTTTCTTTAGAGCTTGCATTTGCTTTGTAAGAGTAGAGAGCTGAATTGTCACTTATGTACTCTGATCAACGTCATACTTTCCTCCTCTTCTTGCAGTTGAGCTCCTATGATGGGAGTTGAGAGACAATGTCTCATAAATCTCAATAATCTTTACTGAAGGCTTCTTTGTAAGGACACCTCCACAAGCGTTGTCAACAATTGCTTGAGTGAAGGGTGTCAACCCATCGTAGAAGGTGCAGACCTTGTACTCTTTGAATATCATGTGAAAGGGACATTGCTCCAAAAGCTCCTTGTACCTTCTTCAAGCCTGATGGAAGGGCTCACCCTACTTCCTCACCGAAGCTTGCAATTTGGATCCGGATCTCTTTTGTCTTAGAAGCAAGAAAGAATCTGCCGAAAAACTCTTGGCACACGTCGTCCCACGTTATGAAAGTTCCTACTCTTAACGACCCGAACCACTGCTTGGTCGTGCCCTTCAGGCATTAGCGGAAGCAACTCATTCTCAATTGCTCTTTTGTGAGTCGACCTATCGGAAATGTCTCCACAATGGATTGTTAGTCTTTCATAAACTGAAGACAGTCTTCACTTTTCGTGCCACTATAGGATGGAAGCATGCCCATGTGCATGCTCCTCAATTCGTAGCTCCTTGCCACAGCATCGAGCACAATTGGTGATGGTTTGTTTCCAATCATTAGTTGAGTGGACTCTTTCATTACCCTGATATCATCGTCTAAATCTCGTGTAGGAGAACCCGGTGGACTCTCTTGAACACCTTGTTCACCTTGAACACCTTGTTCATCTTGCTCACCTTGTCTCTCCATTTCCGTAGTAGGGATGTTGCCCAAGTCAACAACAAGGTCTAATCCCTCAAACTGTCTAGCAAGCTAACCTACACGATTGATGTTGTCATTGGCAGGGAATAGAAATCCTCCTTGCGAACGGCGTCCATGCATGCACCTGAAAAACCTGAAACACTAGAAATAAAACTACCAACGAAGTAAAAAACAAAAAAAAAAAACAAAAAAAAACAAAAAACAGTAAATAATAAAGGCTTAAAAGCCTTGTGCTATTGCGTAAGTAAAGCTTGAAACAATAAAAGTTAGGGTTGAAGCTAAAAAGAGCAAATTGTTGCCTGGACGCCAAATGTATAGTTAAAGGTTATAATAGAGCCAATCATCGGAATTTAGAATGTAATGCCTTAGTTGATTCAATTGGTTTTCGTATCACCCCATTTCTCATTCATTCATTGCCTAATTACCTAAAGCTCCGTTACAACCAAGAAAAAGGCCTACTTGATCTTAGGGAAAATCTAGATAGGGAATTTTAGTTGAAGCATGCTCTTTCCACGTTCATGACATTCGGTTCTTTTCCATGAGACTTAATCACTTAAATGGCGTTCTTTCAAGATCATATGCAATTAAAAATTGATTCCATTACATAAACTCTTATTGCATGTTTTGAGGTGTGTTCACCTAGGATTCGGAGTGTTGTTGAGTGAAATCCACGAGGATAGAGTCGAGGTGAATTACAACCCTTGTTGGAGAGTGTGTTGTTTTTGAAGTATAGGCATTTCAAGTGTGGGATTGCATGCACGCGGTGTGTTCACATTATTGTCATATTTTTGAAACCCTGCTTAGCTATTCTTGCATGCATCTCTCCTTAACTGCACGACTTGGGTTGCATCTCATCACGGTGGCTACGCGTTTTATCGAGTTGTGTCGTTGTTGTCCATAACTAGAGTTTTGAGTCATGAGTCTTAAGTCTTGCTTGTTTGTTTGTTTTATTTCGGTTTTACTCGAGGGCGAGCAAAGGCTAGGTTTGGGGGTGTTTGATCAAGCCATTGCAATACTAAATTTTGGCCTCCCTTTCCGTTGCTTTTGTTCGGTTCTCGGGTAAAATCGAGTGTTTAATGGCTTGATTGAAGCTTTTGTGGGTTAACATTGATAGCAGAGGCGTTTTTGGTATAAGAGAGAAGATTCGAGGGTGTAAAGTGCAAAATTGGAAAATCAGAGCTTTGAGGAGGGTGTTGACGCGGTCGAAGTGCCATCTTGGCCAACCGCGTCACTCCGGCATCAAAGTGTTGTCGCAGTTGAAGTGCCGTCTTCGCCAACCGCGGCAGTCCCGTGGCAGAGATTTCCACTGTTCATCTGCCGTCTTTACCAACCGCGACAGGCGCGCAGCAGAGATTTCCGCAGTTCATCTGACGTCTTGGCCAATTGTGGCAGTCCGTCATCTTGTCTTCTAGAAGGAATCTTTCCCTATTTTGGATCCCATATAAATACCTCTCTTTGGTTTTTAGATCCAACATGACCACACATCCGAGAATCACCCAAGCTTCAGCCTTTTTACATTCTCTCATCATTCCTTTTACATATTTCCTTTTACACACTCTCATCCATCTATCCTTGAAAGTTTTGCAAGCAAGATAAAGAGGATGGAAGTTTTGCAAGCAAGAAGAAGAGGATTCTCAAGAGGAAGCTCTCATGACACATATGGGTTTTCTCTTCTCTTTTTCCATTGACGTGTAACTAATTCTTTAGCTAGGGGGTTGATGTAACCATGTTGGAGTACTCTATGTAATTAACTAGTCTATTTCTCTTAATTCAAAAAAAAAAAAAAAAAAAAAAAAGACCAATCTTAGGACTATATTGCCTCGAGGAAAACTAAAGACTTCATTAAAACCTCATAAGAAAGCATTATGGGAATTCTAAAGCTATTGTTTAATCGAACACATGATGCTTTTGACTTTAATATATCAAGGAGATTCGCAACCATTTCAGTGCAAATACAGAACAAGTAAGAAAGAAGTACCTTTGGAGCTAACGTAGCTTTAGAATCATCTTGGGGTTGTGCTTTAACCCTAGCTGATCCATCGAATATGGAGGGAAGCTCACGTATCAAAAGTTTAGATCCTGCATAGTTAAGAAGGGTGAACAAAATTTAAATGAAAAAAAATGTATTATATCCACTCGTATGATTCCATAACATATCTCCAATATAAACAAAGTAGTCATCTGCTAATTAGAAATTAAGTGCTAAACAAAAGTAAATGAAAAAGAACAACAAATTCAGTTCAATTAGAAAGAAGCAAGCAGTTCTAATGGTTTAACCTGCAGAAATAAATGACTTAAGTCAATGAATACTTCCTAATCTGATAAAAAAATTTAGTAAAAGAAGTACGAAACAGTCAACTTAATATTGGTTAGACATAGACCAATATATTCATTGAGACTAGTAGACTACATGGTTTTTCAAAAAGGGGACAGGATTCCAAAGAATAAATAAAATCAAGTGCTTCGGATTGCTTCACCTAGCAGCACAATGCTTGTACTGTTTTCCCACGACCCAGTTAGTAACGTCAACTTTTTATGTACATCAATTTGTATGTGTGAGATCATCTCTATGGCATGTGCATAATGCCATTTTCTCTAAGCACCCAACCCCAACACCCTCCTCAAATGTAAATCAAAACACACTCGACTTTGATATAAATAGGATTTAATCCAAAGATTATTAGTGCAACTAAAACAGATCTCCCTAGTTGAAATAAGTAGCATGCGCTGTCTAATGCCAATGGACAAAGCACTATTACAGAATTGTTAGAGGAGACAAGTTATTAGCAATAATTCAGAAATAACACAAACAAAATATTTATTAGCTATAATTCAGAAATTGCATAAATGCTTGAAGTACTAAAAGAGAAAAATAACAAAAGTAGAGGACATAAGCACCTTTGGAAAAAAGTAATGCTAGTAAATCTGGTGCCTGCATTTAAAATGGTTTAAACATTAGTCATAAATTTATCAGATTGCATTAATCGCCTTTTAAGATGACATATTGCATATCTTAGATAAATAAAGTTATATCACATAATGATGCAGCATGAATAAGTTAAAATTGTAAGCGTAAACTGAATTATTGCTGTAAGGGTGCATGTGCACATGTGAATGGCAAGAAATAAAACCCAGCCAAAAATAAATAAATATATCATATATTGAACAACAAAAAAAACTTTATAATGTAAATTACAGGGCCACTTGATACCCAGGATACATGGTACTATCCAAAGAGAATCCATCTACGGGAATAGTTAATCGGTAATTATCTCCTTAAGAGATTAGTTTAGATTTGTTTTATCTTTATCAGGAGTTTAGATGTTTATCTCTTTCATGTTAGCAACTATAAAAGGGGCCCCTTCAGAGCCTTTTGTAATCATACTTGATTATTGAATGGAATGAATAGTTTGTTTCCCAATTTCATGTTCTTCTAAGTTTCTCCCATTTCTGTTCAGTCTCTGTTTCCAAACTCGAATTCCCTCTATTTCTCTCTAAATTCAGTATCTAGTTTCTATTTCTATAGCTCATCCTACATCAGTCTGCATGCTACCAGTATTGGGCCAGGCAACATAGGATAGTGGAATCAGAAGATTTGAGCTTCTTTATATCATTACAGTTCAGTAATAATTCCAGACAAGCATTATCCATGGCTTAATTTGATCATTTACTTCCATTTTTTTCACAGGCAATGACAGGTTCTAGACAAGCATTATCCATACCTTAATTTGATCATTGACTTCCATTTTTTCACAGGCAATGACAGGTCCAGCATCAAGTGCACGCACCGTAAAGGCTAATGATACTCCAGTTTCTTTAGCCCCATCCTAATGCACGGGCTAAATGTAATTGTACAACATCATACAATTGTATAAGAATCCAAATAATAACATTAACGACCAAGAATGCTACCTGCAATGCTCTTTGAACAGGAGCAGCACCACGGTATTGTGGCAGCAGACTTGGGTGTATATTCACTGTCCCTGAGAAAGTTACACTTAGACTCTTAGAAACTTTGACAGTAAATTTTCTCTTTTAACAAGAAGATTATCAGTAGAACCATAGCATCAAATCAATTTTTTCTCACTCATGTTCAATTAGTAACTACAATATGTCAATATCAAAATAATTTTACCTAATACTTTAGATGGCTGGTGATCCATACCAGTTAACTACACATTTAAAATTCAAAACTGTAATAGAATGGTCAAACCCAACAAACTAGAAACCATACGTGCACCAATAAATCAAACCACATTTTTAAAATTCTGCAATAGGAAATGAAACAAACAGGAGTATCATCCAAGTCGGTTATTGTTTACAAAAGGAATCGAAAAAGATTATGGGTTAAGGTTTTGATTTTGAGTATATAACTGCACCATAGTTCTTCAAAAAAAAAAATATATAAGTGCACCATAGACTCAAAGGTATTACAATTCCTCTTCCTTACAGATTTTGTTAAAAATAATAATAATAATACATCATGGTATTATTCTGCAGGCAATAGAATTTCTACCCTGTCCAACTTGCAGAGAATCCAATTTCAATCCATAGCAGAAATTTGAAAACGAAAAAGAAAGGGAGAAAAAAAAAAAAGATCAGTGTCCATGTTCCTCTGCAAATGAAGACGGTAGGAGAAGATAATTTGCAGTTTTCTCATCCTTGCACATGTAGGACCAATTATGACTAATTATTGGGGCTTATTGTTAACCTTCTAATTATGAGTAATCAACACCTGACTCTTGATCCCAGGCTAATATTCATAATCAAAGTTCCTTCATAGTGGGGAGTTGCTACTATATAAACCTCCATTTTGTATATTCTTATACGAATGACTAATCAACTCTCGCTCTCCCTACGTCTGATTTACTTTCACAATTGATTTTCCCTCTTGGCTCATTCTCTAGTTGTCACACTTCACTTTTTCATTAGGAAAAGTGTCAGAGAAGCAAATTTATAAAGTTTGCCAGCAGAATTACATTTCACTAACCCAAAGGCAGAATATTGAGGAACTTGGTAGGTAAAATATTCCCATAAGCTGCTGTAATGCAAAGTTCAGGTTGTAAAGCTCGTAAGGCAGACAAGAATGTATCCTGCAAGGCAATAGAAAGAAATCAATTTCTCTTCCCTTCACAAAGTTGCTAAGCTGAATGAGCAAAGTTTCAAATGCAGTCATAAACAATGTATTGAATCGAGAAAGCAAAATTATTCCATCTTTCTAATTCAATAGATAAGCTCCATCAGCAGAGCTAATCAGTTCACAGTTTCTTTCATGATTATTTGTATCAAACATTCTGTTATTTCACCCAAATTTTGACAAACAAAACAATAAGATAACATATATTGGATCCATACTGAAAGTTCAGCACCAATGGTAAACAGACACTTTAGCAATCAAATGAAACCTAACCTGGACAGCATAAATGGTCGATTAGTACGCACAATGAAAATGGAGATTTGATATGGGTATAGGCATCATGGAAAACTTGATATCCTCCATTTTTAAGGATCATGTTGAAAGGACGCATAAGGACAAAATGCTATGAAGGCATAAACAATGAAAGATTTGAATCAACTTAAATGAGCCTCAATTTGAAGCTAGTTGAGATTGAGTACATGAAAGAGTAATTAAGATAGTCATTTCTTATGCAATATCCATTTCAAGTCATCAATGAACTTTGCTTAAACCTGAGACTTCTCCTCACAAAACCATGTATAACCAGTCTAATTTTCCAATGCACAAATAATTCTCATGATGATGACCCAGGAAGTTAAAAAGAGAAATGGCATTTTATCTATAAATGGTAAACATCACGCAACATATTATGAATGCATATAAAAACAAGTATTTGAATGCATGGAAAATACAGGATTTTATGGGAGGGGTTTTTTTTTTTTTTTTTAAAATTCTACAGAAGGGCTGCTGGGGCAGTCTTTGTGAACCTTTGATTCACTTTTTTAATTCCTCTTTGCGCACATTAATATAATTTTCAGTTTCTATCAAAGAAAATAAAAATGAAAATAGATAACATATGATGAATGCATTTCATATCATATTTACAGCCCGTAATTTAGATTTTTTAGCTCTTAGATTTAATTTTATTTTTATTAGAATTATTTTTGCAATATTAGGTAAAAAGCTTGGAGCCTGGAAAATAATCAAAATTATGCCTTTAAGTAAATTCTATATGGAGAGAAGTCTTCATTGTGCCTAATGAAGACTGAGTCCTTTGAGAAAGCACAGCATTTGATTTGTTTGTGTGTTAGGTCGTTAAATGCTTTTGTGATTAGCAAAATTTGAAGTTTGGTCTTATGAAGTTAGCTCATGAGGATTACATTTAGCCTAGGTGAATAAGGAAATAAGCATGGCATGAGCAATAAGTCTTCTCACAACAAAACAATTCCACATGGATCAATAATTTTCTACAAGATCTGGACTTTCTTATTTCATTCAGGAGACGACCACTACAAGGGTTTCCCTAAGAATGCTGAATCTTTAGTCTATGCCTTTCCCTCTCCCATTAAAATGACAAGCAAATAAAAGATTGGAAGTGTCATGACTCCTGATAATTTAAACTTATTTCAACCAAGTTTTAACATGCTACTGTTTTTTTTTTTTTTTTTGAAAGAAACACAATACTGTTAAGGTTGCAAAACAACGACTCAGTTTTAGCATTATAACCACACAAAAAAAAAGAGAGCAAAAATTCAAGCAAAACCATGTACCACAACATATAAGACATTTGCAACCAACTCCATGGAGCAATACAACTTATGTGTTCCTTCACTTCAGATAGCAAACAAATACATTATGTCATTATCCAATTCTTGTAAAAGTTAATTTTAGGACAAAAAACCATTACCTCTCCAGCCCGTTCGGGTGTAAAAATGAGGTCAGAAGGAAAGCCTCTGTCAAGAGCATATTCTGCTACTGGAGAAGGCAACACCTTTCTACCTCGATCTCTTCTAGAAGGTGGCTGAGTAACAATTGCTGCAACCTAAACCATTCCAAATCAATAATCCATAACACAACCTCTAGCTCTCTATACACCATCCAGTACACTCAAAAGAATTAATTAGCTAATCCCTGTAACCGCAAGTCTTTGCCAACACTATCCCATAACCTCTTTTGTAGAATGATATAAAACAAAATACGAAAAAAAAAAAAAAAAAATTAAAAAAGCATTACCAACATAAGTTAACACACGAAAAAGTATTTTTACAACAGTTATCTGCATGCATTTCCAGTTACACATAACTCCAACCATATTAGCATGATCAAATTTTTGATAGAGACCCAAGTTTTAAAGCATAGTAACAGAAAGCTTCATTAATTTATTTTTACCATTCAAATAATAAATAAATAAATAAAATAAGTTCATAGACTGTAATACTCAAAATGCAGTGTATGCAAAATTGAGTACCATTATATTGACAGTGTAAAATAATAAAATTTTGAGCAAATTATCAATAGAAACTTGTCTTCCAAAGAAAATTCGGTATCAATTGCCCTAATTTTGAGTACTGTGATTCACACTAAATAATTCAAGAAACATAATTATTTGAATAATATGAATTAAAGATGTGGAGAAAAGACTGAGTACCTCAAAAGAAGAGGTGGGTGCAGAAGAAGCATTGAAGAGAGCGTCGAGCACGGTTGCTGAGACCTAAAACATAGTCGTTTAATAGATGTATGTATGTAGGTAAATGAATGTATGTAAATGTAATAGAGGTACCTGAGGAGAGCCCAAGAAGACAAGAGGCTTCTTCTTGGAAGCAGAAGCAGAAGCTGTTGTTGCGTTGAAGCAGAAGAAGCGTCTTAGCATCATTGAAGAATTCATTCTTCTTCTTCTTCTTGAAGATTTGTGCTTCTGTTTTGACTGTTAAACCTATCCAAAACAACACTATAAACTACATTTAAACCTTGAGACCAGGAAATCTTCCGTGAAGCAGCCGCACCAGCTCACCACCTTCATGTGGTGCGTCCACCCAATTTTTTTTTTAAAATTATTATAATTAACTCAGAGTTTGTGAAGCAGATAACCAAGTAGGGAGGCAGTTTCATTTTCACCCGACCCTGCGGGCACCCACCCAAACCCAAACGGACTGTATAGGTTGGATTCGGGCTTTGCTATTCGGGTTGCTGGTTGAGTTCACTTATAAAATGGTAAACCAGGTTTTGTCAAAACCCAACCCAAACCCGTGAACCTAATTATTTTAAAAATCTTTGTTTAAAGCGATGTCATTTTAAGCAAATTAGAATTATAAACTCAGAAAGACATCGTTTGGGTTAAAAAATACAACCAAAATTGTTATTCTGGTTGGCGGGTTGAAACCCGAACCCGAATAAGTTCGTGAAATTGCAGTTTGGGTTCAAGTTTCCTCAAAACCCGTAAGTCAAAATCTAAATCCACAAAAATTTTCACGTTCGCAGTCAAATTTGAGCACGAAAATGTTTGTTTTGGATTTAACAAAACCCAACCCATTGCCATTCTTAAAAGCAGGACTAGAACCTACAACCTCAGGGCATCCGACTATACCAACCTCATATTCTGGTTCATTCGATCACTTGCTTCAAAGTAAAAAGGACCTCAGCTAGGTTCAGTTTCAAACCGTTGGTTCCGGTTCTGGAGGTTCCTGGTTCCGGTTCTGGGGGAACCGGAACCGAAACCTTCCTTAAGGAGGTTCTTACAAATTAAGGTTCAAATCATGAACCTTACAAATTAAGTGCGTCGGTTCCAGTTCTAGGGGAACCGGAACCGGAACCGGAACCTTCCTTAAGGAGGTTCCAGTTCCAGTTCCAATTTCAATTTCGATTCCAGTTCCAGTTTCGATTTCGGTTTCGGTTTCGGTTCCAGTTCTAGTTCCGATTCCGATTCCGATTCCGATTCACCTGGTTCGATTCGGTTCGGTTCTTATTTTTTTATTATTATTTTTTTAAAACTAACAAAAAACAATTATTAGACATGTAAATGCAATTGATTGGGTAACCTAAAATTAAAATAAAATAAATATATGAGAAACTAAAAAAACAAATTAAGATAAAACTAAAAAATTTAAATTGGCCTTGCACTTAATTTGTAAGGTTCATGATTTGTATTGGCTTGATTCCATTGCAAAATGCTCTATATTTGTAATAGTTATTGCTTAGGATGTTCTTGGAAGAAAAGAAGCTTCAAAGTTGAAGAGCAACGTCTAGTGCAAATATCGTCTTCAAGAGGTGAAAGCGTCAAAGGTATACTTAGACTTCTATCCTCTTGCAAGGCGTTAGCACACACACCCACAATTCATATATGTGTGTCTCTGCATCGTTGTGCAAACATTTGGTATAACACATTCACACACATTTAAGTATGCATATGCATTGGTCTCTTATAGACAAACATTGTAGAATTGCATGTTTTATGACTATCGCGTAGATATGGCATATTTGTGTGACATTGTGTTTATATGTTTGTGTTTCTTGTTTTTTGGACTTGAACGTGTTCTTATTTGATTCCTTATTGAGTTTTGGTCATTTTGGTTACTCATTCATGAGGTTTCGAGTCCAAACGATGTAGTTAGGCTACTTTGCGTTCTCATTCGTTGAGTTATCTTCGTCATCATTTTCCGAGATGAATTCTCAACCTTTTGTCAAAGTTTCTTAGTCTTTGTTGTGCGTGAAGGAGTCACGGTTCGTAATCTGAAAATGGATTCGAATTCGGAGTTTGGATGCCCGAATACGGCTGAAGAACGCGAGAGGAGTGCGAGAGGAGCAAGATTGGCCAACGGCCAAACTTGGAGGCCACATGCGGGACACGTGGGTCACGCGGTCAGCATGGCCTTCTGGCCACGTGTGCCACACATGGTCCACACAGGGCTGTGATATGGCACAAGTTGATTGGCCTCCCGTTTTCACTCTCTCTCTCTTTTAAATCCTCTCCATTCCCTCCCATTGATTTTAATGAGAAAATTTTGAAAAAGATGAAATCAGAAATTTTCTCTCAATTTTAGTTTTCTTATTTTGATCATAACTTTTTTTATACGAACTCGAAATCAAGTGATCCGAAAGCCAAAAATGTTGGTCTCGACAAGAGCTACAAAGCCCAAGCATTTTCAGAGTTATTTGACTTCGTCATTTTTCCCAGCGACCTGATTTCAGTACGAGGTTCAACTTTGTATGTGTTACTTGTTCTTCTTTCAATTGTTTTTGATCATCTCTTTTATTCTTTCTATTTGATTGATGAAATGTGTTGAGAAGAATGCTAGTACATATGCTAGGGTTATATGATTGATTGTTTGTTGAGTTTTAGTCTTGAAATCTCATTTGAGCATATTTCACTAAACTTGACCTATCTTGAAATTGATTCAAAAAATATCATATATGTTGTGCCTAATGACATTTTCTAGGTTTAATTTTATGATCTAAGAACTAAGATTTTTATGTGATATATTGAATATTCATATCTTGTTTTTATTATTTCACATGCTTTGATTTTTAGATAGATTTGTGATTGTGTGTTGATAGCTTATTCTAGATCATCACTAAGCATGTTCTTAGAGCTTGATTGATCATCTTGCTTTATTTGATTTGTGTTTGCATCATTTGCATCACTTAGATCATTGCCTTGTGAAAGGTTGAAGTCTCTTGCAAAGTGAGTGAAGCTTTGTCTTGAGCAAGAAGTCTTGGCTAGGAAAGTGTTCCGGATAGCCAAGCAAGAAGTCTTAATTAGAGTCGGGAGGACTCGGATAGTCAAGCAAGGAGACTTGTCTAGGGTCAGGAGGATCCGGATAGACAAGCAAGAAATCTTCCTAGAGACGTGAGCATCTTAGATAGGAAGTTGCTTCCTAAAGGTGTAGGACACATCTTGGATATGGAGTAGGCTAGGTGGTTCACTTGGCCTTGAGGGTAGATTAGGAGTTGATAGCTTAAGGTGGATATCATTTGGTGATAGCCTTGAGTGTGTAAGTCCTTTTCATATCGTAAATTGCTTTGCCGATGGTTGTGGTATCAACCCGTGGATGTTTCCTCTTTGAGGTTTTACCACGTAAAAATACTTGTGTCTTTTTTGCTTTACTTTTCATTATCTTCCATATCATGTATTGATTGTGTCTCTTGTATATTGATTTTCACATGTATTGAATCATACTATACCATTGATTAAATCATATCAAGTATACATTTCATTCTTGTAATCCGCATATTTTGAATTTGGAAGTATTTGGGCCTATACCTATTCACCCCCCTTTCTAGGTATATTTTACACTATATTGCTTAAGGGAATTTCAATTGGTATTAGAGCAGGTGTCTAGTCGCACTTAGATAAATCTTTTCTTTATAATGTTTGTGTTTGTTTTGTGAATTGTATTTTTGAGCTATGGGTGATTCAATGTCGGAAGGTGCTTCTAGTGGTAGACCTCCACTTTTGAATAGTGGTAACTACTCCTTTTGGAAAATAAGGATAAAAGCCTACATTAGATCTATTAATGAAAAAGCATGGATGAGTATTGAGGAAGGTTATGTGTTACCTACCAAAAGGATTGAAGATGGCACTATGATTGCGAAGCCTAGAGCCGAATGGACGGCCATTGATTTTTATAATGCTAAATGGCATCATCGGGCGGTGAATGCTATTTTTGGAGGTGTAGATAGTACTCAATTTATCTACATCCAAAACCTTGAATCAGCAAAGGAAGCATGGGATACTTTGCAAACTACCAATGAGGGTACATTAGCGGTTCGAAGGTTTAGAGTACAAATGCTTACTTCTCAATTTGAAAGTCTTATTATGAATGAGGATGAGAAGTTAGTAGACTTCCAAACTAGACTCGTGAATATCACCAACCAAAGTCAAACTTTAGGAGAGCTATATCCACAAGAGAGAATTAATTGGAAGATCTTGAGATCATTGCCAAAGAGATTTAATGCAAAGGTGACCGCAACTGAAGAAAGCAAGAATGTCGATCTTATAAGGGTTGATGAGCTTCTTGGGTCTCTACAAACTTATGAGCTCGGGTTCAAGCCGAAGATTGAGGGTAAGGGAATAGCACTCAAGGTAACCAATGAGGAGAGTGAAGATGATGTGGCTTGTATGGTGAGAACTTTCAAGAAATTTCTAAAGAACATATGTTCTAAGAGAGAGGAAGTCAAGAAGAAGATCACTCCAAAAGAAGTGGTAGATTGCAATGATAAATCTATGAAGAAGTTAATTCGATGCCATGAATGCAAAGGGATTGGATTTATCTCTACCAAGCGTGCTAATGAGAAGAGAGAGTCTAAGAAAGGCTTAGCAATGGCGGCTTCTTGGAGTGATGTGAGTGTGAGTGATAAAAAAAAGGAAGAGGAGTCCTCGAATGAACGAGAATATACTAGCAATTATATTGCTCACCCGGCTATATATGAAGGAAGATTTGAGGATAGTAGTGAAGACTCCTCAAGTAATGAGGAAAGTGATAACTTTTCAAGTAGTGAAGATAGTGAAATCTCCTCCAATCAAGAAAAGTTCGAAGCATCCTCAAATCAAGATTATATAAGCTTCAATGACAAGGTCATTCAACAAAAGAATGAAGAGAACAACAAGTTGAAGTTGATCAATGCCAATTTAGTGGTGATCTTTAAAGCTCTTGTCAAAGAAAAGAAGATGTTTTTGGAGAAGATGCGCAAGCAAAGTGAAGTCATCAAGGAGCATGAAAAGACCATTGAAAAATATGTCTCAAAGGTGGAGGAAAGTGCTCAAGAGTTAGATGATTTAAAAGAAGACTTTACTATAAAGTTGTTTTCCATGGAAGGAGAGATTAAGCAAAAAGAGAACTTTTTAAGTATCATGAAGATAAAAGAGTGTGAGCTTGAAGATAAAGTCAAAGTGCTCAAAGAGTCTATTAATGGCATGAAAATTGGAGCCATTAAGCTTGATGAAGTCATAAAACTTGGAAAGCATAATAGAGATATGAGTGGCTTGGGTTTTGTAGAAAAAGTGAAGAAGACTCTTACAACCAAGAACAAGTCAAGAAAGTCCAAGAAGAAGAAATCCTCAATTACTATTCTTTTCAACATCAAAGACAAAGACAAGAAGAGCTATGGAACTTCTCAACCAACTTCTCAGCCAAAGCATGCACACCCAAAAGGTAACTTTTCTAAATTCATTTCAGTTTGTCATTATTGTAATGTGGTTGGTCACATTAGGCCTAAGTGTTATGAATATGCTAGGCAATGCAAACTAAGAAATGTGGAACATGATAAAAATGTGAAAAAGTTACTTAATCATTCTCCTAAGCATGTGTTTAAGTCTAGAGCTAGACATAATATCTCTAAGTTTATCCCGGTTTGTCATTTTTGCAATGTTGTAGGGCATATCAAACCTAAATGCTATAAGTATATTAGACAATGCGAACTAGGGAATGAGATGCATGCTAGTGAGATGAAAAGACTTCCTTTGGTTGTTTCTAAACATGTTAGGGCATTAGAGACTATGCATGATGAACATGTTAATAAAAAGAAATCAACAAGGAAAGTTTGGGTTAAGAAGAATAATGTGCATACTTGTGAAATGGATAAATCTTCATTGAAAGTTTCTAAACATGATAATAACTTTGATGCTTTGAAAAATGTGCATATTGATCATATTCATGTGAAGAAACATACTACGAATATTTGGATTGAAAAGAATGACATGCATGTTAATAATAATCATGATAAGATGAATGTTGAGAAGAAGTTGGTTAAGAAGAGTGTTAACCATGATCATTTGAAGAGTCTTGATGAAATATTTGTGCGTGACAACAATGATGAGTTTAATATGAGTGATGTTTTAATGAAGAAGATAGTTGATGATTTATCTTCTAGACTTCATATTGCCATACGTAATGATCATGATATTGTTTGTGTTGGTTCACCTAAGACCAATATGGTCAAAGTGAGTGCTCTCATACTTGATTGGGTAGCACATATGAGAATATATTTGTTCTAGTTTGATAAGAGTTCTAAGTTTGATGCTTGACTAAGCTATTTGTAATGTGCTAGGTCTAGTATTCAAACTTGATGTCTCTAGTCAATACATGAACTTAATATTCTCATAATCACTATGATAGTCAAAATTTATTGATTAACTTTAAAGAAGTTGAATTTTAAAATCTATTTGGTGAAATTTTTTGTTAAGACTTTTAGAGAAAGTCATTTTCATGTGTTTGTTTGAGTTGAAAGTGTTTGGTCTTTATTTTCTTGGGATGACACACCAACAACTTGTTGTCATGAGGACAAAAAAGCCAAGAAAGCTCATAAAAAGAGCGGAGACCTTTCATTGGTAAAAAAGCTTGCTAAGGTATTTCTCTACTCTAAAAGCTTGCTTTCTATCTCATCTTTTCAACTCTATGTATGCATGATATCGTTGCACATAGATATTAGGCATCATTTTATTAGAGAACATGTTGAACATTCTATTGTTACTCTAGAGCATATACCTACTAAAAATCAACTTACGGTTTTGTTCACTAAGCCCTTGGACAAAAAGAGGTTTAAAACTCTTCGAAAAATCCATTGGCATGATTTGTGTTGATTAATGACTATGTATGATTATGAGTGGCTTGATAAGCAAAATCTTTATTTCAATTGATATCAATATCTTTGAGAGCTACTCACTTGAGAAGTAATAATCTTAAACAAATAGCTCTTATTGTTTCTAGATCATGCACTTGAGCTTGAAAATCTTATTTTTGAAAAGTGCACTTGAAAGTATACAAACGTAGTTAAATTGCTTAAGGCATACCTAGAAGGGGGGGGGGGTGAATAGGTTTTTACGCTTTTTTCAATCCCTTGAACAAACTTTCGTTTGTCCCTCAAGGTTGCCTTACATACAACAAACATACTAAGAAAAGACAACATACATAGACAATATGAATAGGTAATCATATAGGCATGGTCTACATACATCATCAAGTTGTATGAGGTAAACAAACAAATAAATATAACAACAAAGAATACTTGTATTTCACTATATGTTCAATGAGTTACAAGAGTGATCAAATATCACTATACACAAATACAATATACAAAAGAATCATAGAAATAAAATTGATCAATAAAATGAGTTCACTAATCACACTATACAAAGTCTTGCTTCACAATACATCATAAGTGAATACTATGAAACAAGATAATAAAAATATACAATTAAAATATAAGAGATAGAGATAGGAAGAATTAACACAAGAGATTTTTTAACGTGGTAAAACCTCTAAGGAGGAAACATCCACGGGTTGAACTACAACCATTGGGTACTATATTATTGGAAAGTAAACATAGAACATTCACAAAGTGATCAATCTTTAGCTCACCCAACCTAGTGAAGTCTAAGCCTACCCAACCCTATTGGAAAGAGTGAAATCCCTCAATGATGCGAAACCACCATATATTGGACACCACACAAAACCAACATCGATGGTAGATTAGAAATTCCTCAAGAGTGCATACACCTCCCGTGTACCCCGCTCTATCGGAGTCTATGTCTAACCATACGCCTAGGCCTACCAATACAATAGCCAACTCCATATCCAAGGCACTCTTGCCTCTAGGGAGCCTCCCATGCATGACTATCCGAGTCCTCCCGACTCTAGCCATGACTTCTTGCTTACCTATCCGAGTCATCCTGACTCTAGGCAAGTCTTCTTGTTTGGCTATCCGAGTCATCCTGACTCTAACCAAGACTTCATGCCTTTTACAAGGACTTCCTAGTGTGATCATGTGAATGCAAATGATGCAAACAATCAAATCAACATAGAACATGTGATCAATACATTCTATGGTACAAATAGACCTAAACATGTGATATCACAAGTAATAAAGTCTAGATGCAAAATACAAGAATAAAACCTAAAGCATGTGAAACACCAAACACATAAGTTCAAAGTCTCATTCACATATACAACACTTGAAACAAAATATATTCATGAAGTACAAGTTCAAGATGCAATCAACATACAATAAAATGCTAGATATATGAGATTTAATCAATCAATATTCTAGACAAAATTATAGAGCAAAGATTCAAGATATAAATCAATCAAATCTTAGATTGCTCTAAAACACAAACAAATACACAAATCCTAGATTTCATCAATCAAAGGATCAAATCAAATCTCAAGGTTATTTATCACAAAATTGATTCAATCAAGTCACAAATAACCTAAGATGCCATTCTAATCACAATACAACTCACAAACATGTGAAAAACCTAGAATCATAGAAACTAGTCAATATTTGTCTATAAATTGACTTTCAATTAGAATGATTATCAAGCTACCTTTCTCAATAGCTTTTACCAAACATAAACATAGATATAGAAGAAGAAACCCCAAGCAAATTGAAGGTTGAAAAGAAAGAAATCCCAAAGATAAGTCCAATACCTTTGATTCAACAGCTGGTTCGGATTTCAGTGTGTAACCACTATAAAACTCGATCAATCAGCTACCAAACCACTCAGAAATGATAGAGGACTCAATTACGAACGTTCTCCAATTTGAATCACTCAAATCCGACTCCGGATGAGGGAGATATGATGTTTGGAAGATGAGAAAATCTAGAGAGAAAAACTGACGGGATTCTTTGCAATTTTCTTCTACAAAAAAAATCAAATGGAGAGAGAGGAGGGAAATAAAAGGAGGAGAGAGAAGGGATTCCGGGCCAATCAGGTGAGGCCACGTCACCCTAGGCAGTGGGGGGCGCGTGGGCCTCATGGGGGCAGAGAGCCCCTCTGGCCGTGGGGCCCACGGCCTCCCTCACGGCTGGGCCAAGTGGTCTCACGGCCTGCTGCCTCTCTCGCGCGCTCCCTCGGTTCTTTAGCCCGTATCTTGGGCATCCGAACTTCGATTTTGAATCCATTTTCGGATTACAAACCATGACTCTCTTACGCACGACGAAGACTACACAACTTTGAAAAATGGTTTAGAAATCATCTCGGAAAACGATGATGAAGTCAACTCAACGAATAAGAACGAAAAGTAGCGTAGCTACATCGTTTGGACTCGAAACTAAATGAATGAGTAACCGAAATGACCAGAACTCAATAAGACATCAAATAAGAACATGTTCAAGTCCACGTACAAAAATATGAAAACATACAAGCACAAATACACACACATATGCTAATTTCCAGACATAGTCCTAGAAAATGCAATAAACAAAATATTACCAATATAGTATGAATGCATGAGCATATTTTGTCAAGTGTGTGAAAGTGATACATAAGTGATGTTTAATCATGAAGGAACACACAAGAATGTTATGTGTGTGTGTGTGCCTAGCCTTGTAAGAGATATGAGGTCCTTTATTACCTTTGTTGAACAATGATGCACGAATCTCTTAAAAGTCGGCTTCTTGAATGAATTGTGGTTGAGACATCCTTCGTCTTCTTAATTCTTCAATATACGAACCACTAAACATTACAAGAGAAACACATTTTGATATGGAATTTATGCCAACACAAACTATAAACCTTACAGCACTAATGCTTCTCTTATATGTTTTAGTTTTGAGTATATGTGGTTGAAAGTATGTAGATTATGGATGCATTTAGAAGCCTATTGCTTAGTACATGATAGATGACCTTTGGTATGTATCCATTTTGCTTCGGCACTACATAGTATTCAACGAGCACCCTCATGGAAAGGGCTACACACCTTGGTTGTGCAGCCGCCCAATGTAGGAAAGGGCTACACCATTGTGATGACTGAAAGCCGCCATGAGGTGTATATGTTTTTGTTAGAAAAATCAAAGAAGTGTTGAAAAGAATCATTAAAAAAAAATTCTTTGATTCTAAGCCTAAAAGAAATAAAAAATAAAAGGCTTATTGATGTGTAGTTGAGAATTGTGAAAAGCTCGAGTTGTCAAATAGAAACTAGTAAACGAGCCACATGTACACACACGCTCACATGTTGATATCTATTCTTTTAAAGCAAAAACCCAAATGAATATCGATTTGACCTATTTTTGGAAATGTTTTAGATGGATATGTGTGGAAATTGTTTGCATGTTGATATCACAATTACTCCTACTATATATGTGAGAAGCATTCACACACACACATTTTGCTTATGTGCTTGATTCATTAGCAATGTGAGAATATTTTTGAGAGATTAATGAAAATCTATGATTCTCTCTTGGACTTTAAAAAGTGATGAAATATTTTCTCTTATTGCTTAAATATGTGAATGTGTGGATCCCTTGTGAACAAATTTACTTGGTGACAATATGTGGAGCATATGTTAAGGGGGAGCTTTAGTTTATTAAACTTCACTTTCAATTTTGTCCTTTGTCTATTCCTTGACAAAAATGGGGAGAAATTGTATACTTCACCATGTTGGATATGGAGGAATCCATGTTTGATATAGGGGAGAAAAATGTATACCTCACACCTTGTGTGGAAAAAATGTTCCAATTGTATGAGTCATGTTCCTCTTTGTGCTTAATTGTGACTTTGTCTTAAGGGGGAGAATTCTTGCCTTAAGGGGGAGAAATAATTCTTTCTTGATATTGTTAAGGATGGTCGGTCCTTGGGGAGATTTATATCTTAGGGAGTCTAAAGGAAAGCTTTAATATGATAACATTTTATTCTTGAGATAATGCATTTTTGTATGAGATAAGGGATGTCTTCTATATTTATTTTTAGTATAAATAACTCACCATTCTTCTTTAGAAAAGATCTCTTGTTTGGTTTGCTATTTTCTATCATAGGTACTTTGAAGACCAAAAAAAAATTCTCGAAGACTTATGAAGACTTATGAAGACTTGAAGATTTTTTTTTAGTCTAGGAATCTCTTTGTAATGTGAGGATGAGAGTATACTATCAACTTGAGTTTATTAGAGTGAAACATTGTATGGTGAGGATGAGGTTTTGCCATGGAATAGCCAAAGGAGGAGATTGTAAGGTTCATGATTTGTATTGGTTTGATTCCATTGTAAAATGCTCTATATTTGTAATAGTTGTTGCTTAGGATGTTCTTGGAAGAAAAGAAGCTTCAAAGTTGAATAGCAACGTCTAGTGCAAATATCGTCTTCAAGAGGTGAAAGCGTCAAAGGCATACTTAGACTTCTATCCTCTTGCAAGGCGTTAGCACACACACACACACACACACACAATTCATATATGTGTGCCCTTACATCGTTGTGCAAATATTTGGTATAACACATTCACACACATTTAAGTATGCACATGCATTGGTCTCTTATAGACAAACATTGTAGAACTGCATGTTTTATGACTATCGCGTAGATATGGCATACATGTGTGACATTGTGTTTATATGTTTGTGTTCTTGTTTTTTGGACTTGAACATGTTCTTATTTGATTCCTTATTGAGTTATGGTTGTTTCGGTTACTCATTCATGAGGTTTCGAGTCCAAACGATGTAGTTGGGCTACTTTGCGTTCTCATTCGTTGAGTTGTCTTCGTCATCATTTTCTGAGATGAATTCTCAACCTTTTGTCAAAGTTTCTTAGTCTTTGTCATGCATGAGGGAGTCATGGTTTGTAATCTGAAAACGGATTCGAATTCAGAGTTTGGATGCCCGAATACGGCTGAAGAACGCGAGAGGAGCAAGATTGGCCGACGGCCAAACTTGGAGGCCACATGCGGGACACGTGGGTCACGTGGTCAGCATGGCTGTAAGGTTCCCATTTGTTGATTGGCTCATTTCGTGGACAAACCACATGTTGGGGGTTCTTTGTAAGGGTAGCCTAGGTATCGGTGTTATTGCTCAAGCCCTTTGAAGACCTCGTCTTGATAAGCACCGAAGGTAAATTTCTATGTGCTTACTTTTCTTTAAAGAGATTAGTTGCACACACACACTTAACATACATTGCATATGTGTGCGTTCTCTTCACTTGTCACATTTCACACTTGCACTTATTTGTTATATTTTGTTGTGTGTAATTTTGTCTTGTTGTCTTGTAATTCGTTTCCCGATAGTTTTCGGAAACGTCCGTGCATGCACTAGAATGTGCTTGGTTTAGCACAAGGACCACCTACGGAGAATGCCCTTGGCTTCTCCTTGGTTTTCACCTTTATTGGTGATCGGCGATTATGATCGACGGCCTGGCCGCCGAATGAAACCGCCGTTTGCTTCCAGTAGTGTATGGAGCAATTCTGCGGTTATGATCGGCGGTCACGACGGCCGTTCGAAACCGCCGTTCAAGACCTGAATGATTTTATCTCTCGGCCTAATTCAGTGGTTGAAACGGCGGTCACGAATGAAACCGCCGTTTTCATACCTGATTGATTTTTAATCTCCGGTTTGATTCGGTGGTTGGATCGGCGGTCACGAAACCGCCGTTGGTCCCCTGTTCCTCTCGGGCCAATTCGGTGGTTATGATCGGCGGCTTGGCCGCCGATTGAAACCGCCTATCGGTGTGTTTCAGGGGCAAACTTGTCTTTTCACATGCTCTATTTTTCATGCCTATAAATACATCACTTTCTCTTGTTCTGAAGGTGACTCTTTAATCATCAAGAACCCTACTTTAAAAAGAGAGATTTTTAAGAGAGAAAGCAATCAAGTTTGCTCATCAAACACTCAAACCAAAATCCATTTGCATCAAAGTTCATCTAGCATTCTCTAGCATATCTAGGATGCTTGCTTGCATGGGTCTTTCATCATCACACTTGCTTTGGTAAGTTTTTCACTATTATCATACATAATTAGTGTTTAATTTATTATGGCATCTCTTTTATTACTTGATTGTTCTTAGATTATATTCTAATATTCAAGATAGAGATTGTTGTGTTGATTTGATTGATTGTTGTTTTTATGAAAGATATCTAGGTTTCTCTAATCTATGATTATCTAAGCTAATTGACATGTCATTTAGCTTTAATATCTAGGATTGTTTTTAATTGCATATTCATCATCTTAGATAAGCATATAGGGTTTCCCTTGCTCTATGTTGCATTTGAATATTCATATATTCACTTAGGGTGTTAATATCTTTTTAGAGAATTAAGTCTTGTGTTGTGACCAGGATTAGGTTGCTTAATTCGCAAGCAATCGGACTAGGTTCACTCATATCGGGATTAGGTAGGTGTGTGATTACTTCCGGGATTAGGTTGTAATTGTTTACATATTTAGTGGATTCGAGGTTCGAGTGTGGCTTACTTACTAGCCCGTGGTTTTTCCCGTGAGGGTTTCCACGTAAAAATCAAGTGTTATTTAATTTCCGCATTTTATACTTGATTTATTGCTTTATCTATTTAGGGGTAATTTCGTAATTTGGACTAACACGAAAAATTGGGTAAAAAGCTTAAAATCTATTCACCCCCCCTCTAGATAGTTTTATACACACCATGCTATAATTTGTTTCAATGGCTTTCTGGCCACGTGTGCCACACGCGGTCCACACGGGGTTGTGACGTGGCACAAGTTGATTGGCCTCCCGTTTTCACTCTCTCTCTCTTTTAAATCCTCTCCATTCCATTCCATTGATTCTAATGAGAAAAATTTGAAAAAGATGAAATCAGAAATTTTCTCTCAATTTTAGTTTTCTTATTTTGATCATAGGTTTTTCATACGAACTTGAAATAGAGTGATCCAAAAGCCAAAAATGTTGGTCTTGACAAGAGCTACAAAGTCCAAGCATTTTAAGAGTCAGTTGACTTCACCATTTTTCCCAGCGACCTGATTTCAGTACGAGATTTAACTTTGTATGTGTTACTTGTTCTTCTTTCAATTTTTTTTGATCATCTCTTTTATTCTTTCTATTTGATTGATGAAATGTGTTGAGAAGAATGCTAGTACATATGCTAGGGTTATATGATTGATTGTTTGTTGAGTTTTAGTCTTGAAATCTCATTTGAGCATATTTCACTAAACTTGACATATCTTGAAATTGATTCTAGAAATATCATATATGTTGTGCCTAATGACATTTTCTAGGTTTAATTTCATGATCTAAGAACTAAGATTTTTATGTGATATATTGAATATTCATATCTTGTTTTTACTGTTTCACATGCTTTGATTTCTAGATAGATTTGTGATTGTGTGTTGATAGCTTATTCTAGATCATCACTAAGCATGTTCATAGAGCTTGATTGATCATCTTGCTTTATTTGATTTGTGTTTGCATCATTTGCATCACTTAGATCATTGCCTTGTGAAAAGTTGAAGTCTCTTGCAAAGTGAGTGAAGCTTTGTCTTGAGCAAGAAGTCTTGGCTAGGAAAGTGTTCCAGATAGCCAAGCAAGAAGTCTTGATTAGAGTCGGGAGGACTCGGATAGTCAAGCAAGGAGACTTGTCTAGGGTCGGGAGGATCCGGATAGACAAGCAAGAAATCTTCCTTGAGACGTGAGCGTCTTGGATAGGAAGTTGCTTCCTAGAGGTGTAGGACACATCTTGGATAAGGAGTAGGCTAGGTAGTTCACTTGGCCTTGAGGGTAGATTAGGAGTTGATAGCTTAGGGTGGATATCATTTGTTGATAGCCTTGAGTTTGTAAGTCCTTTTCATATAGTGAATTGCTTTGCCGGTGGTTATGGTATCAACCTGTGGATGTTTCCTCTTTGAGGTTTTACCACGTAAAAATACTTGTGTCTTTTTCGCTTTACTTTTCATTATCTTCCATATCATGTATTGATTGTATCTCTTGTATATTGATTTTCACATGTATTGAATCATACTATACCATTGATTAAATCATATCAAGTGTACATTTCATTCTTGTAATCCGCATATTTTGAATTTGGAAGTATTTGGGCCTATACCTATTCACCCCCCCCCCCTCTAGGTATATTTTACACTATATTGCTTAAGGGAATTTCATAATTTTTACCACAATTAAATTGCCTACTTATCCTCTTGGTGTTTAGAGGAATCAAAAACCATATAGTTCTCTTACCTTTTATTGCCAGTTTGGTGATGTGAGTTGGGACCTTAACTAATCGCTGCCATCCATTCTAGTGGTAAGGGTATGGTCATCATCGAAGAAATCGGAGGGTGCTTCTTAATCGATTTCTTGTTGTCTATTTTGTGCCTTGGTCCAATCATCAACACAAACTTGCATCTAAATTGATTCCGGACTCAAAAGCAAACGTCTTGCGTCCAGAATATTTCCACTGACGCTAAACTCTTATTCCATAGCCATGGTAGAAACTGGTGTTGCAAGAATTTATTTGGCTATAATAACCAATATTAGGAAGTACCTTTCATGTTCGTTCCACCATTGTAGGATATCAATTTTTTTTAAATCACCATCTCCCATAAACTCAAAAGAGGTACTTAGAGAAGTTTCAATCTCAGAATATGAGGGCGAGCTTGATGAAGAAGAACCTTGTAATCTTTTGGTTTTTTGGGATAACAGTTGATACCCTAACCCCATTAATCTGGAGGATGATGGGGGTATGAGATACATTTTGAGTTTATAGAACATATATGTTCAGTGATGGACCATAAACTCTAAGATATTCATAATATAACTCATTAAATAATGTCTTAATTTTAGAACTAGTAACATCATAATCTATTTCTAAACATTGATAATAAAGAGATAAATATTTAGACAAATTTTCTAATTTACAACGTGGATCAAAACACATTGCAATCAAATAAATAATTGAAAATTCCTTATAATAGTCTAACTAATTTTTTTCATAGCATTATGATGAGGTCGTTTGTGCACATCAAAACAATGAATATATGTGATCTTTAGAAAATAATGTTTTACCACTTTGGAATCCTCTTAGGATATAAAACATAATAATGGTAAGCTAGATTCGTTTCACAGGGAAATGAAGTAATACGTTAGATTGATTAACTAATCTAAAATGCAATAACATAAATCATAATGCGTGGATAGTGTGTGGCTTAAAATACCATAAAACATGCATAAAGTAAAAGTAACAAAAGTGATAGGCAAAATAGAATCTCAACAATCTATAGTAAGAAAAGTGGATGTAAACAATTAAGAGATGCGCTAGGGGATCGATGAAGTTGCAAGTGGATTAAGAGTGCTTTTTAGACTATCTTAAAGAACCAATCTCATATAAGCTAACCTCTTGTATTCTTAAGTGTGTTTAGGCCATAACCATAAACCATAAACATCTTCCCACCTCAATGCCTAACCGATTAAGGAAAGGGGGTCAAGGTGGGATTGGTTGTTTACAAGGCAAGGTTTGGATTAATGTGGTTGATATACCCTCCACTAATCCATCCCATTCATTGGATTCTTTAATCACAAAGGGTTGTCAATCCAAAAGTGATTATTTAATATATTATTCTAACAAGATTATGATCAACAAGTTGATATACAAATTAATTACATAATGAAAAGAATCTAATGATAGAATAAATGGAAAACATATAGAGATTCAATTAAAATATAGTCAAGCAAACCCCAAGTCCAATTGTTCCTAACACCAACCCCCTAGATTGGGGGTTTAGCTACACATAGTTATAAATAAGAAAAGAGAGTAATAAATAAGGAAATCACCATTAGGCTCCTTTATTTAATGCTTGATCCTTGCTCTCCTTAGATGCTCCTTTGTGCAAAAGTGTGATGAATGTCAAATGGTAAGTGACTAAGGTAATATGGTGAAGAAAATGGCAAAAGAGGAAAGATTTGGTGAGGTAAAATAGATTTGATGTTGAGTGTTTGATGGAAAAGATAGTTCAAGGTTAGAAATTGAGGAAGTTGAAAATGGGATTCATAGAAGAAAAGCTAGATCTAAAATATGCTAAGTAAAAATGGTGTTTTTCAAACTCTGTATAATATTGTCTTTCAAATTTAGAGAAGAGGGATATTTATACTTGTCTTAAATTTGCGCTGAAACTCGCTTGGAAAGCTGATGTGGTGTGATTATCGCCATGGCGACCTCGTGGCGTAAAACGGTTACGCATTCAAGGATTCACTTGTCGCCACGAACATCATCTTTTTCGTCCTTTGCAAATGGCGACACTGAGGAACTTTTGGTGTTGTCGCCATTTGCCATTGAATGTCGCCATGGCGACATGCAAATAGCGACAAGACCTGATGAAGTGTTCTATAGAGAAATTCATCTGTCGTCGTGGCAACCATATGGCGACTTTTGCTCTTTTTGAAACACTCCTCCTTGTCACCATGGCGACATGGGGGCGACATCTGGTCCTTTGTAAAACACCTCCCTGCGGCCATGGCGACCTATCTTCAGCAAATGGCGAGAATGCCCTATTTCATGTCTTTATGCTCCATTTTGCACCAAGTTCCTCCTCTTCTTCACAAATGCTCTTGAGGCCTAATAAAACCTGAAACACTTGATTTTGCAACATTAAATGCGGGGAAACGCTCGAGAATTAAGCACAAAGAATAGGAAATAAGGGTACAAAATCGGACCATATTTGGTCCGATCAAATACCCATAAATTTATCTTTTGCTCGTCCTCTAGCAAAACAATCATCAATCAACCCCTAAGATTTTCATCAAGATATCTCACAAAAAAAAAATTCAAATAAATTCAAATAAATTCAAATCATCCTAGCAAGGTTTTACCAGTAATTGATAAGCGAAACCAAAAAATGAAGAGATTAGAACAATGATGCACTAGTGAGGACCTATTCATGTAAGAGAATGTCAAGTAAAAATTAAAAGCATACCACTCTAGATATGATTTCACGCAACACGATCTTACATTCAAAATGCCTAAGCTTCAAAGCAAAGGTACTATTCAGTTTAGAATGTAATTCGCCTTAATAGCTAGTCCTTACCGGATTCTCTCATTTCTTCTATCAGATTCCTAGGCTTTCCTAAAAAATACATATGCAATATGAGTTAATTCATGAATATCAAATTGATTGCATATGAAGTCATTTTAAAATGCAATTTCTCATGAATGGAATTGCAAATCATGAATTAGAAAGAACATACTGATCGGACTAAAATTGGTATGATTTTGGCCCTCACTTCCTTCTCCTTTTGCTTGATTCTCGGGCATTATCCGATGATTTAATTGGGTAAATTAAGTGTTTTCAGGTATTTATAAAGTTCAAGGGCATTGGAGTAATATTGGTGGCAAAAGGGGTTGAAATTGTAAAAAGTGTGTGCAAATCATTCTTCTTCAAAGGATCATATCTCTCTCCTCAAATCGAACCATATTTCGGATTATATATATTCAGAAAGCCCCGGAAGTCTACTTTTCAGCGGTTTTTACGGATTGTAATTCCGAGCCCTCTAGAGAAAGTTATGCCCATGTTAGTAACTGCTGCGCATTCCCTGTTGCCACCGCGACACCACAGCGTCGTTGCACTTTTCAGAGGACATTTTCAAGCCATTTTAGAGGGGTAATATTATCCTTTCATGCCTATTATGAACCCTAGACTTCAAAACATATAAATACACCAATTTTATAGAGATTTAACAACTCTTGGCCATTCTTGACAACCAAGAAACCTTCTTTTTACCATTCCTAATCCCTCCACTTCTCTCCTACCTAAGCTAAATATCTAGATTACCTTCCCCAAATCATTCCTTTCTTCCCATCTTCTCCACAAATCTCCTTAGTCATTTCCCATTTGACTCCACATATCTAGACACATCCTTATCATCCACTCTTTGCATAAGGAGCATTAAAAGCAAGGAAAGGATCAAGCTTACAAAAGGATACCCAAGGGTGATTTCCTAATCTTTTACTTGCCTTCCCTTTGATTGTAATATGTGTAATTAAACCCCCATTTCTAAGGTTTTTATGTGAGAACATTTGGATTGGGTTTTGCTTAAGCTTTAATATATATTTAATCTCTATTTGTGTTCTATTCATTTTATAATTAGATTCTATGCATTATATAATTGACATGTATATCCACTAGTTGATTATACTCTTGCTTAGAATAATTTGTTATATAATCTTGATTGGATTGACAACCTTAATGGATTGAGAACATAGTGACTAGGATAGATCGTCGGAGGCTATATCAACCGCGATTATCTAAACCGTTAATTGTAACAAACTGATCCCGCCGTGACCCCCTCTCTTTAATTGGTTAGGCATTGTGGTAGGAAGTTGTTTAGGGTTCATAGTAATGGTCTAAACACATCCTAGAAATCAATTGGTTAACATTTATGAGGTTGGCTCATTAAGGTAGCTTGAGAAGCACTTTCCGTAATCCACGTGCGATCCCATTAATTCCTTAGCAATTCTCTTAATTGTTTATCCCATATATCTCTTATCTAGATTTTTATCTATTTTATTAGTTTTATTAGGTTTATTTTACATGTATGTTTGATGGCTTGACAAACCATTTAACCATCCATTGCTTATGATTTATTTTATCTCATTTAGGAATTGTTAATTTATTTAACTATCACTCTAATTCCCTGTGGAATGAATCCTACTTGCCACTTTACTAATTTTCTATCTAAGTGGTGAAATCGGTTTTCAACACGAACACATTTAAAATCAATCATTTTGTTGAGTACCAACGACGGCTCATCAAAATTGGTGCCGCTGTAGGGGAATTAAAGTGATTGTTGAATCAATTAACTTTTCTTTGTAAGTTTTAATTAATTTTTAGTCTTTTAGTTCTTTTTTACTTCTTTGGTAGTTTTTTGTTTCTTTTGTTTTAGGATTCTATAGATTTCTTTACATAATATCAAGGGCCGAGCTACGAGACTCATGGGAATAGCTTCGATATGGATTGGTGGATGAATCAAGATTCCTCCTCATCATACCAATCAAATGCCATTGATGATGAGAGGAAAAATTTCATGGAGGATCACTTTCGAGAGAGCGAGAGATTCCAAGCTTCTCAACGAGAGACCATGGAGTTATTCTGTAAGGTTCCCATTTGTTGATTGGCTCATTTCGTGGACAAACCACATGTTGGGGTCCTTTGTAAGGGTAGCTTAGGTGTTGTTGTTATTGCTCAAGCCCTTTGAAGACCTCGTCTTGATAAGCACCGAAGGTAAATTTCTATGTGCTTATTTTTCTTTGAAGAGATTAGTTGCACACACACACTTAACATACATTGTATATGTGTGCATTCTCTTTACATGTCACATTTCACACTTGCACTTTTGTGTTATATTTTGTTGTGTGTTTTTTGTGTCTTGTAATTCGTTTCCCGATAGTATTCGGAAACGTCCGCGCATGCACTAGAATGTGCTTGGTTTTGCGCGAAGACCATCTTCGGAGAATGCCCTTGGCTTCTCTTTGGTTTTCACCTATGTTGGTGATCGACGGTTATGATTGGTGGCCTGACCACCGAATGAAACCGCCGTTTGCTTCCAGAAGTGTCTGGAGCAATTCTACGGTTACGATTGGTGGTCACGACTGCCGTTCGAAACCACCGTTCGAAACCACCGTTCAAGACCTGATTGATTTACTGATTGATTTTATCTCTCGGTTTGATTCGGCGGTTAGATCGGCGGTCACGAAACCGCCGATTGAAACCGCCGTTGGTCCCCTGTTCTTCTCGGGTCCAATTCAGCGATTATGATCGGTGGCCTGGCCACTGATTGAAACCGCCGATCGGTACGTTTCAGGGGCAAACTTGTCTTTTCACATGCTCTATTTTTCATGCCTATAAATACATCACATTCTCTTGTTCTGAATGTGACTCTTTAATCATCAAGAACCCTACTTTCAAAATAGAGAATTTTAAGAGAGAAAGCAACCAAGTTTGCTCATTAAACACACAAACCAAAAATCCTTTTGCATCAAAGTTCATATAGCATTCTCTAGCATATCTAGGATGCTTGCTTGCATGGGTCTTTTATCATCACACTTGCTTTGGTAAGTTTTTCACTATTATCATATATAATTAGTGTTTTATTTATTATGGCATCTCTTTTATTACTTGATTGTTCTTAGATTAAATTCTAATATTCAAGATAGAGATTGTTGTGTTGATTTGATTGAGTGTTGTTTTGTGATAGATATCTAGGTTTCTATAATCTATGATTATCTAAGCTAATTGACATGTCATTTAGCTTTAATATCTAGGATTGTTTTTAATTGCAAATTCATCATCTTAGATAAGCATATAGGGTTTCCCTTGCTCTATGTTGCATTTGAATATTCATATATTCACTTAGGGTGTTAATCTCTTTTTAGAGAATTAAGTCTTGTGTTGTGACCGGGATTAGGTTGCTTAATTCGTAAGCAATCGGACTAGATTCGCTTATACCGGGATTAGGTAGGTGTGTGATTACTTCTGGGATTAGGTTGTAATTTCATCACATTTAGTGGATTCGAGGTTCGGGTGTGGCTCACTTAACAGCCCGTGGTTTTTCCCGTGAGGGTTTCCACGTAAATATCAAGTGTTGTTTTAATTTCTGCACAATATTACACTTGCTATATTTTATTGTCTATTAGGGGTATTTTCGTAATTTTGTCCTTAAACGAAAATTGGGTAAAATTAGTTAAAATCTATTCACCCCCCTCTAGATTAATAGTTTACACACCATGAGAACTTTCAATTGGTATCAGAGCGGGTTCTTAAATATAATTAGGTGATCTTTGCTCACTTTGGTGTGTTTTGCATTTTGTGTGATTTTTGATCATTCATACATTTGCATTCATTTCATTCATTCATAAACACTATGAGTGGAAATGGTGGTGGCAACGAGGGTGCCTCAAGCACAAGGCCTCCACTTCTTACCGGGTTGAACTATTCCCAATGGAAAGGGAAGATGGAATCCTACATATGTCAAATTCACGACCGTGCGTGGATGGCGGTGGAAGACGGATATGATCTACCCAAGATGACTCCCGATGGTGGAGGAGTAGAAGTTTTGAAGCATAAGGCACAATGGAGACCGCAAGAGTTTGAGGCTTTAAAGTGGAATAGGAAGGCGATGCATGCCATCCTTTGTGCAATGGATGAGAATCAGTATAAGCTTATTCAGAACACTCAAATCGCGAAAGTGGCTTGGGATAACTTACAAGTTGCACATGAAGGAACCGAGGTGGTGAAGGAATCCAAGCTTCAAGTCTTCCAAACTCAATTCGAGTTACTTAGGATGGGAGAGGATGAATGCTTCAATGATTTCGAAAGCAAATTGATGGATATCGTTAATCAAAGTCACCAACTCGGAGACCCATATTCGGATAGGAGAGTCCAGCAGAAAATCATGAGATCTCTCCCTGATAGGTTCGAATCAAAGGTGACGGCTATAAAAGAAAATAGTGGTTATATGGATATAAAGCCGAGTGAGGTGATTGAGAGACTTCTAGCTTATGAGTCTAGGAAAGGTCCTATCTCCACACCCACTAAAAAGCAAAAAGGAATTGCTTTAAAAGCCTCCAATGATGAAAAGGAGGCAAAGAAGATTGACTCGGATGAAGACCTTGCCTTGTTTGTTAAAAGGTTCAACAAGGTTATGAAGTTTAGGAGAAAGGGGTTTGGATCAAAAGGTCAAGATTCGAAGAAAAAGGGTCATTTCAAGAAGTTTGAACCTAGGCAAGAAAGGACCAAAAGGAAAGGGTCCGATGCTTCGAGTGTGGTGGCATAGGTCACTTTGCCCCTGAATGTGCAAATCACAATAAGAAGAAAAAGGGAAAGTGATGGCCGCCACTTGGAGTGGAAGTAGTGATGACTCCAATGAGGGAGATGAGTCTTCAAGTGATGAAGAGCTCATGGCTAACCTCCTAGCTTTTGCCTCCTCCCATAAAAGCAAAAGTGCTAGTGAAAGAGAGGAAATGAGTCAAGAGGAAAATGACTAAAGTGGAGAAGAAAGTGATTCCTCTTCTAACTCCATAAATGGTTTTGTGGAGAACAAGGTGCTTGCTAAATACCATGCCGAGTTTAATGATTTAGCAATCAAGAGCACAAGAAAGATCAAGATGTTGAGAGAAGAAAATCTTGAGCTCTTATCTCATAATGACCACTTAATTGAACAAGTGGGAAAGTTTAAGAATGTAAGGTTCCCGTTTATTGATTGGCTTATTTCGTGGATAAACCACATGTTGGGGTTTAATGTGTAAGGGTAGCTTAAGTGATTGAGGAACAAGCTCAAAAGCCCTTTCTGGACCTCAAGGTGTCAAGCACTCCAAAGGTATATCTCTAGTGCTTATTTTTCCTTGAAGAGATTAGTTGCACACACATACTTAACATTCATTGCATATGTATGCATTCTCTTCACTTGTCACATTTCACACTTGCACTTTGATGTTGTATATTGTTGTGTGTTTATGTGTCTTGTAATTCGTTTTCCGATATTGTTCGGAAACGTCCGCGCTTGCATGAATGTGTGCTTGGCTCAGCGCGAAGATCGCCTTTGGAGAATGCCCTTGGCTTCTCCTTTGGATTCACCACTTTGCACACTTACACATTGTGCACAAAGTGGAAACAAGGCATTTTCGCCCTTTGTTGGAGTCGCCATTTGATGGTGTCGCCATGGCGACAGGATGATTTTCTCTTGAAAATCAATCAGGTATGAGGTCGCCATGAGGTCGCCACGAGGTCGCCATTTGACAAATGGCGACCATGAAGATTTTGCATGAGGTCACCATTTGTACAAATGGCGACCATGAAGTTTTACACTAGGTCGCCATGAGGTCGCCATTTGTACAAATGGCGACCTAGAAGAAAATCAGGCTTTTATTTTCAAAACGACCTCACTTCATTTTGTCCTCCTATATATATGCCACTTTGACTTTAGGTCAATCAAGAGAGTTCATATTCAGATTTCATACTTAGGATATTTTTCAAAGAGAAGAAAAAATTCCAAGAACTCATTTTTTATTTACTCAAACACTTTTTCATGATCATCAATCATCATCTAGCATCATCCTTGATCATCTAGATGTCTCTTTGTATGGATTCTTCATCACACTTTGCTTGGTAAGCTTTTCACTAATATCTTACATTTTTGTGTTTTTCTTAACAAGCAATCTCAATTTATTACCTGTATGATCTTTATATATATTTTAGATACAAGATTGAGATTAGTGTGTTGTATGTTTGAGAAGTTATATTGTGATAGCTAATTAGGTTTTGTGCTTAATCTTGATTAGCTAAACTATTTGACATGTCATTTAGTTTTTAATATCTAGGATTGAATTAATTGCAAAATCATCATCCTAGATAAGCATATAGGGTTACCTAGCTCTAATTGCATTTTTGGATATTTCATATATTCACTTAGGTTGTATTATCTCTTCTTAGAGAATTAAGTCTTGTGTTGCTATCGGGATTAGGTAGCTTAAATCACAAGCAATTGGACTAGGTCCACTTATACCGGGATTAGGTAGTTGTGATGATTATTGATCGGGATTAGATCATTAAACCGGGATTAGGTTGTAATCATTTCAATTAGTGGATTCGAGGTTCGTGTGTGGCACACATAACAGCCCGTGGTTTTTCCCGTGAGGGTTTCCACGTAAATATCAAGTGTTATTTACATTCCGCACCATATTACACTTGTTATACTATTGTGACTAGTAGGGGCATTTTCGTAAAATTGACTTGTATGCGAAAATTGGGTAAAATCATTTAAAATCTATTCACCCCCCCTCTAGATTAGTTTTATACACACCGTGCATTATTCCTTTCAATTGGTATCAGAGCGGGTTCCTAGACATACATAGGTGATCCTTGCTCATTTTGGTGTGTTTTGCATCTTGTGTGATTTTTTTGATTTATTCATACATTTTGCATTCATCTCATTTGCATTCATCCAAACACTAAGAGTGGTTTCAGGATGAGCAAAGAGGGAGCGTCGAGCGTGAGGCCACCGTTGCTCACCAGCGATAATTACTCCTCATGGAAGGGGAAGGGGAAGATGGAAGCATACATATGCCAAATCCATGATAGGGCATGGATGGCGGTTGAAGATAGATATGCTCCACCTATGATGACTCCTACGGATGGAGGAGAAGAAGTTCTCAAGCCTAAGGCACAGTGGAGTCCTCAAGAATTTATTGACTCCATGTGGAACAACAAGGCTATTCATGCCATTCGATGTGCAGTGAGTGAAAATCAGTACAAACTGATTCAAATTACTAGGATTGCTAAAGAGGCATGGGACATCCTAGAAGTTGCACATGAAGGCATCGAGGTTGTCAAGGACTCAAAGCTTCAAATCCTTCAAACTCGGTTTGAGACCATTAGGATGGAAGAGCACGAGCACTTCAATGACTTCCAAGTGAGACTAATGGACATTGTGAACCAAAGTCACCAACTTGGTGATCCTTACTCGGATAGAAGAATCAAGCAAAAGATCATGCGATCACTTCCCGAGAGGTTCAAACCCAAAGTGACAGCTTTAGAAGAAAATGACACTTACAAGGAAATGAAGCCAAGCGAAGTCATTGGAAGACTTCTCGCTTATGAATCAAGAAAGGCTACCACATCACCTCCTAAGAAGAAAAAGGATATTGTCTTGAAGACATCAAAGATGGAAGATGAGGAGGATGACTCATATGAAGACATGACACTTATTGCCAAGGGATTCACGAAGTTCTTGAATCTATAAAAGAGTGGTTATGGCTTAAAGGGGAATGACTTCAAGAAAAAGAAGATCACTATCAAGAATGTCAAGCTATATCATGAGATGTCTTCAAAAGAGAAGATTCAATGCTACAAATGTGGAGGATTCGGGCATATCTCCAAGGATTGTGCTAACTTGGAAGATGAAAGAGAGGAGGCCGCCATTTCAAGTAATAGTGATAAAGAGGTTGTGGCAAAATTTTTGGCATTAGGTTGCTCTCACAAGTGGGACAACAAAGTGAAAGTTGTTGAAGGAAGTCCCTCAAGCTTAAATGATTGTGAGAACAACTATTTTGCATTTCCGATCTCCTACAATGGAGAAGAGAATGAGAGTCAAGAAGAAAGTGACTCTAATGAATATGACTCTTCATCTAACTCCACTCATGGATATGTGGAGAAAAAGGTTCTAGATGAATTCCTCGCTGAGTTTAAAAACTTAGAAATGAAGACTAAAGAAAAGATGCGAAGATTGAGAGAAGAGAATCTAGACCTTTTGGCTCATGTTGACCACTTAAGTGAACAAGTGGATAGATCCAAGAATATTGAAGATAAACTAATAAAGGAGTTAGACTTATCTAAGAGGAATGAAGAAGAATTAAAAAGAGAGCTTGAAGAGGCTAAAGGGTCAAGGACTAGGATAGTTTCTAGCACCGAAAAACTTGACCACATGTTAAGTGTTGGAAAGAGTTCTTGTGACAAGAGAGGTCTTGGATTTGAAGATGGCAAGGAGTCCTCCACTCCTAACAAGACCATGTTTGTCAAGAGCTTGAGCTACAAAGAAGCTTCACTGGTGCAAACTCATAGGAAGAAGATTGATCTAGGACAATGCTCTCATAGTGCATAAGTGAAGGTAGCTCCAAGAAGACAACCTCAAGCTCAACCTACAAGAGTTCCTTATGCTAACTTCCCTTAAACTCAACTCCATCAAGGGAAGAGACCAATCATGCAAACTCAACCAAGGAAGCAACCAAGTCTTGGTCAACAACAAAGAAGGAGAGATCCTATCCAACAACCAAGACAACCACAAAGACATGGGAAGGCTCCTATGCATGCACAAGGACATGGTATGATTCCTAACTTTGTCCCTACATGTCATTTTTGTGGTGTTAATGGTCATATTAGACCAAAGTGCTTTCGTTACATTAAAATGTATAGAGTTAAAAGCATGATTGAGAAGAAGAAAGCTAGAGCTAGTATGCATGCTCATAAGAAGGAAGAAATTCATTTACATGATCCTATGACATCTAGATCTCTAGAACTTTTGACCACTAGGAAGAAAATTGTTTCACCTAAGTGGATAAGAAAAGATGAACTCGCTTGCTATGAGACAAACTTGTCTCTAATAGGTTACACTAAGTCCAATGGACTTAGTAGGTCCATAGGACCTAATGACCTTCAATGATGAAGGACGGTGATGACCCCATATGGGGAACTCAAGCAAAGAGAGCTATTTTGCATTCTTGTCACTTGCAAAAAATTTGAAATATCTTATGCTTCTTTTTTAATTGCTTGAGTAAGCTTGGTTGCACATATGAATATATGTTTTCAATTCAATAAGTGTGAACCATGCTTGTTTACAATTCATGTTATATTTATGTTCAAACATGCATTTTTGGACTAGGAGATCTTCATAGGAAGTATGATTTGAATGACCTATAGTTATCTCCATGACATGATGATTCTTTAATAACATGCTAATGTCAAATGAAAAAGCATGAAATTCATATAACATGCTCACATGAAAAGCATGAATTGATGATTGCATATTCTTAAATGCAAAAATTGTGTGAAAGCTTATGAGACTCAAAATGAATAAAGGATCTTGTATCCATTCAAAGGAATTTATATTCCAATTGTCTCTCTTTCTTTATTGGTTGAACATGGCTACTATCATACGGATATCTTATCCGGAAAAATCAAATAGGGTGCAAAGTCGCTCATGCCATGTTTCGCTTATAAAGTTGGATATAGTTGCTCATAAATTAAAATCAATGAAAACTTTATATCCTTGCTTTTCTCATGACAATGGTGAAATTGGTTTGAATTCTTATTAGAAACCTTTGTCATTTGCTTTGCCAAATACCATTGTATTTTGGACTTGAATGCTACATGTCTTGTATGCAAAGGATGTTTGATTCATACATTTTCTTCAAATAAATCTCCTTGTTTCTCTCCTATTAATTGAGATGCATAAAGTGACTTATATTGATTATGCAAATATCTTGCATGCTACTATCTCTTATTGCTATGAGTGACCCGGTTGGGGACTACTCCTTTGCCTATATCATAACAAAAAGGGGGGAGTAGGATATGGTAAGGGGAGTTGCAAATTGTAGTAGCAATTGTGCTTGTTGGGGAGAATATTCATTGAGGGGGAGCATTGCATACACATACATTCCATAATGTTGTGCCTAATCTTTTAATATGCAAATGCTTGTTTTGTGTTCTCACTTGATTAATCTCACTCTTACTTGTTTTGGAAAGTTTAGAAACTTTATTTTCAGGGATTGATTATTCTACAAGAGATTGAAGACTTGAAGTTTTATTTTCTTATCTCTTTATAATGTAGATAATCATTGTAGTCCTGTAGTTTCTATTTTGTTGTGAGGATCAATGTGAGTGGTGGTTTTGTCACGAAATAGCCAAAGGGGGAGATTGTAAGGTTCCCGTTTATTGATTGGCTTATTTCGTGGATAAACCACATGTTGGGGTTTAATGTGTAATGGTAGCTTAAGTGATTGAGGAACAAGCTCAAAGGCCCTTTCAAGACCTCAAGGTGTCAAGCACTCCAAAGGTATATCTTTAGTGCTTATTTTTCTTTGAAGAGATTAGTTGCACACACACACTTAACATTCATTGCATATGTGTGCATTCTCTTCACTTGTCACATTTCACACTTGCACTTTGATGTTGTATACTGTTGTGTGTTTATGTTTCTTGTAATTCGTTTTCCGATATTGTTCAAAAACGTCCGCGCTTGCACGAATGTGTGCTTGGCTCAGCGCGAAGATCGTCTTTGGAGAATGCCATTGGCTTCTCCTTTGGATTCACCACTTTGCACACTTGCACATTGTGCACAAAGTGGAAACAAGGCATTTTCACCCTTTATTGGAGTCGCCATTTGATGGTGTCGCCATGGCGACAAGATGATTTTCTCTTGAAAATCAATCAGGTATGAGGTCGCCATGAGGTCGCCACGAGGTCGCCATTTGACAAATGGCGACCATGAAGATTTTGCATGAGGTCGCCATTTGTACAAATGGCGACCTAGAAGAAAATCAGGCTTTTATTTTCAAAACGACCTCACTTCATTTTGTCCTCCTATATATATGCCACTTTGACTTTAGGTCAATCAAGAGAGTTCATATTCAGATTTCATACTTAGGATATTTTTCAAAGAGAAGAAAAAATTCCAAGAACTCATTTTTTATTTACTCAAACACTTTTTCATGATCATCAATCATCATCTAGCATCATCCTTGATCATCTAGATGTCTCTTTGCATGGATTCTTCATCACACTTTGCTTGGTAAGCTTTTCACTAATATCTTACATATTTTGTGTTTTTCTTAACAAGCAATCTCAATTTATTACTTGTATGATCTTTATATATATTTTGGATACAAGATTGAGATTAGTGTGTTGTATGTTTGAGAAGTTGTATTGTGATAGCTAATTAGGTTTTGTGCTTAATCTTGATTAGCTAAACTATTTGACATGTCATTTAGTTTTTAATATCTAGGATTGAATTAATTGCAAATCATCATCCTAGATAAGAATATAGGGTTACCTATCTCTAATTGCATTTTTGGATATTTCATATATTCACTTAGGTTGTATTATCTCTTCTTAGAGAATTAAGTCTTGTGTTGCTATCGGGATTAGGTAGCTTAAATCACAAGCAATTGAACTAAGTCCACTTATACCGGGATTAGGTAGTTGTGATGATTATTAATCGGGATTAGATCATTAAACCGGGATTAGGTTGTAATCATTTCAATTAGTGGATTCGAGGTTCGTGTGTGGCGCACATAACAGCCCGTGGTTTTTCCCGTGAGGGTTTCCACGTAAATATCAAGTGTTATTTACATTCCGCACTATATTACACTTGTTATACTATTGTGAATAGTAGGGGCATTTTTATAAAATTGACTTGTATGCGAAAATTGGGTAAAATCATTTAAAATCTATTCACCCCCCCTCTAGATTAGTTTTATACACACCGTGCATTATTCCTTTCAAAGAAGATAGAAGATGATCTAAGAAAAGACTTAGACTTATCTAGGTGGAATGAAGAAGGTCTTACGAGGGAACTTGATGATGCTTTAGAATCTTTAGCTAGGATGGATTCTAGCACCAAGAAACTTGATCATATACTTGGTGTTGGAAAGAGTCCGTGTGACAAGAGGGGTCTTGGGTATGAAGATGGCAAGAAGATCTCAACCTCTAACAAGACCGTGTTTGTCAAGAGTTTGAGGAACGAAGAAACTTCATTTGTGCAAATTCCTAGGAAGAAGTTAGAACTAGGACAATGTTCAAATGCTCAAGTGAAGATGGTGCTAAGAAGGCAACCTCAAGCTCAACCCTCTAGGGTCCCTCAAGCCAACATTCCTCCACAAGTGGCTCACAAAGGAAAGAGACCAATCATGCAACCTCAAGCTAGGAAGCAATCTAGACCGGTTCAACAATGAAGATGGATTGAACCCATTCATCCACAAAGACAAGGACAAGGTATGATTCCTTATTTTACTCATATATGCCACTTTTGTGGATTTGATGGTCATATTAGACCACATTGCTTTCGGTATATTAAAATGTGCAAAACTAGAAGCATGATTGAGAAGAAAAAGAAAAGAGCCATGATGCATGTTCCTAGGAATGATGATATTGTTATGCATGATCCTAGAACATCTAGAGCCCATGTACCAAAGGCCACTAAGAAAGCTAAGATTGTTTCTAGGTGGATTAGAAAGAATGAAAATGTTTGCCATGTTGCTCAAATAGCCTTGAAGGTAAATTCTTCTAATTTTTGGTATTTAGATAGTGGGTGCTCTAGGCACATGACGGGAAACAAGAGTTTCTTCGAGACTCTTGTTATGGAGGAAGGAGGATATGTCACTTTTGGTGATGGATCCACAAAGAAAGTTGTAGGGAAAGGAACCATTACCGTTCCCGGATTACCCTCCTTATCCGATGCTTTATTTGTTAATGGCTTGAAAGCCAATTTAATAAGCATTTCACATCTAAGTGATGAAGGATATTCCGTCTTGTTTAGTAAAAGTGATTGCTCGATCCTAAAGCCCGATGGACAAACCTTGTTGAAAGGTATGAGATCTAGCGACAATTGCTATTGTCTTGAAGCTAGAATAGTCTCAAACAATGTGTCCATAGATGAGCAAATAGAGTTGTGGCATGAAAGACTTGGCCACATGAACTTTAGGGATTTAAGAACCCTTGGAAAGTTCAATTGTGTGCGTGGCCTCCCTAAGCTTGGGAAGAAAGCCAATAGTATTTGTTGACCTTGCCAACAAGGAAAACAAACCAAAAGCATGCACAAAAAGGGCAAGTATCTCTCTACCAATGAGCCCCTAGAGCTTCTCCACATGGATCTCATGGGTCCTATGCAAACCGAGAGTTTAGGTGGAAAGAGATACATTTTTGTTTGTGTTGATGATTTCTCTAGATTTACATGGACATATTTTCTTAGAGAAAAATCCGAAACTTTTGATAAGTTTAAAATGCTTTGTACTAAAATACAAAATGAAATGAATTCTAACATTAAAAGCATTAAATGGATTAGAAGTGACCATGGGAAGGAATTTGAGAATACCTCTTTTGAAAGCTATTGCAATAGCTTATGCATCTTCCATGAGTTCTCGGCTCCTAGGACACCTCAACAAAATGGAGTTGTTGAGAGGAAGAATAGGGTCCTTCAAGAGATGGTCCGTGTGATGTTGCTTAGCAACAATGTCCCTAGGAACCTATGGGCCGAAGCCGTCAATGCGGCTTGCTATATAGGGAATCGTGTTTTCCTAAGGCCCGGATCTAGAAACACCTCCTATGAGTTATGGAAGGGTAGGAAGCCAAATGTTAGCTACTTCCACAAATGCTACATTTTAAATGACCCTGATCAACTTGGCAAATTTGATGCTAAGTGTAAGGATTCCCATTATTGATTGGCTTATTTCGTGGTCAAACCACATGTTGGGGTTTGGTTGTAAGGGTAGTCTAGGTGTTTGTTGAAGATCAAGACCCTTTCCAAGACCTCAAGAGGACAAGCACCAAAGGTATATATCTAGTGCTTACATTGGCTTGAAGAGATATAGTTGCACACACACACACAACATGCATAACTCTTATTCTTGTATGGTGTGTTTATATTTTGTGTGCATTGTGCTTTATTGATTTATTCAATATCTCTTCTTGCATGTTGAATTGATTGCATCTTGTTATATGATAATGCCATGACATGTTAGGCATTAGGATGCATTCAATACCCACACTTGCACTTCATGTATGTTAACTTTTAGTGTGGAGTAATTCGTTTCCCTAAGGATGTTCGGAAACGTCCGCGCGTGCACGGTAATGTGCTTTGTTTTGCGCGATGATCGCCGGTGGAGATGCCTTTGGCTTCTCCTTGGTTTCACCATTTTTGGTGAATCGGCGGTACGTTCGGCGGCCTGGCCGCCGTTCGAAACCGCCGAATGAGACCTGATTGAAATATATCTCTCGGGTCCAAAACGGCGGTTGGGATCGGCGGTTTCCAAACCGCCGAATGAAGTCGCCGAAGTTCCCCTGTTCCACACGGGAGCCATTCGGCGGTTCATTTCGGTGGCCTGGCCGCCGAATGAAACCGCCGATCGGTGCGTTTCAAGGGCAAAATTGTATTTTCACCTGCCCTGTTTTTGGTCTCTATAAATACATCCTTATCTCTGGTTCAGAATACAAGTCTTTGATTATAAGAACCCTAGAGAGATATTTAGAGAGACTTGAGAGAGAAAGCTTAAAGATCATATCTTTATCTCTCTAAACCCATTCCCACATGCATAAATCTTCATCTAAGCATCATCTAGGATCATCTAGCATATGCTAATGCATGGGACTTCTTCAACACACATGGTATGATTTGTTGAACACTTTTATCTTACATAATTAGTGTTTCTACTTATCAATTTTATCTCATATTTTACTTATATGTGTTTAGATTAATTTCTACATATAAGATTGAGATTATGTGTTGATTGGGTTTTTATTTGTTAGCTAGGCTTTAATGTTCATATGCCATCTAGCTAATTGATCTCATTTGTTAATTGAGATTATTTTTCATAGCTTATTTGATTAGGTCATTATTGCCTAAAAGCTATGCCATGAACATTCTTGTGTGATGTATTGATAACTAGATAGATTGTTTTTTAATCAACTAGTTAATCCTTTGAATGTTTGTGGGTTTTATATGATAGCTTTGTATCTAGGATTGGTTATCCTTTACTTAGCTAAAGTTATATGCCATGTCATATAGCTATATGTGATATCTAGGATTGATTATATGTCATCTTATAATCCTAGGTAAGCATTTAGAGTACCCTAGCTCTTATTGCATTAATTGAATATTCATACATATTCACATAGGGTTGTGCATCTCTTTTGAGAGATTGAAGTCTTGGGCTAAGTGTGCTTAGGCCTCAAGCAAATTGGACTAGAGCCGCTATAAAAGGCCCGCGTGGTAGATTAGAGGGTGCTCACGCCAAGAGTAGTGTATCAGGGGATATCACTAGGGATTGAACCAAGAGTGGCGATTGGTAGTGTCCATAGCCTGAGGTTATCTAGGGTGAGGGTCCGAGAATCACTTGAGGGTGTAACCGTCTTTTCATATAGTGGATTTCGAGGTCCGAGTGTGGCGCACTTAACAGCCCGTGGTTTTTCCCAGTGGTTGGGTTTTCCACGTATACATGAAGTGTCATTTACTATTTCCGCATCTTATTACACTTGTATGTTTTGTTGACTTGCTAGGGGTATTTTCGTAAAATTGACATGCATGCGAAAATTGGGTAATAATTAGATAAAATCTATTCACCCCCCCTCTAGCTTTATATTGATAAACACACCTCGAGTATTTTAAGAACTTTCACTAAGAGTGATGAGGGTATCTTTATTGGCTATGCCTTGAATAGTAGAGCCTATAGAGTTTTCAACTTGAAGACTCGAACCGTCATGGAATCATCCAATGTTGTCATTGATGATACTAGGCTCAAGTCGAATGACCATGAGGAGGAGGAAGTTTTAGATGATGACTTTCCTTTGGAGAGGGTTGTGGTGACTCCCAATGTTGGGACGTTCAATGACAATAATGAGGTCACACAACCTATTACTAGAGTTCCTCTCTTGGACTCTAATGAACCCGCTCCATGGGTTAGAAGACTTCATAACAAAGAGGATGTTATTGGAGATGTGAATGAGGGTGTTAGGACTAGGCGTCAAATAGCTAATCTCATTAGCTTTACATGCTACACCTCTCAAATTGAACCCAAAAAGGTTGATGAAGCCTTGAATGATGAATTTTGGGCTCTTGCCATGCAAGAAGAGCTAAACCAATTCGAAAGGAATGAGGTTTGGACTCTAGTTCCTAGGCCTAAAAACGCTCATGTGATAGGCACTAAGTGGATTTATAGGAACAAATCCGATGAGGATGGCAACATAGTGCGGAACAAGGCTAGACTTGTAGCACAAGGGTACTCTCAAATTAAGGGTATCGATTTTGAGGAGATATTTGCTCCTGTTGCCCGTTTAGAGTCCATTAGGCTTCTCTTGTCCATTTCTTGTGTGCACAAGTTCAAATTGCACCAAATGGATGTCAAGAGTGCCTTCCTCAATGGTTTCTTGCAAGAGGAAGTGTTTGTTGAACAACCCAAGGGGTTTGTGGATGCACACCACCCCAACCATGTCTATCGCCTCAAGAAGGCATTATATGGGTTGAAACAAGCACCGAGGGCTTGGTATGAGCACCTCACTCAATTTCTTGTTGACAATAACTACACAAGGGGTAGTGTTGACAAGACACTATTCATCAAGAAAGACAATGATGAGCTTTTCATAGCTCAAATATATGTTGATGATATAGTTTTTGGCTCCACCAACAACACCAAGGTCCAACAATTTGTTGATGTCATGTCTCATGAATTTGAGATGAGTCTTGTTGGTGAGCTTAGTTGCTTCCTAGGTTTGGAAATTAGGCAATTAGATGATGGGATTTTCATAACCCAAGCCAAATATGCTAAAAACCTAGTGAAGAAGTTTGGTCTTGATAATGCCAAACATTGTGATACACCTATGAGTACCACTTTGAAGCTAAGCAAGGATTCTAGTGGTAAAAGTGTGGAACAAACTCTATATCGGGGCATGATAGGTAGCTTGCTTTATTTGACCGCAAGTAGGCCCGATATCTCTTTTAGTGTGTGTGGGTGTGTGTGCTAGGTACCAAGCGGATCCCAAGGAGTCCCATCTCTCTTCCGTAAAGAGAATCATTCGCTATGTGAATGGGACATCCAACTATGGGATTTGGTACTCTTTTGACACTAATGCTAGTCTTGTAGGCTTTAGTGATGCGGATTGGGCAGGAAATTGTGATGATAGGAAAATCACATCGGGCGGTTGCTTCTTCCTAGGCAACAACTTGGTGTCTTGGTTTTGCAAGAAGCAAAACTCAATTTCCTTGTCCACGGCCGAGGCCGAGTACATAGCCGCGGGGAGTGGATGCACACAACTCCTATGGATAAAGCAAATGCTAGTAGACTACGGATTCAACCAAGGTACTCTCACTCTCTTTTGTGATAACATGAGTGCCATTAATATTTCCAAGAATTCGGTGCAACATTCTAGAACTAAGCATATTGACATCCGCCATCATTTCATTAGAGAGCTTGTTGAAAATAAATGCATAGTACTTGAACATGTAGGTACTAATGATCAACTTGCGGACCTATTTACTAAACCCTTATATTCTACTCAATTTAAAATACTAAGTAGATCTATTGGGATATGTCTTGTGGAGTGATGTGATTTGTATTTGACCCCATATGGGGAACTCAAGCAAAGAGAGCTATTTTGCATTCTTGTATCTTGCAAAAAATTCGAAATAACTTATACCTATTCTTTTAATTGTTTGAGTAAGCTTGGTTGCACATATGTACATATGTTTTCAATTCAATAAGTGTGAACCTTGCTTGTTTACAATCCATGTCATATTTATGTTCAAACATGCATTTTTGGACTAGGAGATGTATATAGGAAGTATGATTTGAATGACCTATGGTTATCTCCATGACATGATGATTCTTTAATAACATGCTAATGTCAAATGAAAAAGCAAGAAATTCATATAACATGCTCACATGAAAAGCATGAATTGATGATTGCATATTCTTAAAATGCAAAACTTATGCGAAAGCTTACGAGACTCAAAATGAATAAAGGATCTTGTATCTGTTCAAAGGAATTTATATTCCAAATGTCTCTCTTTCTTTATTGGTTGAACATGGCTACTATCATACGGATATCTTATCCGGAAAAATTGAATAGGGTGCAAAGTCGCTCATGCCATGTTTCGCTTATAAAGTTGGATATAGTTGTTCTTAAATTGAAATCAATAAATTCTCTATATCCTTGCTTTTCTCATGACATTGGTGAAATTGGTTTGAATTCTTATTAGAAACCTTTGTCATTTGCTTTGCCAAATACCATTGTATTTTGGACTTGAATGCTACATGTCTTGTATGCAAAGCATGTTTGATTCACATATTTTACTCAAATAAATCTCCTTGTTTCTCTACAATTAATTGAGATGCATAAAGTGACTTATATTGATTATGCAAATATCTTGCATGCTACTATCTCTCGTTGCTATGAGTGACCCGGTTGGGGACTACTCCTTTGCCTATATCATGACAAAAAGGGGGAGTAGGATATGGTAAGGGGAGTTGCTAATTGTAGTAGCAATTGTGATTGTTGGGGAGAACATTCATTGAGGGGGAGTAACCCGTTAAGGGGGAGCATTGCATTCACATACATTGCATAATGTTGTGCCTAATCTTTTAAACATGCAATGCTTGTTTTTTTGCTCTCACTTGATTCATCTCACTTCTTACTTGTATTGGAAATGTTAGAAACTTTATGTTCAGGGATTGATTATTCTACAAGAGGTTGAAGACTTCAAGTTGCATTTTCTTATCTCTTTGTATTGTAGAAAACCATTGTAGTCCCGTAGTTTCTATTTTTTTTTTGGTGAGGAATCAATGTGAGTGGTGGTTTTGTCACGAAATAGCCAAAGGGGGAGATTGTAAGGTTCCCATTTGTTGATTGGCTCATTTCGTGGACAAACCACATGTTGGGGTCCTTTGTAAGGGTAGCTTAGGTGTTGTTGTTATTGTTCAAGCCCTTTGAAGACCTCGTCTTGATAAGCACCGAAGGTAAATTTCTATGTGGTTATTTTTCTTTGAAGAGATTAGTTGCACACACACACTTAACATACATTGCATATGTGTGCATTCTCTTTACATGTCACATTTCATACTTGCACTTTTGTGTTATATTTTGTTGTGTGTTTTTTGTGTCTTGTAATTCGTTTCCCGATAGTATTCGGAAATGTCCACGCATGCACTAGAATGTGCTTGGTTTTGCGTGAAGACCGCCTTCGGAGAATGCCCTTGGCTTCTCCTTGGTTTTCACCTATGTTGGTGATCGGCGGCCTGACCGTCGAATGAAACCGCCGTTTGCTTCCAGAAGTGTCTGGAGCAATTCTACGGTTACGATCGACGGTCACGACCGCCGTTCAAGACATGATTGATTTATCTCTCGGTTTGATTCGGCGGTTGAATCGGTGGTCACGAAACCGACGAATGAAACCGCAGTTCATACCTGATTGATTTTATCTCTCGGTTTGATTCGGCAGTTAGATCGGCGGTCACGAAACCGCCGATTGAAACCGCCGTTGGTCCCCTGTTCTTCTCGGGTCCAATTCGGCGGTTATGATCGGCTGCCTAGCCACCAATTGAAACCACCGATCGGTGCATTTCAGGGGCAAACTTGTCTTTTCACATGCTCTGTTTTTCATGCCTATAAATACATCACTTTCTCTTGTTCTGAATGTGACTCTTTAATCATCAAGAACCCTCCTTTCAAAATTGAGAATTTTAAGAGAGAAAGCAACCAAGTTTGCTCATTAAACACTCAAACCAAAAATCCTTTTGCATCAAAGTTCATCTAGCGTTCTCTAACATATCTAGGATGCTTGCTTGCATGGGTCTTTTATCATCACACTTGCTTTGGTAAGTTTTTCACTATTATCATATATAATTAGTGTTTTATTTATTATGGCATCTCTTTTATTACTTGATTGTTCTTAGATTAAATTCTAATATTCAAGATAGAGATTGTTGTGTTGATTTGATTGAGTGTTGTTTTGTGATAGATATCTAGGTTTCTATAATCTATGATTATCTAAGCTAATTGACATGTCATTTAGCTTTAATATCTAGGATTGTTTTTAATTGCAAATTCATCATCTTAGATAAGCATATAGGGTTTCCCTTGCTCTATGTTGCATTTGAATATTCATATATTCACTTAGGGTGTTAATCTCTTTTTAGAGAATTAAGTCTTGTGTTGTGACCGGGATTATGTTGCTTAATTCGCAAGCAATCGGACTAGGTTCGCTTATACCGGGATTAGGTAGGTGTGTGATTACTTCCGGGATTAGGTTGTAATTTCATCACATTTAGTGGATTCGAGGTTCGGGTGTGGCTTACTTAACAGCCCGTGGTTTTTCCCGTGAGGGTTTCCACGTAAATATCAAGTGTTGTTTTAATTTCCACACAATATTACACTTGCTATATTTTATTGTCTATTAGGGGTATTTTCGTAATCTTGTCCTTAAACGAAAATTGGGTAAAATTAGTTAAAATCTATTCACCCCCCTCTAGATTAATAGTTTACACACCGTGAGAACTTTTATATTCCAATCCTCATAACAAGCACATGAGAAGAAGATGACCAACCATGTGGTTTTTAGTTGGCCGGATCAATCACTAGAATCGGTATATCCCAAGCAAGGGAGGACAATGAGCCGTGTACACGCTCTTGTACAAGTATATGAGAAGGGTGGGGAAGTTACCAAAGTGTGATGCACGAAATTTGAGGAAACATTGTCTTTGCTTCAAGAGAGGTTAGTGGAAACCTCCCAAGGAAAGGAAGAATTGGAGAGAAAGTTACAACTCGTGATGAATGAGTTAGAAGAAAATGAGGCATTGGGAAAGGTGAAAGTAGAAGAGCTTGAAATGAAAAACAAGAAGCTCACTCTTGAAGTAAACTTGCTCAAAGAAGAGAATAGTACTGTTAACCGCCATAATTGGCAGGGATCAAAAAAGAATTTTCCACTAGCTTACAGAAGAAAGCCGGGATCCAAAGTAGAAGCGAAAAGATGTCCGGGTACCCCGCCTGCTAGCTGACGGGCTAGAGAAAGAGCCTTTACCCACCCCGGCCAGGTCCAGAATCCCCGGGACCATGAAAAGCACTAGGAAGCCAAAAAATAAGTGGGGGCCTGGGAGACACAACCATCACCAGATCCTGGCACCCAACTACCCCGGATACCCCGATACCCGAGTATCCTGGTACCCCGCTACTTGAAACCTCGATATCCGTGAACATCGCTTTTAAAGGAGCGTGAGAGACGCAGGGTACCTCGACCAGCGAAACACGTGACATATACATGGCAAGACATATACCAGGATCCCAGTAGACCTACCCCCCTGGAGCGGGAGGGGGGCACCCCGAAGAGTAGACTACATATAAAAACAAACGTTAAATGTCACCATTCAAGATAAAAACTCAAGCTACAACGCGGCATTCATTCCCGCCAATTTAGTATCCTATTTTAAATAGGAGTCAACTCATTTGGGAACCGGAAAAGAAGGAATCACCAAGTCTTTTGGGATCAATTTCTCGACGAATTTGTCGGACTCCACAGGAAGACCCGTGTATCACTGAAACCCTAGACCGAGGTTCTAGGAGTGCTCAGCAAGAAAACGGGCCTATATATATTAATAATATGTTCATAGGAAAAGGGGATCGAAACCCTAATTCACTTTTTTTACTTATCGACAGGCACGAAAAGCTCCATCTCCATCTCCATCGTTCTCCTTTAGGCTTTATTTTCTTCCATGCTGTAATACTGATAGTTCAGATACCGAGTTGTAAAGATCATATTTCAAATCCATATATATATATATATATATATATAAACTGCTTTTCAGCTTTCATACATCCACCGTATAAGAAACTCATCCATCCCATTACTTGTATTCATCATAATATCGGATTCATGATACCCAGCAGGATACCAGGCTACTAAGTATCTCGTTGGCCTCAGTCAATCCCGATTCGGGTCCGTTACATACATGCAGTATCTCACCTAGCAGATTCCAGTGAACCAGCGGAATATCAGGGTATAGAGTATCCCGCTAGCCCAGGTCTAATTAGATCCGGGTCCATCACATACCGTTAATTCTAAATTGCACCCCGGTGACAATTTTGGGTTAACACTTTGGCGCCGTCTGTGGGGAACAACCCCCCACCATTAACAAACTTTCAAGTTCAACTCAGAAGAAAATAGAAGATGAGGCTTTGATCCTTCCAGGGGCAGCCCACGAACTCAGGACCCCATTCCCTCGCTTCCACCTAGAGAAATCAAGGGAAAAAGAAAGGAACTAGAAGCCAAATCCCGGTACCAGTCCCACCGCCTAATCCCGAATCAGCACCACAGGACCCCACGATCCCGGAAGCGACTCGGGAGGCCATAGAGCAACATGCTGCTGCCTATGTGGAGAGCGTCTGCCTTTGGATGATCGCCCAAGGGATACCCTTTGAAGCACCCAGATTGGCAGAAGGAGCAGGACCAAGTACCCGGGCACCGGTGTTTGACAGACTCGGGCCACCTTTACCAACACGGAATCATCCCGAAGATCTCAGACATCGATTGGCAAAATCAGCTACCGATATCCACCAAGAAGAGCCTAGTCAACAACAAGGCCGGCAGCAAGGAAAAGGAATCCCCAACCCGACACTGGTGGCAATACTGGATCCAAGAGGGACCAGCTGGGTACCCATCGGTGGGAAGGGGAGCGTAAGGAACTTGATGGAGAATCAAAAACCTTGGACAATTAAGACTCGGTGGCACGATCCGGACATAACGGATCCAGACGGCTTGAGGATCAGATGGCTAAGATGGCGAAGGAGCTTGAGGAATTGAAGAAAGGAAAGTAACAGGGTACTAGGAAGAACCTCGTGGGGAAGATGAATGCGCCATTTTCTAGGAGGATTCGAGAAGCCGAGTTGCCCCCCAAGTTCAAAATGCCCACTGAGAAGTATTCTGGATTTGAGGATCCCGTGAGTCACATGGAGAGCTTTGTCCACCAGATGAAAATCCAAAACGCTACCCGGTCGGCTATGTGCAGGATGTTCCCTTCAACACTGACCGATTGTGCCAAGACTTGGTTCAGAAAGTTACCCCCAGGAAGTGTAGATTCATTCGCAAAGCTCACTACCGACTTTTGTGCTCAATTCTAGGGAATCAAGCCTCGCCCTAAGGATCCCGTCCTTCTGCAATATGTGATCCAGGAACAGGGTGAGACACTGAGATCTTACGTAGAAAAGTTCCACAAGGAAATGATCCAGATGGGAGTATTCGCCGATAAGGAAACCCTTGCCAACTTTAGAAGAAACTTGTGGGCTGGCAGGTTATTCCGATCGTTTGCTAAGCACCCGCCTGAGACATACCAGGAGGCCTATGATAGGGCGCTGGAGCAGGTGGATATAGATGAGCAGCTCCGAATTAAGGTTGAACACGATGAAGCCAGGATGTCTAAACGGTCTAAGAAGGAATCTCCTAAGTCGGCACCTACGAAGAGAGTACAGAACCCTCCTCCGAATCGATCGACGTACAGGCCGCCACCTCCTCAATACCAGGAAAGATACCTTACAAGAAGGACTCCACCCCGAGCAACTCCTCCACTAAGAGAGGTAGCCCGCATATCAACGGAGGAAGACTGGTATAACCATTACACTCCTCTCAATGCCTCTTGGGAAACCATATACCTAGCCATCCGCGATAAGGGCTTGCTCAGAAAGCCCGATCCAATAAAAGTCCCCGCTGATCAAAGAAATCGTTACAAGTATTGCGACTTTCATGAGGATGTCGGGCACAACACATCTGAGTGCTATAGCCTCCGCAACCAGATTGAGAGTTTGGTAAGAGGAGGACTTTTAACAGAATTCTTGCAACAAGTACGGGACAGCATTAAAATGGGAAAGGAAGTACATAAGGAGATGTGGGATGCAGAAGAAAGAAGGAAAGACGAAGGAAATGATTTGATGCAACAGATCCATGTCATCCATACCATCAGTGGAGGACCAACTCTGGCTGGGACGTCCAACAATTCAAGAAAGAATCACGCTAGGAAGATCCCGAAACTCGCCACTGGCCAGGATGTGCTCCGGGTATCTCGGGAATCACGGGAATCACGGGAATACCCGGGGTCCGCTCAGATCATTTTCACCTAGGATGAGGCCTACAATACAGTGCAACCCCGTGACGATCCAATGGTGATCACGGTTCAGATTGCTAATTGTCGGGTCCACTGCATCTCTGTAGACACCGGGAGTAGTGTGGACATTCTGTTTAAAAGAGCACTGGAGAAGCTCAACCTGAAGAATCCCTGTTACAATAGCTGCACTACACCTTTATACGGATTTACAAGGGACTCCGTGATGCCAGTAGGAACACACATCTTGCTCGTGATAGTCGGAGAAGCCCCCCTCCAATAGAACATCATGACTGAGTTCATCGTGGTAGACACCCCATCCGCTTATAATGCAATCTTGGGAAGACCATTTTTATCAGGCATCAAGGGAGTCTTGTCCATTTATCATAATGCCCTGAAGTTTTCGGTTGGGACCGAGGTAGGAGAAGTTAGGGGAGACCAGCAGGCAGCCCGCACATGTTATGCAGTATCTGCTAACCCTGCTGCATTGACAAGGAAGTATGCCTGCGTCATCCATAAATCGAGTCTCGGGGAGGCATAGTTGGAAAGCACAGAATAGTTTGGAAATAAAGTAGAGTACCCATTGTGTTACCTCAGAAAGAAGGATTATTCTAGGAGGACTTAGTCTCAAGACTTGAAGAAGTATGTTAGCTCAGTTGGTGTATTTCTGATGTGTACACCCCGACCATTTTCTGCTTTGTATTTGCTTTTGAGAAAATCAATAAAGTCAGTTTTAGTGTTCCAAATTTCGCCTAAGCAAGTCTTCATCGTTCCATTCTGCTTCGAGACCAGGAAAAGCCATATGGCGTTCCTGTTGCCTTGGTCGGGGTATACCCTCCTCCAGGAAGGACCTGGTGCTCAAATGCATAAGGGGTGTAGTCACTCGCCAGGATCTATCTCATCAAGATCAGGAGAACCTATATGGGCATCCTGAAGCCTCGGACGGGGAATACCCCCCTCCAGGATGAACCTGGTGTCAAAGTAGCCCTCATCAAGACCAGGAGAACCTATATGGGCCTCCTGAAGCCTCGGACGGGGAATACCCCCCTCCAAGAGGGACCTGGTGTTAAAGTAGCCATAGCTGCTTACCAGGACAGTTCACCAAGAAGCCAAGATACTCCATCTGGATACCCAACATCTTTCTGCATCGTACTACCACTTCTCCTTGTTACATTCAAAGGTCTAAGTTGAAATGGCTTTAGTAGCCGCTCAGAAACAAGGCATTAGGGAACTAGGCCATTACACCTGGGAGCCAGACGTTTCACCCTGATAGGTGACTAAGATGAAACCATCACCAGGATTCCCAGTAAAAAATTCAGCAAAGTTAAATGAGCAATGGTCAGACATGATATCTAATAACTGATTTCTGCTAAGAGAGATTACTGACTAAGGATTGTATTCAAGACAAACTGAAGACCTACCATCCACCAGCAAGTTAAGATGGAAGCTAAAACTATACAGGAATCAGGATAGTCTTTACTTGGATCACGTTCAAACATACAAGCACCATCCTGGGGCAAGGCATAAGTTCAACAAGCTAGCATATTATGAGGGTAAAAGAGAATGATCGCAAGATTGGAAGGAGTTCATTAACTTAGGCAGGGTGCCCACCCCTATTTCCGGGTTACAAACAGTTACAAAAATAAATTCAGATAAAGAAAAAAAGCAAAATCATATATCATCCCTCCCTCCTGCGCGTTTTTCCTACCGGGATTCCTCCGCCTGTCCCCCTTTTGCCTGCCTTTCTTCAAGAGAGCTGGTCGCAGTAGGAGAGCCCGCCACCTTCGAGTGTTGAACAGAAGCCTGCCCAACATCTTCCTGAATGGAAGAAGGATCCTGAGATTCCCCCCTCAACGTTTTCTCAAGATCCAGTAACATGAGGGAAAGAGACATCCTTTGAGGGACCTCCTTAGTCAGGGCCAACATCTGAAAGGGCTGCGGCCTTAGCCACAATGTGGTCCCGATCCCAGCCAAGAGGAGTCATCAAGTCGAAAGGAGGTGGGAAGGCCTTGACAACCTCGTAAAAGGCAGTAAAATATCCGTCCGTGAAGGAAGAATCCAGTCGAGATTTTAAGATCTTCACGGATCCCCGCAGGAACCGATTCTCGTCTAAAAAGACCGCCATCTCCGCCTTGACGGACTCCTTCTCAGCCTTACACTGGGTGGAAACGATAGTCTCTGTGTCATAAGCACGATGCATCCTTTCCAACTCCACCAGAGCAGCCTGCCTCCCGGATTCAAACTCAGTTGCAGATTGGACCAGGGCAATGATGTTTTCTTCAGACCAGGCTAGATTGGCGCAGGCTTCTTCCAAATTGGCCTGGAGCGCTAAATTGGCCTCCTTCAAAGTTGCCACCTGTTAACCCAAAATTGTCACCGGGGTGCAATTTAGAATTAACGGTATGTTATGGACCCGGATCTAATTAAACCTGGGCTAGCGGGATACTTTATACCCCGATATTTCACTGGTTCACTGGAATCTGCTAGGCAAGATACTGCATGTATGTAACGGACCCGGATCTGGATTGACTGGGGCCAGCGAGATACTTAGTAGCCTGGTATCCCGCTGGGTATCATGAATCCGATATTATGATAAATACAAGTAATGGATGGATGAGTTTCTTATACGGTGGATGTATGAAAGCTGAAAAGCAGTTTATATATATATATATATATGTGGATTTGAAATATGATCTTTACAACTCGGTATCTGAACTATCAGTATTACAGCATGGAAGAAAATAAAGCCTAAAGGAGAACGATGGAGATGGAGCCTTTCGTGCCTGTCAATAAGTAGAAAAAGTGAATTAGGGTTTCGATCCCCTTTTCCTATGAATATATGATTAATATATATAGGCCCGTTTTCTTGCTGAGCACTCCTAGAACCTCAGTCTAGGGTTTTAGTGATACACGGGTCTTCCTGTGGAGTCTGATAAATTCGTCGGGAAATTGATCCCAAAGGACCTGGTGATTCCTTATTTTCCGGTTCCCAAATGAGTTGACTCCTATTTAAAATAGGATACTAAATTGGCGGGAATGAATGCTGCGTTGTAGCTTGAGTTTTTATCATGAACGGTGACGTTTAACGTTTGTTTTTATATGTAGTCTACTCTTCGGGGTGCCCCCCTCCCGCTCTAGGGGGGTCGGTCTACTGGGATCCTGGTATATGTCTTGCCATGTGTATGTCACGTGTTTCGCTAGTCGGGGTACCTCGGGTACCCTGCATCTCTCACGCTTCTTTAAAAGCGATGTTCACGGATATCGGGGTTTCAAGTAGCGGGGTACCAGGATACTCGGGTATCGGGGTATCCGGGGTAGTTGGGTGCCAGGATCTGGTGATGGTTGTGTCTCCCAGGCCCCCACTTATTTTTTGGCTTCCTAGTGCTTTTCATGGTCCCGGGGATTCTGGACCTGGCCGGGGTGGGTAAAGACTCTTTCTCTAACCCGTTAGCTAGCAGGCGGGGTACCCGGATATCTTTTCGCTTCTACTTTGTATCCCGGCTTTCTTTTGTAAGCTAGTGGAAAATTCTTTTTTGATCCCTACCAATTATGGTGGTTAACACCACATGTTGCCCAATAGCTAAGGCAAACTTGAAGCCCTTAAAAAAAAAATTATTCAAATGAGGTACAGGAGCATTTATATATGTATACCAACTTGAAGGGAGCAGAATCATACCTCGGCGAGCAGAGAAGCCCCCTTGGTAGCCAAAATCTCTATAGGCAAAGAGGACATCGACTGCAGACTCCCACCGGGACACGCTGCGATGAACTTGGAAACAATGTTATCTTGGCTGCTATCTTGTGGCCTTGACCCGGATGAAAGGTTAGCATGGGGAGCTTTAGAGGTGGAATCCTTTCCTTTGTCCACCCGGGTAGGTTTAGCCTTCTCCGCCCTAGTGGAGTGCATGGCGGAGGAAATATGAGAAGAAGGAGGAGCAGCTGCAACTGTAGGCTTAGCAATCTTAGTGGGTGGCTTCGCCTTGGGGATTGGAGAAGTTTTAACCTTGGCTGGCTTCGCCAACATCTCGCTAAGCGAGGGACGAGCGACAATTTTTATTAGAGAAGGGTCCGGGAAATGAAGCGGGGACCCCGCCAAGAGAGGAGGAACGGAAGGTGCCGAGGGGTAAGACCCCGAGGTGACCCCAGCGCCAAGAGGAGGAGAAGGAATGGGAGAGCGGGGTGCCTGAGAAGCCGGGATTGGCGGCCCCGTAGTAGTAGGAGGGGATGCTGGAGGAGGGACTGCTGAAACTGTAAAAAAAAATACATAAGAAAATATGTAATAATAAACATAGAGAGAGAGAGAATGGAGGAAGGATGTTGGCAAAGCACGATCACTCACCCGGTTCAGCGACAGATATCCTCAGATACCTCTTTAGCCGGGCTCCTTCGAAGGAGTCATAGGAGGGGTACTTCATGTTAATATAACCCCGCTTCTGGATCCTTGTTAGAATCCCCCTGGATTTAAGAGACAACTCCTCTGAACTCTATTTGTCTTTGGAAGAGAACTGGGTGGGAACGGAATATTCGGTTCCCGAGATGTGCACTGAACGGCCCCATTCCCCTTCGACTACTATCCATTCGTCCTTCCAGGGGGGATTATATTTCATGTTTGCCCCGGGTACGATGAACTTCATTTTATTACTGGGTCTCAAATAAAACTAACCCTAGGGTGATAGGCTGGCTACCTGGTAGATGTAGCGGATCTCGTTGATGCCCACTTCCCTCTGAATGTTGTCCCTCTCACATTGCTCTCTCCGGAGCACCAAGAACCCCATCAAGTTCTTCCAGAACCCGGGAGAAATCTGGAGTGGGGCTAGTTCCAAAGCTATAAGTATTCGGCGGAGAGAAGGGTGAAGTGGAAGCCGAACCCCGCATTCAAAGGCGGCTACATGGATCAGCAGACGACCTTCAGAGGGGGTGTAAACGTCATAACCCCGATGAGGGAGAGTCAGCGAGAGGTAGTCCGGAATACTAAAGGTCCTCCTCAATTGGATAAGAGTTTTGGATGTACAGACGGAGTCTGGGATAATCCAGCAGTCGTGGAGGGAGGACAATGGGCCTATATGAACCCTAGTTAGACCGATAGTCGGGGCATTCCCCTAATCTGCCTCGATTTCAGCCTTATCGTCGTCTTTATCAACGATTTGGGCTGGGTCTTCGGGCCCAGTGCCAGAACCCGACCCGATTATTTGATTCTTGCTAGGACGACGGTGTTTTAGCGTAGTACTGTCATCGACGACGTCGCCCTCGTCCCGACCTCGTTTCAACTCTTTAGACGTTGAGGAATCGTCACCTGATCCCGTTCGTCCCGTATCAAGCATCTCGTCAATGCTGTTAGGAAGATTCGGAGAAGAAGGTGGAGGATTAGCCAAGACCGCCGGGCTATCTTCTGGGAGGACCGATGTAGAAGCTGATTTGTTGGAAGGTGAGGCCATTTGAGTAAGAAAAGGAAAGCAAAGAGGATTCTTAGAGGAGAAATAAGAAGAAACAGAAGCTCTGAAAGGTTCAAATAAGCGCGAGCGTGTGAGGAAAGAAGGAAGGGTGCATTTATAGGCAAAGACGGGCTGATATCGAGGTAGAGGAAGAGACGGAATCGGAGATGAATCATGACAGTTTCGAGGGAATCGTGCCAAAAACGGCCAATTTAAAACCTGAAGACAGACGTTATCTGACATGTGGGTCGAGCATTAAATGCAATCAAATCCAAGAAAGATACTCTCATCAATTGTGGAAGCCAACCGGACGAGACTAGACAAGCGGACAAGACGGAAAATCCTTCGAGTGGACGAGGGAATCCTGACTCCAACCCCTACAAGACACTGGTGTTCAAGTCAGGGGGGACTTCTGTTAGCCGCCATAATTGGCAGGGATCAAAAAAGAATTTTCCACTAGCTTACAGAAGAAAGCCGGGATCCAAAGTAGAAGCGAAAAGATGTCCGGGTACCCCACCTGCTAGTTGACGGGCTAGAGAAAGAGCCTTTACCCACCCCGGCCAGGTCCAGAATCCTCGGGACCATGAAAAGCACTAGGAAGCCAAAAAATAAGTGGGGGCCTATGAGACACAACCATCACCAGATCCTGGCTACCCCGGATACCCCGATACCCGAGTATCCTGGTACCCCGCTACTTGAAACCCCGATATCCGTGAACATCGCTTTTAAAGGAGAGAGAGACGCAGGGTACCCGGGGTACCCCGACCAGCGAAACACGTGACATACACATGGCAAGACATATACCAGGATCCCAGTAAACCGACCCCGCTGGAGCGGGAGGGGGGCACCTCGAAAAGTAGACTACATATAAAAATAAACGTTAAACGTCACCGTTCAAGATAAAAACTTAAGCTACATCGCGGCATTCATTCCCACCAATTTAGTATCCTATTTTAAATAGGAGTCAACTCATTTGGGAACCGAAAAAGAAGGAATCACTAGGTCTTTTGGGATCAATTTCCCGATGAATTTGTCGGACTCCACAGGAAGACCCGTGTATCACTGAAACCCTAGACCGAGGTTCTAGGAGTGCTCAGCAAGAAAACGGGCCTATATATATTAATCATATGTTCATAGGAAAAGGGGATCGAAACCCTAATTCACTTTTTCTACTTATCGACCGGCACGAAAAGCTCTATCTCCATCGTTCTCCTTTAGGCTTTATTTTCTTCCATGTTGTAATACTGATAGTTCAGATACCGAGTTGTATGTAGGGAAAAATCATAGTACGCGAAGTGGAAGCGAGACTAAAAAGAGATTTAGTATGTTTTAAAATTTTTCCTTTGATGAACCTTAACCCTTTAAATTAATTAAACATACATATAAAGTAACAAAAAGTAGAATACCTTTTATCGCGTGATCCGATTGACTTACGTCGATGGTAATCCGCAAGATCTTCAATCTTAGCACGAACGTGAATCACCTAGGAGCATGGTCTCCCTTTTCTTTGAATTGCGTACCTGAGAATGGATAAACAAACTTTCTTTTTCCTTTTGTTAGTCACAAAACAACCAAAAGACTACAAAGATTATTCCGGTCACTTTTGAGTTCTCAATCTAATGATCGAAACTCGCGTGAACCTAATTCGATGTTGTACACACAAGCCTATTGATGAACAAGCAATTAGTGTACTATCAAAAGAATAATCTCTTCTCTTTTTTTTTTTGTCTTGACAGAATAATCAAACACTTTTCTATGAGTATGAGAAGAAGAAGAAAATTTGATTTATTAAACTTAGGGGTGGCCGAACCCTATATTATTTCTTATATAGGGTGGCCGAATTTTGTTCTCTTTTTCTTTTAGGGTTGTCGAAATTTACTTGTTGTTCTATTAGGGTTGCCGCAATTCCTCTACAAAAAAAGGATTTGTGTTGTACCCTAATTCACATCAACTTTAGACTCCTAACCCTAATACAACTCATAAGTATTTTTATTCTTTTATTGACTTAATAAAAAGACTTCTTATTTGAATAAATAAATAAACTTAATTATTTATTTTCTTACCAAACAAGTCTTTTACTTTTAGTATACTACTACCAATAGTATAATTCTAGGAAACATATTTCCTAATCAGAAAAAGATTTTATTTCTTAATTAAATAAATAATTAATTAATTAATTAATTCTCATTTAATCAAACAATAAAATAAAATAATATTTTTGACTAATAATATAGCCTTGTCGCCCCACATTAAATATATGGGCCAAATATTATTTCCTCATTTTATTTAATCCATTGGACTTTAAATAAAAAGCCCACATGTGAACCAGACCCATTCTTACTAAAAGAAACAAGCCCACGTGCCTTTCATTAATATATTAATATAATTGATCAGCCCATTAAACAAATAATGTGCAAATTATATTCTTAACATATTAAATGCAATTCTAGATGGACCCATAAATTGGTCCGGTAGAATATATCAAGTGATCCATGCAAGTCCGTGTGGATTGAGGATCTTGACGGGCTATCTAAATTTAAGCTTCAATAGACATAACCTAATCACAATCAACAAATGATTCACTTAGGTCCGATCCATTAATTTTAACTCATTCCACTAAAGAGCTAAAATTGAACTCTTAATTAAAGATAGAATAAGAAGATGTTCCTCATTCATACCCTAGACAATCATGTTGGAGATAGTGTATCTTCGTGATTAATATCAGTAATCGCCAAGAGTTCATAGACCGCCTATAACTCTCCAAGTTACCATATTTACTCATATGACCACGTTTTGAACTTGGATATTTTGACTTGTCCAGAAGCCATGTTTTCAATAGTCATTATCGAAAACTTGTAAGGATTCCCATTTTGTTGATTGGCTTATTTCGTGGACAAACCACATGTTGGGGTTCTTTGTAAGGGTAGCCTAGGTATCGGGTTTATTGTTCGAAGCCCTTTGAAGACCTCGTATTGATAAGCACCGAAGGTATATTTCTTTGTGCTTACTTGTCTTGAAGAGATAGTTGCACACACTCACAACTCATGCATATGTTTAATACTTGTATGTTGTGTGTCTTATTTTTGTGCATTAATGTTCATTAACATCTCTTCTTGCATGTTAGTTTGATTGCATCTTGCATATCCAATTGCCTTGTCATGCTTAGACTTAGGATTGCATTTTTGCATTGGGCGCTCCCAAAAGCGCTCTACAGAAGCGTTGTACGAACAGCGCCCATTGAGCGCTGTTCAGACCTGATCGATTTAATTCGGTCGCTGTACAGGCACTGTACAAAGCGCTGTACAAAGCGCTCTACGTACAGCGCCACTCTGTTTTCCCGTGAGAACAGAGTAGGGGCGCTGTACAAGCGCTGTACAAGAGGCGCTCTACGTACAGCGCCCAAGGCAAAATATGAGGCCAACTTATCAAAACGACCACACCTTAATTTGGCCCCCTATATATATGCCACTTTGACTTTAGGTCAATCACATGAGTTCATATTCAGATTCTATACTTAGAATATTTTTCAAAGAGAAGAAAAATTCCAAAGAACTCATTTTTAATTACTCAAACACTTTTTCATGATCATCAATCATCATCTAGCATCATCTTTGATGATCTAGAAGTCATCTTGCATGGATTCTTCATCATACTTTGCTTGGTAAGCTTTTCACTAATATCTTACATATTTTGTGTTTCTCTTAACAAGCAATCTCATTTAATTACTTGTATGTTATTTTATATACTTTGAATACAAGTTTGAGATTAGTATGATGTATGTTTGAGAAGTTGTATTGTGATAGCTAATTAGGTTTTGTGCTTAATCTTGATTAGCTAAGCTATTTGACATGTCATCTAGCCATTTATATCTAGGATTGTTTTAATTGCAAAATCATTATCCTAGATAAGCATATAGAGTAACCTAGCTCTAATTTGCATTTTGAATATTCATACATATTCACTTAGGTTGTTTCTCTTCATTGAGAAGTAAGTCTTGGGGCTAAGAGTGCTTAGGTCTCAAGCAAATTGGAATAGGGTTGCTAATAAAGGCCCGCTGGGTAGAAGTGAGGGGTTACAGACCGGAGTGTTAGACGAGGTCTACATAGGTTGTAAACTTCATTTTAATTAGTGATTTCGAGTTCTGAGTGTGGCGCACTATACAGCCCGTGGTTTTTCCCAGTGGTTGGGTTTCCACGTATATATCTTGTGTTATTTAAATTCCGCACATATTACACTTGATATATTATTTTGACTAGTTAGGGGCATTTTCGTAATATTGACTTGTATGCGAAAATTGGGTAATATTTGATGAAATCTATTCACCCCCCCTCTAGCTTTATATACTATACACACCGTATTCTTTTCAATTGGTATCAGAGCGGGTTCCTAGACATACATAGGTGATCCTAGCTCATTTTTGGTGTGTTTTGCATTTGTGTGATTCTTTGATCATTCATACATTTTGCATTCATTTCATCCATTCATTATACACTATGAGTGGAAGTGGTGGTTCAAATGAGGGTGCTTCGAGCGTAAGGCCACCCTTCCTCACCGGCATAAATTACTCCCAATGGAAAGGGAAGATGGAGGCATATGTGTGTCAAATCCATGATAGGGCATGGATGGCCATTGAAGATGGATATTCACCTCCTATGATAACTCCCATGGGTGGAGGAGAAGAAGTGCTCAAGCCTAAGGCACAGTGGACACAACCCGAGTTTGAGTTGTCCAAGTGGAATCAAAAGGCGTGGCACGCCCTTATATGTGCAGTGGATGAAAATCAGTACAAACTGATTCAGAACACTAAGATAGCCAATGAGGCATGGGACATCTTAGAGGTTGCACACGAGGGAACCGAAGTAGTGAAAGACTCCAAACTTCAAGTCCTCCAAACTCAATTTGAGACACTTAGGATGGAGGAGAATGAGTGCTTCAACGACTTTGAGATTAGGTTGATGGACATTGTCAACCAAAGTCATCAACTTGGTGACCCTTACTCGGATAGAAGGATCAAGCAAAAGATAATGAGACCGCTTCCCGAGAGGTTTGAGTCTAAGGTGACGACTTTAGAAGAAAACAGTGATTTTAAGGACATGAAGCCGAGCGAGGTAATAGGTAGACTTCTCGCCTACGAGTCTAGGAAGGGTCCTAGCTCCACTCCTTCAAAGAAGCAAAAAGGAATTGCTTTGAGTGCTTCTAAGGTAGGGAAGGAGGAGAAAGGTGACTTGGACGAAGACATGATTTTGATACTTCAAAGATTCAAGAAATTTGTCAAGTTCGAGAAGCTTGGCTTTGGATCCAAAGGCCAAGACTTGAAGAAAAAGGCTCCCTTCAAGAAGCATGAGCCTAGGCAAGAGAAAGGGGTCCATTGCTATGAGTGTGGCGGCATAGGTCATATCTCACCCGATTGTGGGAATTTGAAGAACAAGAAAGAAAAAATGATGGTCGCCACTTGGAGTGAAAGTGATGACTCCGGAGAGGGAGATAAGTCATCAAGTGATGATGAGCTTATCAATAACTTCAAGGCATTGGGTGCCACTAATGAAGAAAATGAAGTTGTTGGTAAGAATTCTGTTGCTAGTGATCCCATAGAAGAGAAAGACGAAGAAGTAGCTCTAGAGGAGATAGTTGTTGCTTCATATTGGGATATGGCACTTATTGACTCAAGAGATCAATGTGAAGGTCTTGATGAGGAAATTGGATCCATAGGAGAGGAGGAGAGTCTAGAAGATGACACTAGTGGAGATGACTCCTTTTCTAACTCTACAAATGGAAATGTAGAGAATATGGATGTGCATGACTTTATAGTCAATGTTGAAAGCTCCATGAAGAAGAAAGATAGATTTCTAAGGATTTTAGAGGAAGAAAATCTAGAGCTTTTAACATACAATGACCTCTTAAGGAAGCAAGTGGAGAAGATGGATCTTAAGGACAACTTTGAAAGTTTTGAAAGCTCTAAGTTAAAGAATGAAAAAGAGATTCAAAGGTTAAAGGAAGAACTACTTAGGCTTTCAACACAAGTTGATCACTTGAATGATGAAGTGATAAGATCCATAGTGGAAGAGACAAGCTAAAAGATGAGCTTGCTTTGTCTAAGAGGAATGAAGAGGGTTTAAAGAGAAAGCTTGTTGAAGCCAAAGAGTCATTGACTAGAATAACCACAATCACCAAGAAGCTTGACAACATACTTGGTGTAGGAAAAAGCCCTTGTGACAAAAGAGGTCTTGGATTCGAAGTGAGCAAGGATTGCTCTATTCCTAAGAAGACCGTCTTTGTGAAGAGTTTGGGTAAGATAGAAGCGTCACTGGTGCAAACTCCTAGGAAGAAGTTAGAACTAGGACAATGTTCGAAAAATGCACAAGTGAATGTGGTGAAAACAAGACAACCCCAAGCTCAACGGATTAGAGCCTTTCGAGTTAACTATCCTCAACAAATGACTCACTATGAAAAGAGGCAAAACATGCTACCTCATCCAAGGAGGCAACCCATTCTGGTTCTACCACATAGAAGACATGAACCGGTTCAACACCAAAGGAGACATCAAATGCATGATGAGTCTCCAATGACTTCACAAGGACATGGTATGAATTCTTACTTTGTACCAACTTGTCATTATTGTGGTGTTTATGGGCATATTAGGCCTACGTGCTTTAAGTACATTAAGCATTGTAGGATTGATAGCATGATAGAGAAAAAGAGGCTAAGAAAAGCCCACTTGCATAAGCCTAGGAAATCCTTGGAAATCCTTTGTCAATAATCCTAGGTTAGTGAATGACATGCAACCCTTAACCACTAAGAAGAAAAAAGTCATATCTATGTGGATAAGGAAAGATGAACCCGTTTGCTACGAGACTAACAAGTCTCAAATAGGTTCAACTAAGTCCAATGGACTTGTTAGGTCCATAGGACCTCATCGCCTTCATTAATGAAGGTTGATACTAACCCCATATGGGGAACTCAAGCAAAGAGAGCTATTTTTGCATTCTTGTCACTTGCAAAAAATTTGAAAAATCTTATGCTTCTTTGTTAATTGCTTGAGTAAGCTTGGTTGCACATATGTATATATGTTTTCAATTCAATAAGTGTGAACCTTGCTTGTTTACAATTCATGTCATATTTATGTTCAAACATGCATTTTGGACTAGGAGATTTTCATAGGAAGTATGATATGAATGACCTTTAGTTATCTCCATGACATGATGATTCTTTTATAACATGCTAATGTCTTATGAAAAGCATGAAATTCATGTACATGCTCAAATGAAAAAGCATGAATTGATAATTGCGTTCTTAAATGCAAAATCTTGTGTGAAAAAGCTTATGAGACTCAAATGAAAAAGGATCTTGTATCCATTCAAGGATTTTACAATCCAAATGTCTCTCTTTCTTTATTGGTTGAACATGTCTACTATCATACGGGTTTCATTCCCGGAAAAATCAAATAGGGTGCAAAGTTACTCATGACATATTTAGCTTATAAAGTTGGATATAGTTGTTCTTAAATTGAAATCAATGAAATTTCTATATCCTTGCTTCTCTCATGACAATGGTGAAATTGGTTTGAATTCCTATTAGAAACCTTTGTCATTTGCTTTGCCAAATACCATGGTATTTTGGACTTGAATGCTATATGTCTTGTATGCAAAGCATTCTTGATTCACACATTTTTATTCTAATAAATCTCCTTGTTTCTCTCCGATTAATTGAGATTGCATAAAGTGACTTATATTGATTATGCATATACTAGAATGCTACTATCTCTCTTTGCCTTGAGTGACCCGGTTGGGGACTACTCCTTTGCCTATATCATGACAAAAAGGGGGAGTAGGATGCGGTAAGGGGAGGTGCAAATTATTGTAGCAATTGGTGCACATTGGGGAGAATATATATTGAGGGGGAGTAACCCTTTGAGGGGGAGCATTGCATACACAAACATTGCATGATGTTGTGCTTAATTTTTTTAATATGCAAATGCTTGTTTTAATCTCACTTGATTCATCTCACCTTTTCTTGTTTTGTAAAGTTTAGAAACCTTGTTTCAGGGAATGATTGTTCTACAAGAGATTGAAGACTTCAAGATTTATTTTTATATATCTCTTTGTATTGTAGAAAATCATCATTGACCCATAGGTTTATTTTGTTGTTAGGAATCAATGTAAGTGGTGATTTTGTCACGAAATAGCCAAAGGGGGAGATTGTAAGGATTCCCGTTTTGTTGATTGGCTTATTTCGTGGACAAACCACATGTTGGGGTTCTTTGTAAGGGTAGCCTAGGTATCGGGTTTATTGTTCGAAGCCCTTTGAAGACCTCCTATTGATAAGCACCGAAGGTATATTTCTTTGTGCTTACTTGTCTTGAAGAGATAGTTGCACACACTCACAACTCATGCATATGTTTAATACTTGTATGTTGTGTGTCTTATTTTTGTGCATTAATGTTCATTAACATCTCTTCTTGCATGTTAGTTTGATTGCATCTTGCATATCCAATTGCCTTGTCATGCTTAGACTTAGGATTGCATTTTTGCATTGGGCGCTCCCAAAAGCGCTCTTCAGAAGCGCTGTACGAACAGCGCCCATTGAGCGCTGTTCAGACCTGATCGATTTAATTCGGTTGCTGTTGGGTCGCTATACAGGCGCTGTACAAAGCGCTCTACGTACAGCGCCACTCTGTTTTCCCGTGAGAACAGAGTAGGGGCGCTGTACAAGCGCTGTACAAGAGGCGCTGTACAAGAGGCGCTTTACGTACAGCGCCCAAGGCAAAATATGAGGCCAACTTATCAAAACGACCACACCTTAATTTGGCCCCCTATATATATGCCACTTTGACTTTAGGTCAATCACATGAGTTCATATTCTATACTTAGGATATTTTTCAAAGAGAAGAAAAATTCCAAAGAACTCATTTTTAATTACTCAAACACTTTTTCATGATCATCAATCATCATCTAGCATCATCTTTGATCATCTAGATGTCATCTTGCATGGATTCTTCATCATACTTTGCTTGGTAAGCTTTTCACTAATATCTTACATATTTTGTGTTTCTCTTAACAAGCAATCTCATTTAATTACTTGTATGTTATTTTATAAACTTTGAATACAAGTTTGAGATTAGTATGATGTATGTTTGAGAAGTTGTATTGTGATAGCTAATTAGGTTTTGTGCTTAATCTTGATTAGCTAAGCTATTTGACATGTCATCTAGCCATTTATATCTAGGATTGTTTTAATTGCAAAATCATTATCCTAGATAAGCATATAGAGTAACCTAGCTCTAATTTGCATTTTGAATATTCATACATATTCACTTAGGTTGTTTCTCTTCATTGAGAAGTAAGTCTTGGGGCTAAGAGTGCTTAGGCCTCAAGCAAATTGGAATAGGGTTGCTAATAAAGGCCCGCTGGGTAGAAGTGAGGGGTTACAGACCGGAGTGTTAGACGAGGTCTACATAGGTTGTAAACTTCATTTTAATTAGTGATTTCGAGTTCTGAGTGTGGCGCACTATACAGCCCGTGGTTTTTTCCAGTGGTTGGGTTTCCACGTATATATCTTGTGTTATTTAAATTCCACACATATTACACTTGATATATTATTTTGACTAGTTAGGGGAATTTTCGTAATATTGACTTGTATGCGAAAATTGGGTAATATTTGATAAAATCTATTCACCCCCCCACCCCCCTCTCGCTTTATATACTATACACACCGTATTCTTTTCAAAACTCAACGTTGAGATTTAATATCCAATTACCTCAAAACATCCATAAGATGATATTATACTCTCATTTAATAAATGGAGCCACGATGTCCATATCTATAAATGAAGTCCTCTATCGATTAACAAATGAATATCACCAAACTATCGAGGATAGACTATGCTATATAATCGTACTCATTGATAACTCAAATGATATCACTTGTAACCATAAGTCCATCATTTATCTCAGGATTAAGATAGACTCTCCGATTGTCCTGATAATGAAAAGACTATTATCTGTTGACGGTTCTAGATAAAGCTTTTCATTGTGATCCAGTTCAATGCACCCAGTGCACTAGATTCTTTTACTCGAAGACACTCCGATGATTTTAGACTCATAATATCTCATTTGATCCCACTCAAATGCTAGCAAAAGAATTCTACAACTTTAACAAGATAAAGGTGCCCAACCTTTAACTTAAGTTGTGAACATTATTTAAGACTAACTAAAGAATTGTGTCTACCTCATACATATCCAGATGTACGAACAATTCTTTTTTTCTCATAGTCTTTAGACCTTATGATTATTTACTTTGACAATTATAATATTAAACTATAAATGCTACAAGATTTGTTAAACCAAAAATCACTTTATTAATATGAAAAAGATTGTCAATTACAACATTACACTCTTGCTATTGAGCATAATCCTAACATTGTAAAGATCATATTTCAAATCCACATATATATATATATAAACTGCTTTTCAGCTTTCATACATCCACCGTATAAGAAACTCATCCATCCCATTACTTGTATTCATCATAATATCGGATTCATGATACCCAGCGGGATACCAGGCTACTAAGTATCTCGTTGGCCCCAGTCAATCCCGATCCGGGTCCGTTACATACATGCAGTATCTTGCCTAGCAGATTCCAGTGAACCAGTGGAATATCGGGGTATAGAGTATCCTGCTAGCCCAGGTCTAATTAGATCCGAGTCCATCACATACCGTTAATTCTAAATTGCACCCCGGTGACAATTTTGGGTTAACAAGTACCTTTCGAAGGAATGTAGGAGAAGTCTCCAACAAGAACAAGGAGTTGGAAATACAAGTTGGGAGACTTGAAGTTGAGAGGAATTCCGCATCAAAGGAATTCGAAGAACTTGCAAGACTATTTAAAGAATTTGAAGAATAATGTGCAAGGAAGATAAGGAAGTTGCTTATGGAAGCGGAGTGAAAAGCGAAAGCTTTGGAAGAAACGAAGGAAGCACTTGGTAGGAAGGATGAAGCCATCAAGGTAGCCAAGGTCAAAGAATGTGACTACATAGTCAATCTAGACAAGGTGGAGAAGGATGTCAAAGCACTACACATGAGACAACACCATGGACCTCATAGTCACCTACCAAGAGGGAGTTTTCTAAACCATCCTCCTACTTGCTATTTTTGCTTTCAAAAAGGGCATTTAAAAGCTTATTGTTTTAAATTCCATAAGCATGAAAAATTGAGAAAGTCTAGGAATAGGAAAAAGCCACCTAGAGTTAAGCGAATTTGGGTAAGAAAAGACTTGGTTGACCAAGTTAGACCCAAAGGAAAAGAAAAGGGGAAATCAACTCAACTTGTTTGGGTTGTGAAAAAGAATCAATTTCCAAATTTGGTAAAACCTCCTTTAGTTGATGACACCCCTAGCACAAGTACATAATTTAGAAAAATTCTTTTTGTGCATTTCATTTTTTTATGCTTTATTTGTTTAGTTTATTTCTTTTGAATAATTGGTGTTCCAAACTCTTGTTGGCAATTGCATATATTGAGTAAATTTTTATTTGCCAGAACTTTCTAATGTGCTTAGTGCTTGTGAAGATTTTCTATTGCTTCTTGAGGAAGCAAATGTTGTGTTGTTTGTGCGTTAAGCAATATTCTTTATCTCTTGGGATGAAACAAATACCACCTGCGAGTCTTGGAGGGATGAGCAAGCCAAGAGTGCTCATAAAAAGGGTGAGGACCTTATCCTAAGGAAGCAACATTTTGGAAGTTCAAAGTGCGTGAGCACCATGCCACGTCTTGCCTAGACATTAAATCGTGCACTTGGTGAGAGGCAACCCACTTAGGTACAATTTCTTTCCTTTCTTAGTTTTAATTTGTTTTATTTCTTGCTTTTTAGTTTCTTGCTTAGAATAAGGTTGTGAGTTGTTTTTGATAGTGGATTTAGGCTTGAATGATCACATATTTTGTCCACATGGATTGTGATGATAACTCTTGATGAACTTACATTGTTATATCTCTTGAGTTGATTATGAGCATATAGGATATTCTTGAACCACGTGATTCAATATTTTGGGATAATTTTTAAAATGGACATTGATGTGTTTTGACTCTTTGATTGAGAATGTGTGTTGCACCGCGTTTATCGGTTTATATGCCCTAAAGACATTGAGGACAATGTCTAATTTAGGTTTGGGGGTGTGTACGCAACACCGTCTCTTGTTTGCAATTATGTGCAAATATTTTTGAACCTAAATTTTTGAAAATTTTCGAAAATCTTGTGATAATGCCATGTTTGAGCATATTTTGCTTGTTGAGATTTTGCCTTTGTGTGTGCGAGTAAGGAATTGTGCATATTTGCCTTGCTTAGTTTAGATTAATTTCATGCCATTTAGCGTTGCATTGAGCAAAGCGCGCTAGTTCTTTTCTCTTTATGTTAGAGTGAATATTCAATTGTGCATGAAAGTTAGGAATTAATAGTGGAGACTTCCTGTGAGGTTCACAAACACGGCCTTAAAAAGCGTATTTTGAGGGAAAGTTTTCACTCTTTAAACACTCATTCAAACACACATGTTATGCATATTTAAAATGTCTCATTCGTACTTAAATGTTGTTTTCCATAGAACATATGGACTGCTTGTGGATGCTTAATTGACTTTGTGAACAAACTTTTAGAGATGATTTTAGGCAATGCAAGTGAAAAACCACCAAATTGGCCTAAATACTTCCAATCCCTCTATGTGTGTACTCCATTGCCCATTTGAAGCCAAACACAATTAAGCTTTTCATTCATGAACCACATCAACATAAACCATATAGCCTATACACTAGACTTACCTTGTACCAAATGGTTTGCTAAGGCTTAGGGGTTGAATGTAAGCTTTGAGGAGTATTAAATTGTAAGGCGTGTACCTAGGCAAGTATGTATGTGCAAACACATTAAAAAGATGAAATGCAATGCTTGAAAAGAAAAGAAAATGAAAGTATACAAACGTAGTTAAATGCTTAAAGCATACCTAGGGGGGGGGGGGGGGGGGGGGGTGAATAGGTTTTTACACCTTTTTTCAAACCCTTGAACAAACTTTCGTTTGTCCCTCAAGGTAGCCTTACACACAACAAAATAAGCCAAGGAAAACATACATAGACAATATGAGAATACAATCATGAGAGCAAAGTCTAAGTATATCATCTAGTTGTGTGAGGTATAAGAACAAATAAACACAACAACAAAGTAAGCTTGTATTTCAATAGATGTTCAATGAGTTACAAGAGTGATCAAATATCACTATACAAAAATTACAATATACAAAAGAATTATAGATACAAAAATGATCAAAAGAATGAATCCACAAATCACACTATACAAAGTCTTGCTTCACAATATGTCACAAAAGAATATTATGAATCAAGATAATAAAATATACAATTAAAATATAAGAGAAGAGATAGGAAGAATTAACACAAGAGATTTTTTTAACGTGGTAAAACCTCCAAGGAGGAAACATCCACGGGTTGAACTACAACCATTGGGTACTATATTATTGGAAAGTAAACATAGAACATTCACAAAGTGACCAATCTTTAGCTCACCCAACCTAGTGAAGTCTAAGCCTACCCAACCCTATTGGAAAGTGTGAAATCCCTCAATGATGCGAAACCACCATATATTGGACACCACACAAAACCAACATCGATGGAAGATTAGAAATTCCTCAAGAGTGCATACACCTCCCGTGTACCCCGCTCTATCGGAGTCTATGTCTAACTATACGCCTAGGCCTACCAATATATTAGCCAACTCCCTATCCAAGGCACTCTTGCCTCTAGGGAGCCTCCCATGCATGACTATCCGAGTCCTCCCGACTCTAGCCATGACTTCTTGCTTACCTATCCGAGTCATCCCGACTCTAGGCAAGTCTTCTTGCTTGGCTATCTGAGTCACCCCGACTCTAGCCAAGACTTCACGCCTTTTACAATGACTTCCTAGTGTGATCATGTGAATGCAAATGATGCAAACAATCAAATCAACATAGAACATGTGATCAATACATTCTATGGTACAAATAGACCTAAACATGTGATAACACATTCAATGAAAGTCTAGATGCAAAATATGATAATAAAACCTAAGCATGTGAAACACCAAACACATAAGCTCAAAGTCTCATTCACATATACAACACTTGAATCAAAATATATTCATGAAGTACAAGTTCAAGATGCAATTAACATACAATAAAATGCTAGATATATGAGATTTAATCAATCAATATTCTAGCTAAAAATATAGAGCAAGGGTTCAAGATATAAATCAATCAAATCCTAGATTGCTCTAAAACACAAACAAATACACAAATCCTAGATTTCATCAATCAAAGGATCAAATCAAATCTCAAGGTCATTTATCACAAAATTGATTCAATCAAGTCACAAACAACCTAAGATGCCATTCTAATCACAATACAACTCACAAACATGTGGATAACCTAGAATCATAGAAACTAGTCCATATAGTCTATAAATTGACTTTCAATTAGAATGATTTTCAAGCTACCTTTCTCAATAGCTTTTACCAAACATAAACATAGATATAGAAGAAGAAACACCAAGCAAATTGAAGGTTAAAAAGAAAGAAATCCCAAAGATAAGTCCAATACCTTTGATTCACGAGCTGGTTCGGAAATCAGTGTGGAACCACCAGAAATCTCAATCTAACAGCCACCAAACCACTTGGAAATGATAAAGGACTCAAATACGAACACTCTCCAATTTGAATCGCTCAAATCCGACTTCGGATGAGGAAGATATGGTGTTTTGAAGTTCTGAAATTCTGGAGAGAAATTCTGACGGGAAAACTCAATTTTTTCTTCTTCAAATTTCAAATGGAGAGAGAGAGGGAAGATATAAGGAGGAGAGAGAGAGAGACCAAACCGACAAATGGTGTGAGGCCACGTCACCCCCAGGCCATGGGGGGCGCGTGGGCCTCATGGGGGCAGAGAGCCCCCTTGGCCGTGGGGCCCACGGCCTCCCACACGGCCAGGCCACGTGGCTTCACGGCCTGCACTGTTTTCTCTCGCGCACCCTCGTTTCTTCAGCCCGTATCTTGAGCATCCGAACTCCGATTTTGAATCCGTTTTCGGATTACGAACCGTGACTCTCTTACGCATGATGAAGACTATACAACTTCGAAAAATGGTTGAGAAATCATCTCGGAAAACGACGATGAAGTCAAGTCAACTCAACGAATGAGAACGAAAAGTAGCGTAGCTACATCGTTTGGACTCGAAACCTTATGAATGAGTAACCGAAACGACCGGAACTCAATAAGGCATTAAATAAGAACATGTTCAAGTCCAAAAACACAAATATGAAAACATACGATCACAAAGACACACACATATGCTAATTCCGAGACATTGTCTAAGAACATGCAATGAACAAAGATTGTCAAGAAAATGAAAATGCATGAGCATGTTTTGTGGTGTGTGAAAGTGAAACATAAGTGATGTTTAAACATGAAGGAACACACAAGAATGCTATGTGTGAGTGTGTGCCTAGCTTTGTAAGAGATATGAGGTCCTTTAATACCTTTGTTGAACAATGACGCACGAATCTCTTAAAAACCGGCTTCTTGAATGAATTGTGGTTGAGACATTCTTCGTCTTCTTAATTCTTCAAAATACAAACCACTAACCATTACAAGAGAAACACGTTTTGATATGGAATTAATGCCAACACAAACTATAAACCTTACAGAAAAGAAAAGCAATGCAAAAGAAAGAAAAAGAAAAGATGAATGAGGCACTAAGTGCCTAGATTAATTATGTGGAATTAAATGAGCTACTCAATGAAAATTAAGTGTATAAAATTGCACAAAGTAAATTGTAAGCCTAGACGCCAAAGTGTGGAATATGCAAGTTGTAATTAGTAAAAATGTGCTTAATATAGAATGTATGCCTTAGTGTGACCTTTGGGTGATTTGTTATCAATTCTTCTCATTTATTGACTCACCACTCACCTTAGGCCCCATTACAACCAAATGAAAGACCTATTTGATCTTTAGGGATGTCCACTTTGGAAATTTTGGTTGATGCATGTTCTTTCCGGTTCATGGTTTTCAATTCCATTCATGAGACAAATTTTCAGAAATTGTGTTTTTAAATGATCATGTGCAATTATATTTGATATCTTGAACATAAACTCATATTGCATATGAAATATGAGTGAAGCCTAGGAATCTGTGCGAAAATAAGAGAATCCAGTGAGGATTAGATGTTTAGGCGAATTACATTCTTTTCCGAATGGCACTCTAGTTTTGAAGCTTTAGCATCTTGAATGTAGGATCGTGTTGCGTGCAATGTTTACTTAGAGTGGCATGTCTTTAATCTTCATTTAGCATCTCTTACATGCATTATTTCCTAATGAGCACAACGTTGGTTAAATCTCTTCGCTTTTGGTTTTGCAAGTCGAATCTTGACTTTTGAGTCTTTTACAAAGAGTCTGTGCTTTATTGTTAATTGTTTGATAGTTGAAACATGTCCATGTGTGTTTATATTTGTTTTGTTCGAGGACGAGCAAAAAATAGGTTTGGGGGTATTTGATCGAACCAAAATTGGTATGATTTTGGCCCTCACTTCCTTCTCCTTTTGCTTGATTTTCAGGCATTATCCCATGATTTAATTGTATAAATTAAGTGTTTTCAAGTATTTATAAAGTTCAGGGGCATTGGAGTAATATTGGTGGCAAAAGGGGTTGAAATTGTAAAAAGTGTGTGCAGATCATTCATCTTCAAAGGGTCATATCTCTCTCCTTAAATCAAACATTTCGGATTACATATATTTAGAAAGCCCCAGAAGTCTACTTTCCAGCGGTTTTTATGGATTGCAATTCCGAGTCTTCTAGAGAAAGTCATGCCTATTTTAGTAATTGCTGCGCATTCCTTGTCACCACGGCGACTCCACGGCGACATCCCTATCGCCACGGCAACCTCCTTGTCACCACGGTGACACCACAGCATCACTGCACTTTCCAGAGGATGTTTTCAAGCCATTTTAGAGGGGTAATGTTGTCCTTTCATGCTTATTATGAACCCTAGACTTCAAAACATATAAATACACCATTTTTATAAAGATTTGACAACTCTTGGCCATTCTTGACAACCAAGAAACCTCCTTTCCACCATTCCTAATCCCTCCAATTCTCTCCTACCTAAGCTAAATATCTAGATTACCTTCCCCAAATCATTCCTTTCTTCCCATCTTCTCCACAAATCTCTTTAGTCACTTCCCATTTGACTCCACCTATTTAGACACATCCTCATCATCCACTCTTTACACAAGAAGCATCAAAGGGAAGGAAAGGATCAAGCTTACAAAAGGAGACCCAAGGGTGATTTCCTAATCTTTTACTTGCTTTCCCTTTTATTGTAATATGTGTAATTAAACCCCCCCTTTCTAGGGTTTTTATGTGAGAACATTTGGATTGGGTTTTGCTTAAGTTTTAATAAATATTTAATCTCTATTTGTGTTCTATTCATTTTAAAATTAGATTCTATGCATTATATAATTGACATGTATATCCACTAGTTGATTATACTCTTGTTTAGGATAATTTGTTATATAATCTTGATTGGATTGACAACCTTGATGGATTGAGAACATAGTGACTAGGATAGGTCGTCGGAGGGTATATCAACCGTGATTATCTAAACCGTTAATTGTAACAAACCGATCCCGCCGTGACCCCCTCTCTTTAATTGGTTAGGCATTGCAATGGGAAGTTGTTTAGGGTTCATAGTAATGGTCTAAACACATCCTAGAAATCAATTGGTTAACATTTATGAGGTTGGCTCATTAAGGTAGCTTAAGAAGCACTTCCCGTAATCCATGTGCGATCCTATTAATTCCCTAGCAATTCTCTTAATTGCTTATCCCATATATCTCTTATCTAGATTTCTATCTATTTTATTAGTTTTATTAGGTTTATTTTACATGTATGTTTGATGGCTTGACAAACCATTCAACCATCCATTGCTTATGATTTATTTTATCGCATTTAGGAATTGTTAATTTATTTAAATATCACTCTAATTCCCTGTAGAACGAATCCTACTTGCAACTTTACTAATTTTCTATCTAAGTGGTGAAATCGGTTTTCAACACGAACACATTTAAAATCAATCATTTTGTTGAGTACCAACGACGGCTCATCACATGTAGAAACCAAAATTCACAAAATGGACATCCCTGAAGATCGTGAAGGTCTTTCTTTGGTTGTAACAGGGCTTAGGTGAATGGTGAGTCAAATAATTGGTCAATAGATAACAAGGAACTTAATGATTATGCTTTAGGCATACATTTTAATTACAAGTTCCACTTGCTTCACACATTCGTTTACGCCTTTGGCACCCGTTGCTTACAATATCATTTCAAATGCATATTCACTACTCAAACTTTTCTTTGAGTAGCCTATTCAATTCTTAACCCTCAATCTAGGCCAATTGTGCCTAATTCATATTTTTCCTTTTATTTTATCTTTTTCTTGGCTTTGCCTTTCTTTTCTTTTCTTTTGCAAACATCTTTTTCCTTTCACTTCTTTTTCTTTTGCTTTTCTTTTTCTTTTGCTTTTTATCATTGCTTTTTATCCACTCTTTCATTTCAATACTCTTTACATAGAATTACATGTATCAACATTTTCTCATAAAAGAGTTTACATTCATAACCTAAGCCTTTAGCAAAATCATTTGGTTGAGGTAAGTCAATTATGTAGGCTATATGGTTAATTTGGATGTGGTTCACAAAATGAAAAGCTTAAGATGTATTTGGCTTCGAAATGGCTTAGGAGCACACACATTTAGAGGGTATGGAAGTATTTAGGCCAATTTACGGTTTCCTTCACATGCATTGCCTAAAGTCATTTCTAAAGGTTTGTCCATAAGCAAATCAAAGCATCCATAAGCAGTCCATAATATTCTATGGCATGCAACATTTAAGTGCAAAGAAGACCTATACATGCGTAAAAATAGTGTTTGAGAGTGAGTGTTTAAAGAGTGAATTATTGACATCTCAAAATATGCTTCTTTTAGGCCGTGTTTGTGATTCTCTCGGGAATTTCCACTATTAATTCTTAGCCTTCAAGCAACAATGATAATCCACTCTAACATTATGAGAAAAAGATTAACGCACTTTGTTCAATGAAGTCCCAAATGGCATGACATTAATTTAAACCAAACAATGGCAAAGATACACAATTCCTCACTACTCATGAAAATCATAATCTCAATAAGCAAAGTATGCTCAATATGGCATTATCGCAAAATTTTGAAAAGTTTCAGCTCAAATTTGTAAAATCAAGCAAAGTGATGTTGCGCAAATGTACCCCCAAACCTAAATTAGACATTGTCCTCAATGTTCATGAGAGGTAGAATTTGTTTAAATGTCGCAACCCACACATTCAAAGCAAACAAAGCATACATGACCACAAATAATCAAAGAATTTCCAAGACCATGGCAAAGTGCCTTCTCATCCTAATATGCATAAATTCATCCCAAAGGGATGCATAATCATGAATAGCATATTCTCAACATTCCTATCATTCAAAAATCATTGATTAAGCACATTCATCCTAAATCCTCTATAAAAAATCATCACACACTTATTCTAACCAAAAGCAAAACAAGAAGCGGAAATGAAATAAAAACAAGAACTAAAATGGCAAGACTAAAAACTCACAAAAATAAGGCATAAAAGGAAAGAGAAAGAACAATGGTTACAATAGTGGATAGATCAATTCTTCAATTGAAATGGCCTCCCAAGTTGGGTCTCCTCCCCTATATGGTTTCAACCGGTGTCTATTCACTTTAAACCTCTCGCCCTTCTTCATATTTTCAATCTCAATAGCACCGTAAGCAAAAACTTGTACAATCCTATAAGGTCCCGACCATCTTGATTTAAGCTTCCCAGGAAACAACTTTAAACGAGATTCAAAAAGTAGAACAAGCATTCCTAGATGGAGTTCTTTTCTTCTAAGACTCTTGTCATGATAAAACTTCGTCTTCTCCTTGTAGAGTCTTGAGCTTTCATAAGCCTCTAACCAAAACTCTTCTAGTTCACTGAGTTGGAGCTTCCTTTCCTCTCCAGCTTTGTCATGGTCTAGATTCAACTTCTAAATGGCATATAAGACGTTGTACTCAAGTTCCACCGGTAAGTGACAAGCTTTCCCATAGACTAGCTGAAAAGGACTCATCCATATGGGTCTTTTAAAAGCTATCCTATACGCCCACAATGCATCACTTAGTCTGGAGGCCCAATCTTTTCTACTCCTATTGACAGTCGTTTCCAAAATTTTCCTGATATGCCGATTGCTCACCTCTACTTGTCCCGAAGTTTGGGGATGGTAAGGGGTTGCCACCTTATGTCTAACCCCATATTTCTTCAATAAGGCTCTAAAAATCTTATTACAAAAATGACTTCCACCATTGCTAATTATCGCTCTTGGGATCCCAAACCTTGAGAAGAAATTTTCTTTAATGAAACCAATGACCACATGACTATCATTCTTCCTTGTAGGTATCGCCTCCACCTATTTAGACAGGTAGTCTACGGCCACTAAAATGAAGTTGTAACCTTAGGATGTAATGAATGGACCCATGAAGTCTATCCCCCAAACGTTAATCAATTCAACAACATGCTCACTATTCAGTGGCATCTCATCCTTTTTTCCAATATTTCCCGACCTTTGACATCTATCACACTTCAAGCAAAACTCATAAGCATCTTTCGCCAAAGTTGTCCAATAGAACCCGCATTGGAGGATTTTCATCATTGTCCTTCGTCCACTATAATGACCTCCACACTCACGTTCATGACAAAATTTTAGAATTTCTCTTTGCTCACCTTCCGGGTCGCACCTTTTAATTACTTGATCCGGACCATGTTTAAAAAGATAACGCTCATCCCAAAAGTAGAATCTAGTACTAGCAATGAACCTTTTCTACGCTTGTTGGTTCAACTCTAAGGGTATCACGTTTGAGGCTAAATAATTCACTATGTCCGCATACCATGGGTCCTTCTCTTGTACCACCCATAATTGTTCATTGGGGAAGCTTTCTCTTAAGGCTAATGCATCTTTCTCCTTAATGGTCCCTTGAGTCATCCTGCTCAAATGATCTGCCACCACGTTCTCACACCCCTTTTCGTCTCTAATTTCTAGGTCGAATTCTTGTAAGAGTAATATCCATCTAATCAACCTAGGCTTTGCATCCTTCTTATGCAATAGATATTGGATAGCAGCATGATCCGTGTATACCACAACTGAAATTCCCTTAAGCAATATAGTGTAATATATACCTAGAGGGGGGTGAATAGGTATAGGCCCAAATTCTCCCAATATACAAAAAAAATGTGGAATACAACAATTAAAAGCACACTTGATGAATCTTAACAATTGAATTGATTTAACCAACACATGTGAAAATCAATATACAAGTAATGCAATCAATACAAACATATGGAAGATAAAGAAACATAAAAACGAAACTTGACACAAGTATTTTTACGTGGTAAAACCTCAAAGAGGAAACATCCACGGGTTGTTACCACAACCATCGGTAAAGCAATCCACTATACGAAAAGGACTTACACACTCAAGCTATCAACACATGATATCTGCTCAAGCTATCACCTCTTAATCTACCCTCGGGCAAGTGAACTACCAAGCCTACTTCCTATCCGAGATGTGTCCTACACCTCTAGAAAGCAACTTCCTATCCAAGACACTCACATCTCTAGGAAGATTTCTTACTTGACTATCCGAGTCCTCCCGACTTTAATCAAGACTTCTTGCTTGGCTATCCGGAACACTTTCCTAGCCAAGACTTCTTGCTCAAGACAAAGCTTCACTCACTTTGCAAGAGACTTCAACCTTTCACAAGGCAATGATCTAAGTGATGTAAATGATGCAAACACAAGCAAATAGAGCAAGTAGATCAAACACACTCTATGAAGAATTAGATTTGCACAAATCAAGCTCACAAGCAAATGTAGCTAATTCTTACGAACATGTGATTAGAAATCTAGATTAGACATTCAAAGTCATTCACAAAAATATCTAGAAACCTAAACATGTCAAACAAAGCTTGAGTAACAAGTTTTCAATAGAAATCACAAAACTAGCTTTGAAATCAAGTGAACAAGTTAACACTTGAAATCCACAACATATTCAATCCAAACAAGAACTAGATTTAAATGGTAGATAGCACAATCAAAAAATCCTAGTTCATGAACATGTGACAAAAACCTAGAAATCAACAATCAAGCTCAAGAACAAAAAGTATTTCTAGAATCGATGTCAAGATAGGTCAAGTTTAGCAATATATGTTCAATTGAAATCAAATAGCTAAAACTCAACAATCAATAGATCAACCACCCCTAGAATATGATCTAACAACATTCTAAACACATATCATTTATCAATTAGGAAGATTAAAAGAAATGATCAAAAGATGAAGTGAGAAGAAGAAGTTTCACATACAAAAATTGAGTCACGAACTGAAATCAGCTCACTGCGAACAATCATGAACTCAAATGACTCTGAAAATGCTTGGAGTTTGTAGCTCTCTTCAAGACCAACAATTTTGGCTTTTGAATCACTCAATTCGGAGTTGATTTGAGAGAGATATGATCAGAATAAGAAATCAAAAGTTGTAAAGAATTCTGCACGGGATTTCGAATATAAATGGAGGGAAAAGAGATGGAGAAGAGAGAGGAAGACGTGAGCCAATCAGAGGCTGCCACATCAGCACCCCGTGTGGGGCGCGTGGGCCACATGGGACCAGAGGGGTGCTCTGGCCATGGGTCTCACGGCCTCCATATGTGGTGGCCAATGCATGGCCTTTGGCCATGCTTGCCTCTCGCGCGCTCCCTCACATTCTTTAGCCGTATCTTGGGCATCCGAACTCCGATTTCGAATCCGTTTTTAGATTACGAACCGTGACTCCCTCACGCATGACAAAGACTACAAAACTTTGAAAAATAGTTGAGATATCATCTCGGAAAATGACAATGAAGTCAACTCAACGAATGAGAATGCAAAGTAGCGTAGCTACATCATTTGTACTCGAAACCTTATGAATGAGTAACCGAAACGACCGAGACTCAATAAGGAATCAAATAAGAACATATTCAAGTCCAAAATACAAAACACACAAACAAACAAACACAAATTCACACAAACATGCCATATCAAAGAGATAGTCACAAAGCATGCAATTCTACAATGTTTGTCTATAAGAGACCGATGCATGAGCATACTAAGAAGTGTGTGAATGTGTTATACCAAATGTTTGCACTATGATGCAGGGACACACATGTATGAATTGTGTGTGTGTGCGCTTACGCCTTGCAAGAGGAAGAAGAATTTAGATACCTTAGGATCCAAGTATGCGATGTTCCTCTTGAAAACGATATTTGCAAGATACATTGCTTTTAACCTTTGAAGTTTCTTCTCTCCAAGAAACACCTAAGCAACTAATCAATACAAATAAAGAGAGTTTTGCAATAGAATCAAGCCAACAAAGATCTAGGATCTTACAATCTCCCCCTTTGGCTATTCCATGGCAAAACCTCATCCTCACCATACATTGTTTCACTCTAATAATCTCAATGTTGATAGCATTCTCTCATCATCACATTACAAAGAGATCCCTAGTCTAAAAGGTCTTTAAGTCTTCATGAGTCTTCAAGAATCCCTTCTTTGAATTTCAAGGTACCTATGAGCAACATAGCAAACCAACAAGAGATCTTCTTCCAACGAAGAATGGTGAGATATCATCACATAAACAAATAACAAGACTTCCCTTATCTCATACAAAAATTCATTATCTTAAGTGTATGAATGTGTTTACATTAAAAACTCTTCCTAAGATCCTTAACACAATTAGGCAAGAATTCTTTTCTCCCTCTTAAGACAAGAATTCTTCCCCTTAAGACAAAGTCTCCATAAAAGCACAAAGAGGAATTTCCTACACATTTGAAACATTTCTCCACACATGGTGGGAGGTATACATTTTTCTCCCCTATATTAAACATGGAATCCCCCATATCAAACATGGTGAGGTATACAATTTCTCCCCCTTTTTGTCAAAGGACACAAGAGATAAAGAATGAGATATTAAGCAAACAAATCGTATAGAAAGCTAAGTTGAATAAACTAAAGCTCCCTCTTAACATATGCTCCACATATTATCATTAAGTAGATTTGTTCACAAGGGACTTCACACATTCACACAATCAAGCAATAAGAGAAAATATTTCATTACTTTTCAAAGTCCAAGAGAGAACCATAGATTTTCATTAATCTCTCAAAAATATTCTCACATTGCTAATGAATCAAGCACATAAGCAAAATGTGTGTGTGTGAATGCTTCTCATATATATAGAAGGAGTAATTGTGATATCAACATGCAAACTCTATCCACACCTATCCATCTAATGCATTTCCAAAAATAGGTCAAACCGATATTCATCCGGGTTTTTGCTTTTAAAAAGAATAGATATCAACATATGAGCGTGTGTGTGCATGTGGCTCGTTTTCCCGTTTCTGTTTGTCAACCCGAGCTTTTTCACAATTCTCAACTATACACCATTAAGCCTTTTATTTTTTATTTCTTTTAGGCTTAGAATCAAAGATTTTTTTTTTTAATGATTCTTTTCAACACTTCTTTGATTTTTCTAACATAAACATATACACCTCATATTGGCTTTCACTCATCACAATGGCGTAGCCCTTTCCTACATTGGGCGGCTGCACAACCAAGGTGTGTAGCCCTTTCCATGAGGGTGCTCGTTGATTGCTATGTAGTGCCGAAGCAAAATGGATACATACCATAGGTCATCTATCATGTACTAAGCAATAGACTTCTAGATGCATCCATAATCTATATATTTTCAACCACATATACTCAAAACTAAAACATACAAGAGAAGCATTAGTGCACTTTTCAGAAAATAAATTTTCAAGCTCAAGTGCATGATCTAGAAACAATAAGAGTTATTTATTTAAGATCATTACTTCTCAAGTGAGTAGCTCTCAAAGATATTGATTTTCAATTAGAGTTTTGCTCATCAAGCCACTCATAATCACACATAGACAATAATCAACACAATCATATCAATGGATCTTAGAAGAGTTTTAAACCTCTTTTTGTCCAAGGACTTAGTGAACAAGTCCGCAAGTTGATTTTTTAGTAGGCATATGCTCTAGAGAAACAATAGAATGTTCAACATGTTCTTTAATGAAATGATGCCTAATATCTATGTGCAATGATATCATGCATACATAGAGTTGAAAAGATGAAATAGAAAGCAAGCTTTTAGAGTAGATAAATACCTTAGTAAGCTTTTTCACAAATGAAAGGTCTCCGCTCTTTTTATGAGCTTTCTTGGCTTGTTTGTCCTCATGACAACAAGTTGTTGGTGTGTCATCCCAAGAAAATAAAGACCAAACACTTTCAACTCAAACAAACACATGAAAATGACTTTCTCTAAAAGTCTTAACAAAAATTTTCACCAAATAGATTTCAAAATTCAACTTCTTTAAAGTTAATCAACAAATTTTGACTATTATAGTGAGTATGAGAATATTAAGTTCATGTATTGACTAGAGACACCAAGTTTGAATACTAGACCTAGCACATTAAAAATGGCATAGTCAAGCATCAAACTTAGAACTCTTATCAAACAAGAACAAAAATATTCTCATATGTGTTACTCAATCAAGTATGAGAGCACTCACCTTTGACCATATTGGTCTTAGGTGAACCAACACAAACAACATCATGATCATTATGCATGGCAATATAAAATCTAGAAGATAAATCATCAACTATCTTCTTCATGAAAATATCACTCATATTAAAGTCATCATTTTTGCCACGCACAAATATTTCATCAAGACTCTTCAAATGATCATGGTTAACACTCTTCTTAACCAATTTCTTCTCAACATATTTCTTAACATGATTATTATTAACATGCATGTCATTCTTTTCAATCCAAATTTTCTTAGTAGGTTTCTTCACATGAATATGATCAATATGCACATTTCTCAAAGCATCAAAGCTATTGTCATGTTTAGAAACTTTCAAAGAAGATTTATCCATTTCACAAGAATGCACATTATTTTTCTTAACCCAAACTTTCCTTGTTGATTTCTTTTCGTTAACATGTTCATCATGCATAGTCTCTAATGCCCTAACATGTTTAGAAACAACCAAAGGAAGTCATTTCATCTCCCTAGCATGCATCTCATTCCCAAGTTTGCATTGTCTAAAATACTCATAGCATTTAGGTTTGATATGCCCAACAACATTGCAAAAATGACAAACCGGGATAAACTTAAAGATGTTATGTCTAGCTCTAGACTTAAACTCATGCTTAGGAGAATGATTAGGTAACATTTTCACATTTTTATCATGTTTCACATTTCCTAGTTTGCATTGCTTAGCATATTCATAACACTTAGGCCTAATGTGACCAACCACATTACAATAATGATAAACCGGAATGAATTTAGAAAAGTTAACTTTTTGGTGTGCATGCTTTGGTTTAGAAGTCGGTTGAGAAGTTCCATAGCTCTTCTTGTCTTTGTCTTTGATGTTGGAAGGAATAGTAGTTGAGTTTTTCTTCTTCTTGGACTTTCTTGACTTGTTCTTGGTTGTAAGAGTCTTCTTAACTTCTTCTACAAAGCCCAAGCCACTCATATCTCCATAATGCTTTCCAAGCTTTATTACTTCATCAAGCTTAATGGCTCCAATCTTCATGCCATTAATAGACTCTTTAAGAGATTTGACTTCATCTTTAAGCTCACACTCTTCTATCTTCATGATACTTAAAGAGTTCTCTTTTTGCTTAATCTCTCCTTCCATGGCAAACAACTTCATAGTAAAGTCTTCTTTTAAATCATTTAACTCTTGAGCACTTTCCTCCACCTTTGAGACATACTTTTCAATGGTCTTTTCATGCTCCTTGATGACTTCACTTTGCTTGTTCATCTTCTCCAAAGACATCTTCTTTTCTTTGACTAGAGCTTTAAAGATCACCACTAAATTGGCATTGATCAACTTCAACTTGTTGTTCTCTTCATTCTTTTGTTGAAGGATCTTGTCATTGAAGCTTATATAATCTTAATTTGAGGAGGCTTCGAACTCTTCTTGATTGGAGGAGATTTCACTATCTTCACTACTCGAAGAGTATTCACTTTCCTCATTACTTGAGGAGTCTTCACTACTATCCTCAAATCTTCCTTCATATATAGCCGGGTGAGCAATATAATTGCTAGTATATTCTCGTTCATTTAAGAACTCCTCTTCCTCTTCTTTATCACTCACACTCACATCACTCCAAGAAGCCGCCATTGCTAAGCCTTTCTTAGACTCTCTCTTCTCATTAGCACGCTTGGTAGAGATAAATCCAATCCCTTTGCATTCATGGCATCGAATTAACTTCTTCATAGATTTATCCTTGCAATCTACCACTTCTTTTGGAGTGATCTTCTTCTTGACTTCCTCTCTCTTAGAACATATGTTCTTTAGAAATTTCTTGAAAGTTCTCACCATACTAGCCACATCATCTTCACTCTCCTCATTGGTTACCTTGAGTGTTATTCCCTTACCCTCAATCTTCGGCTTGAACCCAAGCTCATAAGTTTGTAGAGACCCAAGAAGCTCATCAACCCTCATAAGATCGACATTCTTACTTTCTTCAATTGCGGTCACTATTGCATTAAATCTCTTAGGCAAGGATCTCAAGATCTTCCAATTAATTCTCTCTTGTGGATATAGCTCTCCCAAAGTTTGACTTTGGTTAATGATATTCAAGAGTCTAGTTTGGAAGTCTACTAACTTCTCATCCTCATTCATAACAAGACTTTCAAATTGAGAAGTAAGCATTTGTACTCTAGACCTTCGAACCGCTAACGTACCCTCATTGGTAGTTTTCAAAGTATCACATACTTCCTTTTCCGATTCAAGGTTTTGGATGTAGATAAATTTAGTACAATCTACACCTCCAAAAATAGCATTCACCACCCGATGATGCCATTTAGCATTATCAAAATCAATGGCGGTCCATTCGGCTCTAGGCTTCGCAATCATAGTGCCATCTTCAATCCTTTTGGTAGGTAACTCATAACCTTCCTCAACACTAATCCATGCTTTTTCATTAATGGATTTAATGTAGGCTCTCATCCTAATTTTCCAAAAGGAGTAGTTACCACTATTCAATAGTAGAGGCCTACCACTAGAAGCACCTTCCGGCATTGAATCACCCATAGCTACAAAAATGAACAAACACAAAAAAAAACACAACAAAACAAAACACAAACACTATAATATGGATCTATCTAATTACTTCTAGACACCCGCTCTGATACCAATTAAAATTCCCTTAAGCAATATAGTGTAATATATATCTAGGAGGGGAGGGGGGGGGGGTGAATAGGTATAGGCCCAAATTCTCCCAATATACAAAAAAAATGCGGAATACAACAATTAAAAGCACACTTGATGAATCTTAACAATTGAATTGATTTAACCAACACATGTGAAAATCAATATACAAGTAATGCAATCAATACAAACATATGGAAGATAAAGAAACATAAAAACGAAACTTGACACAAGTATTTTTACGTGGTAAAACCTCAAAGAGGAAACATCCACGGGTTGATACCACAACCACCGGCAAAGCAATCCACTATACGAAAAGGACTTACACACTCAAGCTATCAACACATGATATCCGCTCAAGCTATCACCTCCTAATCTACCCTCGGGCAAGTGAACTACCAAGCCTACTTCCTATCCGAGATGTGTCCTACACCTCTAGAAAGAAACTTCCTATCCAAGACGCTCACATCTCTAGGAAGATTTCTTGCTTGACTATCCGAGTCCTCCCGACTCTAATCAAGACTTCTTGCTTGGCTATCCGGAACACTTTCCTAGCCAAGACTTCTTGCTCAAGACAAAGCTTCACTCACTTTGCAAGAGACTTCAACCTTTCACAAGGCAATGATCTAAGTGATGCAAATGATGCAAACACAAGCAAATAGAGCAAGTAGATCAAACACACTCTATGAAGAATTAGATTTGCACAAATCAAGCTCACAAGCAAATGTAGCTAATTCTTATAAACATGTGATTAGAAATCTAGATTAGACATTCAAAGTCATTCACAAAAATATCTAGAAACCTAAACATGTCAAACAAAGCTTGAGTAACAAGTTTTCAATAGAAATCACAAAACTAGCTTTGAAATCAAGTGAACAAGTTAACACTTGAAATCCACAACATATTCAATCCAAACAAGAACTAGATTTAAATGGTAGATAGCACAATCAAAAAATCCTAGTTCATGAACATGTGACAAAAACCTAGAAATCAACAATCAAGCTCAAGAACAAAAAGTATTTCTAGAATCAATGTCAAGATAGGTCAAGTTTAGCAATATATGTTCAATTGAAATCAAATAGCTAAAACTCAACAATCAATAGATCAACCACCCCTAGAATATGATCTAACAACATTCTAAACACATATCATCTATCAATTAGGAAGATTAAAAGAGATGATCAAAAGATGAAGTGAGAAGAAGAAGAAGAAGTTTCACATACAAATATTGAGTCACGAACTGAAATCAGCTCACTGCGAAAAATCATGAACTCAAATGACTCTGAAAATGCTTGGGGTTTGTAGCTCTCTTCAAGACCAACAATTCTGGCTTTTGAATCACTCAATTCGGAGTTGATTTGAGAGAGATATGATCAAAATAAGAAATCAAAAGTTGTAAAGAATTCTGCACGGGATTTCAAATATAAATGGAGGGAAAAGAGATGGAGAAGAGAGAGGAAGACGTGAGCCAATCAGAGGCTGCCATGTCAGCACCCCGTGTGGGGTATGTGGGCCACACGGGACCAGAGGGGTGCTCTGGCTGTGGGTCCCACGGCCTCCACACGTGGTGGCCAATGCATGGCCTTTGGCCCTGCTTGCCTCTCGTGCGCTCCCTCACGTTCTTTAGCCGTATCTTGGGCATCCGAACTCTGATTTCGAATCCATTTTTAGATTATGAACCGTGACTCCCTCATGCATGATAAGAACATATTCAAGTCCAAAATACAAAACACACAAACAAACAAACACAAATTCACACAAACATGCCATATCAAAGAGATAGTCACAAAGCATGCAATTCTACAATGTTTGTCTATAAGAGACCAATGCATGAGCATACTAAGAAGTGTGTGAATGTGTTATACCAAATGTTTGCACTATGATGCAGGGACACACATGTATGAATTGTGTGTGTGTGCGCTTACGCCTTGCAAGAGGAAGAAGAATCTAGATACCTTAGCATCCAAGTATGCGATGTTCCTCTTGAAGACGATATTTGCAAAATACGTTGCTTTTAACCTTTGAAGCTTCTTCTCTCCAAGAAACACCTAAGCAACTAATCAATACAAATAAAGAGAGTTTTGTAATGGAATCAAGCCAACAAAGATCTAGGATCTTACAAACCTTTGAACCAACTAGTTATTGCCTAATTTTTTCCAAGGCAAATACTATCACCAAGAGCTCCTTCTCCGTAGTTGAGTAATTCAATTGAGCATCGTTAAGAGTTCGGGATGCATAATAAATGACATGCGGGAGCTTCTCTACTCGCTGCCCCAAAACTACACCTATGGAATAATCTGAAGCGTCACACATAAGCTCAAACTGGAGACTCCAATTAGGTGGCATGATGACTGGAGCTGTGGTTAGTGCCTCTTTCAAAACCCTGAATGCTGTGGAACACTCATCACTGAACTCAAATTCCACATCTTTTTGTAGTAGAGTGCATAATGGTCTCGAAATCCTTAAGAAATCCTTTATGAATTGCCTATAGAACCCTGCATGACCAAAGAATGATCTGATATCTTTTACCGTCCTAGGTGGGGGCAAACTTTTCATCACCTCTATTTTTTCCTTGTCAACCTCAATACCCTTCTCTGATATGATGTGTCCTAAAACTATACCATTTCTCACCATAAAATGGCACTTTTCCCAATTTAGCACAAGACTCGTCTCTTTACATCTTTGGAGTACCAAGGATAAGTTTTTTAAACATAAATTAAATGAGGCCCTGAATACTGAAAAGTCATCCATAAATATCTCTATAATGTCTTCCACCATATTTGAGAAAATTGAGGTCATACACCTTTGAAAAGTGGTTGGCACATTGCAAAGCCCGAAGAGCATTCTTCTATAAGCATAAGTGACAAACGAACATGTAAATGTTGTCTTCTCTTGGTCTTCAGTGGCTATGGCGATTTGGTTGTAACCGGAATAGCCATCAAGGAAACAATAATGGCTATGTCTTACAAGGCATTCCAACATCTGATCGATAAAAGGAAGTGGGAAATGGTCTTTTCGCGTGCTTGTGTTCAGCTTCCTATAGTCAATACACACCCTCCATCCTGTTTGTAGTTGTTGTGGAATCAACTCGTTCTACTCATTCTTTACCACTGTAATTCTGGATTTCTTGGGCACCACATGTGTAGGACTCACCCATTTGCTATCCGATATTGGGTAGATTATGCCAACGTCAAGGAGTTTCAATACCTCTTTTTTGACCACCTCTTGCATGATAGGATTTAACCTATGTTGTGCCTCCCTAGTTGGCTTGGTGTCATCTTCCAAGAGGATCTTGTGCATGCATAACGTTGGACTGATCCTCTTAATGTCATCTACAGTCCATCCTATGGCCTTCATGTATCTTCTCAAAACCTTAAGCAGTCTCTTCTCCTCTTCTTGATCTAAGTTTACCGCAATGATGACCGGGAAGTTGCTATTACCCTCTAAAAATGCATACTTTAGGGTTGAAAGGAGCTATTTCAAATCTAAATTTTGAGGAGGGGGCTCTTCTTTGTTGTTCACCTCCGTTCCTATCAATCCTTCCATGGGCTCTTCTAAATCATTCGTTATGTCACCATTCTCATGAATCAATTCATCCATTCTATCTTGACAAAACTCCCTCTCACTAGCCTCCTCTTCAACACTATCCATTATGTCTATGCTATAACAATCATGAGACCCAATTGGACAAGCTAAGGATTCAAAAACCTTGTATTCCACAACTTCTTCAAGGACTTTCAAGGTCAACTTCCCTTCATGCACATTTATGACCACATTTGTAGTGGCCATGAAAGGACGTTCTAAAAGGATTAAGGAATCTTTCTCATCCGGATCTACCTCTATATCCAATACTACAAAGTCTACTGGGATGATTAGCTTATCTACTTGTATTAGGACATCTTCAACTATTCCTCTAGGTTGCCTAGCCGATTGATCTGCCAAAATGAGAGACATCTTCGTTGGCCTTAGTTCATTCAATCCTAACTTCTCGTAAATTGTGAACGGCATCAAGTTGATGATTGCCCCTAGGTCAAGCATACCTCTTACTTGTCCCTCTCCACTAATGGTTACACTGATGATAAAGCTTCCTGGATCTTTTAGCTTTGGAGGAAGTCTCTTTTGAATAACCGTACTTGCATTCTCATCAAGCCTCTCATGATTCCTTGGCCTATACCTATACTTCTCCTTATTTAATTCTTTGAAGAACTTTCCATATGCCAGCATCTTTTGGATTGCATCCAACAGAGGTAAGTTGATTGTTACCTTAGAAAGCACATCATAAATGTCCTTGAATGATTTCTCCATCTTATCCTTTCTTAACCTTCCCGGATACGGAACTCTAGGAGCGATGGGACTAAGGAGCTTGTTGTTGCTAGGATCCGCCTTTGGTGTCTCCTCTTCATTTGGAACTTGACTTTGTTTACCTCCGCTGTCTTCTCTAGCTGGAATTTCCTTCTCTGCATCATTCCTTTCCCTAGGTGTTTTGTTGTTTTATTCCATTGGTTCTTCATTTCTCCCATTGTTCACTATTCTACCACTTCTTAAAATGGCTTTAACACTACCTAGGTGGAGTGAATCACTTGAGCTTCCGATTTCTTCATTCACCATCTTGTCCGTGATCCTTCATATGTATCCTTCGATTCTTTTTATCGACTTCTCTAGCCTTGAGAACCTGTCGTGACTAGCTTCCATAAATCCATTCAAAAGTCTCTCATAGGTTGTTTGAGTTTGTTGGAGGTTCCTCTTCATCTCATCCCCTAAATCTCTTTCTTTCAATCCCATTTCCCCGTTCTCTCTAATTTGATTCTCTGTCACCCTTGAGGCTCTTGAGGCAAATGAAACCATTCCCACATTGAAATTTGCCATTTGTATTGCAAGAGAATCCATACCCTGAAATTAGAGCAAAAACACAATACCAAAACGTAAAGAATCCTAATGAAACTAAAATTTAAAACTGAAATGAAACTAGTTATTATCAATCTAAACTACTCAGAAAAGTTAATCAATTTAACAATTGCTACCATCTCCCCGGCAGCGGTACCAATTTTTGATAAGGTCTTTTGTGCACATCAAAACAATGAATATATGTGATCTTTTGAAAATAATGTTTTACCACTTTGGAATCCTCTTAGGATATAAAACGTAATAATGGTAAGCCAGATTCGTTCCACAGGGAAATGAAGTAATGTGTTAGATTGATTAACTAATCTAAAATGCAATAACATAAATCATAATGAGTGGATAGTGTGAGGCTTAAAATACCACAAAACATGCATAAAGTAAAAGTAACAAAAGTGATAGGCAAAATAGAATCTCAACAATCTATAGTAAGAAAAGTGGGTGTAAACAATTAAGAGATACGCTAGGGGATCGATGAAGTTGCAAGTGGATTAAGGGTGCTTTTTAGACTATCTTAAAGAACCAATCTCATATAAGCTAACCTCTTGTATTCTTAAGTGTGTTTAGGCCATAACCATGAACCATAAACATCTTCCCACCTCAATGCCTAACCGATTAAGGAAAGGGGGTCAAGGTGAGATTGGTTGTTTACAAGGTAAGGTTTGGATTAATGTGGTTGATATACCCTCCACTAATCCATCCCATTCATTGGATTCTTTAATCACAAAGGGTTGTCAATCCAAAGGTGATTATTTAACATATTATTCTAACAAAATTATGATCAACAAGTTGATATACAAATTAATCACATAATGAAAAGAATCTAATGATATAATAAATGGAAAACATATAGAGATTCAATTAAAATATAGTCAAGCAAACCCCAAGTCCAATTGTTCCTAACACCAACCCCCTAGATTGGGGGTTTAGCTACACATAGTTACAAATAAAGAAAAGAGAGTAATAAATAAGGAAATCACCCTTAGGCTCCTTTCTTTAATGCTTGATCCTTACTCTCCTTAGATGCTCCTTTGTGCAAAAGTGTGATGAATGTCAAATGGTGAGTGACTAAGGTAATATGGTGAAGAAAATGGCAAAAGAGGAAAGATTTGGTGAGGTAAAATAGATTTGATGTTGAGTGTTTGATGGAAAAGATAGTTCAAGGTTAGAAATTGAGGAAGTTGAAAGTGGGATTCATAGAAGAAAAGCTAGATCTAAAATATGCTAAGTAAAAACGGTGCTTTTCAAACTATGTATAATATTGTCTTTCAAATTCAGAGAAGAGGGATATTTATACTTGTCTTAATTTTGCTCTGAAACTCACTTGGAAAGTTGATGTGGTGTGATTGTCGCCATGGCGACCTCGTGGCGTAAAATGGTTACGCATTCTGAGATTCACTTGTTGCCACGAATATCATCTTTTTCGCCTTTTGCAAATGGTGACACTAAGGAACTTTTGGTGTTGTTTCCATTTGCCATTGAATGTCGCCATGGTGACATGCAAATAGCGATAAGACCTGATGAAGTGTTCTTTAGAGAAATTCATATATTGCCGTGGTAACCATGTGGCGACCATGTGGCGACTTTTGCTCTTTCTGAAACACTCCTCCCTGTCGCCATGGCGACCATATGGCGACATCTGGTCCTTTTTAAAACACCTCCCTGCCGCCATGGCGACCTATCTTCAACAAATGGCTAGAATGCCCTATTTCATGTCTTTATGCTCCTTTTTGCACCAAGTTCCTCCTCTTCTTCACAAATGCCCTTGAGGCCTAATGAAACCTAAAACACTTGATTTTGCAACATTAAATGCGGGGAAACACCCGAGAATTAAGCACAAAGAATAGGAAATAAAGGGATAAAATCATACCATATTTGGTTCGATCACATTAACCTAGTCTTGTCATTCTATATCGGATGCACACTCAGAAAATGCACCAACAATATTAATACTCTCAATAATAAATAAATTAGTAGTAGTGTAATAAATACTAGAAAAATTGTTAGTAGCATTATTAAAGACTTTTAACAAATCACAATTTTTTGTACAAACATCTCAATGATGTGCATAAAGATTAATGTCACTAACATTATATTGAATAAAAGTAATAAATAAATCCTTATAATCATAACTTTTAGCAAGCGATTTATAATTAGAATTCCAACGTGTTGGAACATCACGAGAAAATCTAATGGCACGTCTACCATTTTGCTTACAAAATTTTTCCCATGCTTTCATTGCAGAAGAATGTTTCCATAAATAATAGAGGGCATCTCTAATAGGTTTAATAAAAGCTTAAAGAATTGTTACTCCATTTTGAACACAAAAATTTAAAACATGGCATGCACATCTTTGATGAAAAAATTTTAAAATAAGGTTTGCATAAATCAATTAAAGAAGGAATAACCGAGATATTGTTGGAAGCATTATCAAAACCAATTGCAAAAATTTTATTTTCAATTCTATACTCTTCAAAAATAATTTTAAGCTGTCTAAAAATATTAGCAGCAGTATGTGCATCATCAAAAAGTCTAAATGTAAGAATTCTTTTTTGCATAGTCCATGAATTATCCATATAATGGCAAGTGACACCCAAGTATGAATGCATTTGCCAATGGTCACTCCATATGTCGGCACATTCGGAAACGCAACCTTTATAATCATCAAAAAAAAATTGCAACTTTTTTTTATATATTTTTTTATTAATGTTATTAAGTGCACGTGTAAGAGTGGTTCTAGGAACACAACATGCAGCAAGATTTAATACTTGTTAACAATAATTAACAAAACCAACATTTTCTCCAAAACTAAATGGTAAGTGTTCTACTGCAACCATTCTACCTAATTCTTCTCTATTTTTTTCATCATTATATTTAAATAATCGATGGTTAGGGGATAGCGTACCTGAAAATTTAGGCTTGTGAACTCGATCTGGCCTATTTTTCTGGATGGTGGTTTGTTATATGCTTCTGAAATATGTCATATCCTCCAGACTTACCCTACGTAAATTCTTTTTTGCAGTAATTGCAAACCGCTACAATGCTTCCATCTGCTTTCGTAATTTTCTTCATATGGAGTATGAAGATATCAGATTTGGGTGGCTTCTCTAAATTCTCTTTCGTATGTTGTACAAAAGCTAGATGGGGATCAGACATATTCTTTGATTGGCTTGTTAAATGGGGGGTGGCATCGGGTTCGGAAATTATTAGAGGGGGATGATAAGAGTTTAGGGATTCAACATAGGCTTATTGTTGCAGGAACTCATAATAGGCGTTGTCGTCATAACCAACATTGTCCATCATAGCCTGCATAAGACCGTTACCTTTGTTGGAATGCCTTGAACCATCTCCACTTCCACTTCCATTTACCATTGAAAAAATTGAATTGTAAAAATTCTTGAAGAAAAAATGTGAAAAAATGGATGGAAATAAATTTGAAAAATTTGTTGGAAATAACGGCTCAACGGCTCCAATGGTTGTTTAAAAAAAAAACATTAAAAAAAAAATCTAATAAGTGGACCATTGGTTCGAAAATTGGAACTGAACTGCCGGTTCGGATCTGGTTTTTGCAAAAAGAGAACCGGAACTGAAAAATCGATTTCGGTCCAATTCTACAGAGGGCAGTTTCGATTCGGTTCCACGGTTAGAACTGATCTTGGGTCATGTCTACTTCAAAGGTTATTTTATATTTCAAATTTAGAGTGCGTTTGGGATTGATGTGGCTTATGAAATAGTAATGTGTTTTCATGGTATAACTTGCTAAGATTGGGTTGAAATTGGTCTCAAATTTAGCTAAATTTCAACTAGTCATCCTCAATGGCAATCAATGATGCATGTTAAAAATAAAAATATAAAAAGTCGCGTCTATCTGGGGTGTAAAATGGATCGAGTATGTACGAGCATGAAACGACCCAACATGATTTCCATACGATATGACACGATATATGAGTTAGACCAGACTAAGCTAAGGTTTTGGGCATGACACGACTTAATTTTTTTTATAATATATTTATGAGAAAAGTTAAATTTACATTTACTTTAAATTATATAATTTAAAATTTTAAAGGTAAAGTAGTAATTTTATATTTTATAAGAAATTAAAATTAATTTTTTTCAACTTGGGAGATCCGAAATCTTTTATCGTGATTATTTTTTGAGATATACTATAAAATGATTATTTCTTGAGATAATCTATAAGTGATTATTTATTGAGTTAAGCTATAATTGATTATTTCTTAGGGTGTGAATATTGTTGTTGTGTGTGAAAATATGAGATCTATCAGTTACCATCTGACTTTGTACATGAGACTACATATCTAATGGATTGGATCGGCTTAAAGCTAGACTAACTTGAGCTCAAGTAAAAAACAAAAAGAAATTAGATGTGTGAAAAATCTGACCTGATCTAAAGAGATCAAGTGTGTAAAACACCGACCTGATCCAAAGAGATCGGGTATGCGAAAACCCAACATGGGATAACAACGCACGTGTCCAAGTCTAAGACAACAAATGACACTTGGCAAATAAATAAGAAAGAGGAAAGCAGAGATCGGATAAGCAAAAGTCGGACCCAAGCTGAAAAAGACAAGTGTCAAGGATTGAGGCAGACGCGAGGCTAGGTGTCACAATGATGAGGAAAACGCCGAGCTGGGCTCCAAGAGAATGAAACCGAGCTATTGGTGATAGACATGTGGCTCCATGTGTCCTAAAGATGAGGCTACACCTGTCAAAAACAATCTGAAAAAGCACTATAAATGGAGGGAGATGGATCGAAGGAAGGACAAGTTAAAAAAAAAAAAAAAAAAGGAGAAAGAAAATAGACTAAAAAAGCAAGAGTAGAGAGAAAATTCAGATGAGTGTTTCTCCGAGCCACAAATATAGCTTGATATGAGTAAGATATTGTGTCTTAGATCATGTCAGTTATTTACCAAGCTCACAAAAAGGAGAGGTCAGCTGAGGGAAACACTTGGTAAGTCTTTTCCATCTGGTCAACAATATTCTAAGCTTATGTAAATAGAGGTTAGTTGAGAGAAACATCAGATAAGCTTTTTTACAAGCCGTGAGATCAGTCTGATCTGAGTAATGAATTAATTCTTAGCTCAGGTTATTAATTATCCTACTTCATGTAAAACCCCCAAAATTGTATCACAAAAGCAAAAAATGCTTACCCAAACTTGAGCTCGAGTCAATAAAAATTTCTATCTCGTGGCGCATTTAACACACCTTGTTTTTTGCATCAACAATTATCACCTATAAATATGATTTACACCCCATATTTATAAGTACATACATGTCTAAAATTTAAAATTAAAACATTACTATAAGTACCCATCATAATGTCAATAATACCCTTATTGAAATGAATGTATTCATTTTAATACATTTTATTTATTAATCCTCTTAAAAAGAAGAAAGAAAGAAGAAAAAAAAAACTTATTGCATGGAGAAACTGAATGGTGTTATAATAAAGATAGTAGATGATGATGATTAATAATAGAACAAATAAGTAGATAAGAAATAGAAAAGGATGAGAAAAACGAGAGAGAGAGAGAGAAAAGAGAAATATATTGCCTTTTATATTGAGTTCAATTGATAGTACAAATCTCAATAATATTACCCAACATTTTACAAAGAGAGGTGTTCATATATATAGGCAAAGGAAAGAGGGCTATTTGTTGTAAAATTCCACTACTTAGCTATGAAGTAAAATCACATGGGCTTGCCACATGTAAGTGTTCCTTACATTGACATGTGTCCCTCTAGAAGATGGTGGAAGCCACCATATTTACAACACTCCCCCTTGGATTCCACCATTTGTATCTTAATTTGCTAGGAAAACCCCAGTGGGACAAAAACCTTAGCAAAATTATATACAATGATCTTCTGGATCAAGTAGTATGAACGGGTTCAGAACTGCCTCATTAAAACCTTTCCGGTAAAACCCAATGGGACAAAATCCGGTAAAAGGAAAAAGAGTACAGTATAAAAATATCTATTCAAAATTTTGCTCCCTCTGTTGAACTCTCCCCTTGAATGAAACTTTAACATCAATCTTATAATTTATAAAGTCAACGCATGCCAATTCCATATACTAGTTTCTCAAAAGTTGATGTAGGCAATGCTTTGGTAAACAGATCTGCCAGATTATCTGTAAACTATATTTGTTTAACATCAACTTGTTGACTCTGTTGAAATTCATGAGTATAGAAGAATTTAGGAGAAATATATTTGGTTCTATCTCCCTTGATATAGCCTCCTCTAATTTGAGCAATACAAGCCGCAGTATCTTCAAATATTGGTGTTGGCATTCCTGTAGAAAATGAAAATCCACATATATTTTTAATATGGTAAATAACTGACCTTAGCCACACGTATTCTCGGCTTGTTTCATGAAGTGCAAGAGTTTGCTTTGTGGAGCGCCAGGAGATTGTTGTGCCATTATATGTAAAAACATATCCCGTTTGTGAACGGGCTTTATGGGGATCAGATAAATACCCGGCATCAGTATAACCAACTAAACCTGAAAAGTTGTTGGATTTTGAATAATATAATCCTAAATATTTCGTTCCACGAAGATAACGAAAAAGATGTTTAATCCCATTCCAATGTCTCCGAGTTGGTGCTGAACTGAATCTAGCAAGCAAATTTACTGAAAATGTGATATCTGGTCTAATATATTGAGCCAGATATAATAAAGCACCAATTGCATTAAGATATCGTACTTCAGGACCAAGTATCTTTTCACCATCTTCAAGTGGCTGGAATGGATCTTTCTTAGGATCAAGATTTCTAACAATCATGGGGGTACTTAATGGATGAGCAATGTCCATATTAAATCTTTTCAGGATCTTTTCAACATATGTAGATTGATGGGTAAGTATTTCATTTGATTTATGCTCAATCTCCAGGTCGAGACAACATTTTGTCTTTCCTAGGTCTTTCATTTCAAATCCCTTTTTTTAAATATTCTGCAATTTTCGGGAGCTCTCCAGGAGTTCCAATCAAATTCATATCATTAATGTAAACTGCTATAATAGCAAATCCAGGTTCAGATTTCTTTATGAAGAACTCATGGATGTATAGTATAATTATTATACCCTTATTTTATCAGATAATTACTGAGACGGATACACCACATCCGTCCATATTGTTTTTTTAATCCATATAAAGATTTTTGTAGGTTCATCAAATACAGATTACGAGATCTCGGTTTACATGCTTCTGGCATTTTAAATCCTTCTGGGATTATAAATATCTGCACTGAGTGAACCACATTGATAAATGATTACTACGTTTAGTAGATGTATTTGAAGCAGCCAAATTTATCAAAAATTCTAAACGTAATTGAAATTTCCCTTAAGTAGTAGTGAAATATACCTAAAGGGGGGGGGTGAATAGGTATAGGCTTCAAATTCTTCCAATTTAAAAAATAATGCGGAATATATCAAAGAAAATGCACACTTGATTATATTTGACAAATTAATTGATTTCACTTATACAAGAGTTAATCAATTTACAAGATATGCAATCAATGAAAGATATGGAAGATAAAGAAAAGTAAAAACAAAAATGAACACAAGTATTTTTACGTGGTAAAACCTCAAAGAGGAAACATCCACGGGTTGATACCACAACCACCGACAAAGCAATCCACTATGTGAAAAAGGACTTACACACTCAAGCTATTAACTCATGATATCCGCTCAAGCTATTAACTCCTAATCTACCCTCTGGCTAGTGAATCACCAAGCCTACTTTCTATCCGAGATGTATCCCACACCTCTAGAAAGCAACTTCATATCCAAGACGCTCACGTCTCTAGGAAAATTTCTTGCTTGCCTATCCGGATCCTCCCGACCCTAGACAAGACTCCCTTGCTTGATTATCCGAGTCCTCCCGACTCTAATCAAGACTTCCTTGCTCTATCCACAAAGCTTCACTCACTTTGCTAGAGACTTCAACCTAATGCAAGGCTATGATCTAAAGTGATGCAAATGATGCAAACACAATCAAATTAAGCTAGATGATCAATCAAGCAAAATGTACATGTTCAATGACAATCTAGAATATGCTTTCAACACACAATCACAAGATTATCTAGAAATCAAGACATGCAAATCAATAAGAACAAGGTATGAATATTCAATATATCACACTAAAAACCTAGTTCTTAGATCATGAAATAAAACCTAGAAAATAACATGAAGCACATCATATATACATTTTCTAGAATCAATTTCATGTTGAATCAAGTTTAGCACAAATATGTTCAAGAGAAATCACAAAGTTAAAACTTAATTGACAAATGATCAAACACCCCTAGCATATGATCTAACATCTTTCTTATCATATTTCATCAATCAAATAGTAAGAATCAAAGAGATGATCAAAGATGAAATGAAAGACAAGAAGTTGAACAAAACAACCTGACCACGTACTGAAAATCGATCACCTGGGAACAATAACGAAGTCAGATGCCTCTGTAAATGCTTTAGGTTTGTAGCTCTCTTCAAGACCAACAATTTTGGTTTTTGAATCAATTGATTTCGAGTTCGTATGAGAGAGATATGATCAAAACACTAAAACTAAAATTTGAAAAAAATATGCAGAATTTCGTGGAAATGTTCTTTCAAGATCTTCAACAAGTGTGGAGGGAAGGAGAGGAGTTTAAAAAGAGGAGAGAGAGAGAATTTTTGGGCAAATCAGCACATGCCATGTCACCCTCCCGTGGGGGGCACGTGGGCCTCAAGGGGGCAGAGAGCCCCTCTGGCCGTGAGGCTCACGGCCTCCCTCACGGGGTGGCTCACGTGGCCTCTTGGCAACTCTCACCTCTCTCGCGCGCTCCCTCGGTTCTTCAGTCGTATCTTGGGCATCCAAACTCTGATTTTGAATCCGTTTTTGGATTACGAACTGTGACTCTCTCACGCACGACGATGACTACACAACTTTGAAAAATGGTTGAGAAATCATCTCGGAAAATGACGATGAAGTCAACTCAATGAATGAGAACGAAAAGTAGCGTAGCTACATCGTTTGGACTCGAAACCTTATGAATGAGTAACCGAAATGACCGGAACTCAATAAGATATCAAATAAAAACATGTTCAAGTCCAAAACACAAAATACACAAACAAATAAACACATATTCACACAAGCATGTCATATCAAAGAAATAGTCACAAAGCATGTAATTCCACAATGTTTGTCTATACAAGATAAATGCATGTGCATACTATGAGATGTGTGAATGTGTTATACCAAATGTTTGAACCACGATGCAGGGACACACATGTATGAATTGTGTGTGTGTGCGCTAACGCCTTGCAAGAGGATAGAAGTCAAGATATACCTTTGACGCTTTTCACCTCTTGAGGACGACTTTTGCACTAGACGTTGCTCTTCACATTTAAGCTTCCTTTCTTCAAAGAATATCCTAAGCAACAACTAATACAAATATAGAGTGTTTTGCAATGGAATCAAGCCAATACAAATCATGAACCTTACAGTAATCGTATTCATCATTATTGAATACTAAGTCTCTGTGAGAAACCTTGTACTACGAGTCGTACCTCATATCTTACGATCTCGTTTTTCTCATTACGTTTCCGTATAAAGACCTTTTAGTATCCAACTAGTTTGACATCTTCAGGTGTCTGGAGAACTATTGGTCTAAATATTTTATATTTGGCTTATGAAGTCAATTCTTCTTGAATTTCTTCTTGAATTGCTTCTTTTCATTTAGGCCAATCATGCCTTTTGTATACAATCATCGATACTATGAGTTTTATAATCATCATTTCAGTAGCTACTGTATTTGAAAATGTATCACTGATGATTGTTTCTTCACTATTCCACATTTCTCATGTATGATTTATAGAAAATTATTAATTCTTATATTCTTGTATCTCTGTAGAGATTTCTTCTATTTCAATAGATTTAGTCATTTCATAGACTCGTGTCTCTTTAGATATATCAAACTCTTATTGAGTTGATTTAGAGAAAGTGGATTTATTTATAACTCGAGCTTTGTTTACATTAGGATCTTGATAACAATACCTTTCAAAGGTTCATAAGCTTATGATATGCATCAGATGATTTATTTGTTGCATTTTACTCAGATCGTTCTTCAAGAACAATCACCCGGCCGGGGTTTATGAGATAGCAACCTATAAAATTTTGTCACTTTTAATATATCAAGTAACTGATTAATAATTATCTGATGATCAATTATCTTTCGTATTTGAGTGATACGAAGACTGAAAATGAGGCACTTTTATTACATATATAGATAATTGAATTGGTATCTCTATTTTGTGTAAGAGTAACTTTTCATTTACTCCTTTCTTCTAGAGAAAATTCCCTTTCTTATAATGATATGAAAATTAATCAATATAATAATACGCAGGTCGTGCGCAAAAAGATAAACTATCAGAAGCATAGATGATCTGATAAAAGATTAATCAAAATCATCATAAATCTTAGAATGGTAGAGAAATGATAAGCAGTGGGTCAGAGATGAATAGAATGTCTCCATATAGAAATTGGTAATTGTATCGAAATAATAAAGTTATCGCAATTACCTGGAGATGCTTGATAAGTGACTCTGCTAATCCATTATGAGTATGAACATGTGGAATGGGATGTTCAACATCAATCCCAACTGATCAGCAATATTCATCAACTAGGACCATAAAATAGCAGAACAGTCCACTTGGTGGATGAATAGGTCCACATATGTCCCCTTGAATCCTTTGTAGGAATGACGGGGATTCAAAGTCAACCTTAGAATGAGATGGTTTTATTACTAATTTCCCTTGTGAACATACAGTACATAAATTTTCATGGGATAAAAAAATCTTCTGGTTCTTTAATGGATGTCCATGAGAATTTTCAACGATTCTACACATCATTGTAGATCCCGGGTGACCAAGACGGTTATGCCAAAGTATAAATATTTTTGAATCTGAGAACTTCTGGTTCATAACTGCATAAACTTCTACACCTCTTATAAGAGTATAATATAATCCAGATGATAAAGCACGTAGCTTTTCCACAACGAGTTTCTGGCCTGAGTCATGAGAAGTAATGCACAGATACTCAATATTATCATCATTTATACTTTCTAGGTGATATCCATTACACCGTATATCTTTGAAACTGAGCAGATTTCTTCTGGATCTGCTTGAATATAAAGCATCATTGATACATATTTTAGTATTATTTGGTAACAATATCATGGCTCTACTGGAGCCTTCTATCAGATCTGTTGGACCTGATATTGTATTAACATTTGCTTTAAGCAAGGTTAAATTCAGAAAGTATTTCTGATTTCGTAGAATCGTATGTGTCGTCGCACTATCGGCTAGACATATATCTCATGTACCTTGCTTTTCAATATCACTCAATTTATCGTTTAAAGACATATCTATTCACAATGAAAAATAAAGTGCATGTTAGACAAAGTGATTAAAAGTGTAAACATATAGATATGAAAATATTTCACTTCAAAAAACAAAATCATGAATCATATTGATTTTTCAAACTTCCGGTTCGACCATGAACTATAGGTTCATAAAATTCAGAAAACTTAAGGTCCTAAATAGAAATTACAAATTGACTTTCTAGATAAAAGAAACGTAACTTGATCCAATTCAGAATTTCTGGTTCTAATAAACTTTGATATAAAAGTTTTAATATCACAATTTAAATTGAATTTAGAGCTTCAAGTCTGATTAGAACTTCATGTTCAAAACTTAAGAACTTCAAGTTCAGATTCAATATTTCGTATTCGAAATTAGAACTTCAGGTTCTATATAGAATTCGAATCTTGGAATTTCAGGTCCCAAATATGACATTCATGCATATAGTAACGAATCCAGAACTCCATATTTTTATTGAAATTTAAAATTTAGAACTTCAGATTTTGATCGGTTTGTAAAACCGCGCCAACTTAAATATTATAATGATAAATCCAGAAACTTCAGATTCTGGTTAGTCGGTCTAGCCAAGCTTAGTTTAAATTCCAGAAACTTAACGATTGACTTGGTTAGGCTCAACACATAATTTATACAAATCCAGAAACTTCAGGTTCTGGTTAGTTGGCATACTGAGATACATAAATTGCATAAAATTAAATAGATGCGTAAAATTAAAATAACAGATAATATGACAAAAATAAGATGAAAAAGAACGAGAGAATAACAGTATGAGATAAAGTGAAAAAGGGGAGAAAATTTATTATTTACTTTTATTGATGATTTCGGATTACATCCTAACCACACAATTTCAGATGTGTAGTGATTTTGAATAAAGCAGAATTGTACTCAAAGACTAATCTATAGTCTTGAAAGCGTAAATGTTGCCACTGACACCTGGCATTTGGTAATACAACATCAGGTTGGTTATCAAATCGATCTTTTAGTTATTGCCATAGAACTTCTGGTTCTGTGACCGTTAGGTATTTGGGCTTTCAGATCGTAGTTGTCCCTAAACACTTCTAGTGCAGCAAATTTCAAATTTGCAAGCTTTGACATTATTACAACTTCTGGTTATCCGAGAATCACAATCGGAGTCAGAACTTCTGGTCCGACAGAAATCCAAGGAATTTAAACCTTCAGATATATAAAGGAATATTTGTAAGTAAATAAATCCAGAAGTTTTAGGTTCCGGTAATGATAAATAAATCCATAAATTTCAGGTTCTGGATGGGTGACCAAACTGTTTAAATAAAAATTACAAAATAAAATACGTAATAATAAATGCGAAAAAAGTAAATCTAGACAATCTCATAAATTACGGATAAATAAATAAATACAGATAAATAAAGTGCATAATAAATAAATCCAGAACTGCAGGTTCTGATAAGTTGGCCTAGCCAATCTCATAACAGCGTATAAATAAATAAATAAATGCGAGAAAATAAATCACATAAAAGTAAATAAAATACGAGAAAGTAAATTGCGTAAAAATAAAATACAGGAAAGTAAATTCAGAATTGCAGGTCTTGGTATTAATAAATAAAGGTCTAGAAACTTCAGATTCTAGTAATAATAAATTCAGAACTTCAGGTTCTGGTAATAGATCTAGGAACTTCAGGTTCCAATGGTAATAAATTCATAAGCTTCAGGCTTTAGTAATAATAAATTCAGAACTTCAGGTTCTGGAAATAAATCTAGGAACTTCAGGTTCTAGTGATAATAAATTCAGAGGCTTCAGGCTCTGAAAATAACAGTATCGTGCTGATAACGTGTTATAATATCATTAAAGATAGTAGATGATGATGATTAATAATAGAACAAATAAGTAGATAAGAAATAGAAAAGGATGAGAAAATCGAGAGAGAGAGAGAGAAAAGAGAAATATATTGCATTTTATATTGAGTTCAAATGATAGTACAAATCTCAATAATATTACCCAACATTTTACAAAGAGAGGTGTTCATATATATAGTCAAAGGAAAGAGGGTTATTTATTGTAAAATTCCACTACTTAGCTATGAAGTAAAAACACATGGGCTTGCCACATGTAAGTGTTCCTTACATTGACATGTGTCCCTCTAGAAGATGGTGGAAGCCACCATATTTACATCAAATGGATCAGTTTTGACTTTTGAGAAACAATTCATGTATTTACCTGAGGCATGTCTTATAATATTTTATTATATGGACAATGGCTATTCGTATCTTTACCATAACAACCGTGAAACTTTTTTGAATTCTCTTGGCTGCGGATCAAACTTTCCAGATCGTGAAATATTCCATTCAATGGGTACGGCCAATATTGACCATCAATAGAAAACATGAAATTTTTCTATAAAAGAAAAATTCTATGTATGACTCAAAGTCCATGTTTTGTCGAGTCTGATTTTTTGGTGGTTGTGAATCATATTACCATTAAAGTCACCCATTTATCAGATGTTGGCATTATTAGCTCAGAAATTATGTTGCTACTGGAGGAACATAAAAAAAATATATAAATAAATAAATAAATAAAATTAGGGTTTATCGTAAGTTTTTTATTTATTAAAAAATTAAAAAGACATATTTGAAGATATGATGGATGTAATCAATAGGTATATATAATATTTAATTTATTTTTAATTAAAGTAATTTGTTTTTATTGGTAAATTTGTATTGGGATATTTTTGTAATTAATTTTTTTTTAATAAAATATAGGTATACAAATCAAATTTATAGATGACAATATCGACACCCTATTTCTTAACCACAAGTCTACACACTTTTTTGTATTACTATTGTATATGTTTCTATTTTTTTTTTCTCATTCATCACTCGTTATTTCTTTCAAACTTTTTTTTTACATGAGACCGTGAGGAAGAGGGATTTGACCTTATAACCTCAATTTCATTGAAAGGTGTGGTTACCAACATACTATAATATACATATCACAGTGAATATTGAAATTATTTTTTCCCCGCTTATGGTGCGTTTGGTACGTGGGACGGGACATGACAACGTGGGACAATTTCTTCTTGTCTCGCATTTGGCGCAACTTTAGTATGGAACAAAATGGGACAAGGTAGGACAAAAATCACCAAATTCTGTCCCACCTCAGACCCTAGGCGAGACTTGTCCCATGCATGGGACAAGTCTAGAAAAAAACCTTTTTACCCTTAAATCTTAAAAAAAATCACATACTTGTACAATATTATATATATATATAAATTCTATTATCAGTTCGAACTGACAAAAGTTATATCAATTCCTTGTATGTGAGCCACTGGATTTAAATACTTTGACTTGGCTGTATGCACTTATCAGTCAAAGTCATACAAGGAACTGATATAACTTTTGTCAGTTCGAATTGATAATAGAAAGACTGTATATATATAATAATAATAATAATACATATAATATTAATATATATACAAATTATGGTCTCGTTCATATCAATGCGCACTGATGTAAATATATGGGAACATTGAATATAAGCCACTCATTATGGAGAAGTTTTGACAAGTGCATACACACTAAGTCAAAGCATGGAATATGAGTGGCTCATATTCAATGTCCTCATATATTTACATCAGTACGCACTGACTTAAATATATATATATATTATATTATATTTTTGGGAAATTATTATTCTTACCCCCCCCCCCTTAAGTTTGCCGTATTCTCCAATCTCCTCCCTCTAGTTTTAAAATTCTCCAATTTCCCCCCTCCAATGCACAAATACAACCAATCTTACCATATAAAAATAGGCATAGGAGGGGGGAAATAGGAGAATTTTGAAACTAGAGGGAGGAGACTAGAGAATATAGCAAACTACAGAGTGGAGAATGATAATTTCCCTATATTTTATTATTATATATAATAATAATTATATAATAATATATAATATTTATAATATTTAATATATTATCTATATCTTATATAAATATTATATATAATAATATTTAATATTATATTATCTTATATATATATTATTGTATATGTAATAAAAAAATTATTTCATATACAATAATATATATATAATTATATTTTATTATATATATATAATATTGTTTATGTAAAAAAATTTAATATATTATATATACATATGAGGGGCACTCTAGTCATTTGAAACTCTAGTCATTTAAACATCTTGTCCCGTCCTATCCTGTCCAATCCATACCAAACGTATAACAGTACAGTTAACAGTTCTATTCTAAACATTCCAAACACAAAATGGAACAACTGTCCTATCGTGTCCCGTCCCATCTTGTCTTATACCATCTCTGTGTCAATCGCACCCTTAGGGGACCCGAGTTCAAAACTGCCAAACCCTAGCATCTTTAGAAAAGATGAAACTATGGCCATTTTGTAAGAACCAATGGAAGATTTCGAACCCGAACCCCATAAGACCTTGTGGAACAAATCACAGACCTAACTATGACTTGTATAAGATGACAACGAGATAAAGCTACTATATTCAGCCAACTGATTGATATCGAATCTTTACATTATTTTTCATGCTCAATGAATACCCGAGTCACCAGACTAACACTTACGATGATTTACATCTCCAGCACCCTACCAACATATTTATCAAGGATAATCTAGGCCAAATTCTGTAGAATTCCATATACAAACTTCCAAGTTGAGCTCCCCAGAAGAATCAAGGAAACGAAACGGGATCAGAAGAAAATCCATGGGAGGAAAACCTTCCACCCGTCCAGGAAAATATTGTGTCAGTGATTTTAGTCTAAGAGAGCTGATTCCTCTATCTGAAACGAGATCATAGAGGAACTTTTCCTTTGACATGCTAGGGCCAATACAAGTTAGCATGACTGTGTGACCGATGGTTTCAAGACCCTTGTTGAGGAGAAAGAGTACACCATCCTCCTCTGCTTGAAGGACAAGAAAATCTTCATTTATCCCTAAAGAGACACTCAAAGGGCTATTGTACCTAAATCGCCTTCCGGAATCCCAATGTTTGCTGCTGAAGTGTAGTGACAACTGTTCAGATGAGCCGACAAAGTTACAGGCTAAGAGGGGGCATGCACATGGTGCATACATACATGTTTCTTCATGGGCATTATTCTTCGCATAATCCACTGTTTCATTGCATCCATATTCTTTGTTTCGGCATAGAGATCTTATGGAGTCAACAGCCACCTCAACGTTCCTGCAGACTACACTCTGACTGTCAAGAAAATTTGGCATATCTACCTGTGGAAACATATCAAAGAAGTTCATTGTTGTAAATAGTGACAAATGATAAAGATAGGAAAATGTTACTACGTATAAAGTGAAGTTATAAACCCAACTCTTCACTAGAGGACCTCATTAAATGAGTCAAAACTTCAAAGGTTTCATAGCCGGGATCACCCTTAAAACTTCTATTTCAGTCTGACAACAGTTTTTCACTTTTTGACCTTTAATTCTTTAAAACTTCTTAATATTGAGGTTTTTTTATTTGTAGTCTTTTTGTGTGTAAATGTGCATCGACATACACAAACATATTAAACATGAATACATGATTTTGCATGTGAAAATCTCAGGCACTTCATAACTTATTGACATGATCCCCTTCATTTAACTATTTTGTCACCAAAAGGTATTAGCCAGAGCATATTACTTGGTTTTATGTTTTTAGTCTTTCACCTGCATCAGCATGGTTATCAAAGTCAATATTTCCCCCAGTGTCAATTTTAAATATCCACAGCCATCATAGACCAGCATAATATATGTGACATACATAAAGGAGGGACTCCAAACATTTCCTTCTTTGGTTGGACTTGGGGCGTGGTAAAATGAATATCATTAACACCTTGCCACCATCAAGTCAAGGTGTAAGTGACAGGAATTAACATTAATCAAATTCAACAATATTGTAATATATATAGATCAAAGAAAGATATAAAAGAAAGGGAGAATTGACTACCTCATCTATAGATGTGATATCTTGGTTCATCTGTTCTTCATCAGCCTACAAAATAGACAGGCAGAAGAATATGCCATGAGAATCAATGCCTTTATCTTTTTGACAAGTAAGACTTAAAGAAGAAATTAAAAGGTTATTTAAAATGTCCCACTAATTAAGCCCCTGGATCCATTCTGCAAGTGCGTTATTACTAGTAGTCCCTACAAAGTATCGGACTAATGACTATACGATACTGAATTCTCAGAGTAAATGCTCATAGTTGGTTCCCATCCTTAAGAGACTATGAATGTAATATAGCCTAAGATGATAATCTCATCGCTATTAAGAACAAAACAAATTCGATGGTTCTATTTGTCAATCTTTCTGACTTGCTCCTAGTCCTACAAAAACAAAGGTCAAAAGATTGAAAAATATCAGTCATTCACAACCATTGTTGAAGGACTCCTCGAAAGTTCAAGCTAACAAATCGGATGTCACCTTAGTAGTCAAGCCTTCAAAATGGACAAAGTAAAAGGGAAAAAAGAAAACGTGGTATGCTCCGTATGGCGTATGCTACACTTTTTTTTACTCAAGATTAGAACGGAACCCTAGAGTTCAACTGTTAATTTAAGCCTAGGGTGCCAATGCCACTTCAACTAGAGGTCTACATGTCTGCATCAATAATATTGTGTATTCCTAAAACACTTGAGGATATTTACCTTAATCCATAGCAGACTTTATGAAAGCTACCATACTTCAGTAAAATGTTCTATTCTAAAGTCTAAACCATTTTCCATGGACTTCAGTCCATAGCATTCATTATACAAAATATTCTCCACTTCAATCCCAACTCTTCTATTGCCCTAGTTTGATCAGTTTCCAACTCGTGATACAGGAAAATGTGGGGCACATTTTCCCCTGTTTGGAATAAGAAAAACATGCTTGGGCAATACATTACAATTAAATCTGGCATTTAGCAGAAGTTTAAGTAATTTTCTCCACCAACTACCATTGCACTTCATGGGTAAGCTTTTGTGAGAAAGGAAGAGATAAATATAAAGGTAGAGGTTGAGGACGAAATGAGGTATAGAACATAAGTAGTGTTTCTAGGGTCTATCAAAGAGCAAATGACAAACATTAAATTCACCATATTTCATTCCATTCTGTGAATATTGCATCAATTTAATAATATCAATGTAACTCAGACATGGAAAATGTAAGCAATACCCGACTCCTCTCCTGTTCAAACTCAGGACCATGTTCTGCCCCAGTGCTTAGTTTCCTCACTGGCGGACCATCTAGTTGGCCTCTGTACTCAGACGACTCCATACCAAGGCACCTTTCCTTGCAAATTACCTGCACGTAAACAGCTAAATCAATAATTCAAACCTGTTTCCCGCCATCATAAATCGTAAATTTTAACGTACCTCTCCGGATCCATAACCACCAAGCTCTCTTTCTCGTTTTTCTCTCTCAGTAATCTCTTCCTCACCCCAAGAAGATAGGCATGGGAAAACAGTGGGTGCCAGGGCACCAGATCCCTCAATGGAGATACTCTCATAGTAAAAGAGCTGGGGAGAAATAAAATTTAGCTATAATTATTATGCATACAGGTAAATGAAGTCCAAAACAAGCTTATAAAGATCTAGTTTACCTGGAGAAACAGAAGACAGCCACCAACAGCACGCTGCTTCCCTTGACGATAACGAGAAACCTCACGAACTAGCCGGTCAAGTAAAAATTTTCCCCAGTTGTACTGATGGATAACATCCATGTTTGTCAAAAAGTGGAGGAACGAAGGGCTTGCATCCAGCCTTGCAGTTGGGGACAGAAGAGTGCCCAATGCATATAGGACAAATGATCTTTTGAAGTCATCTCCTGCTTCTGGAACTGCCAACCGTTCCTCTAGAAGCCGCACTGATATCCCATTATTTGAAGCATTATAACTACTACGTAAGTCTGCAATTATGTCATCAGGCCCTGAGTTCACCACATCCTTCCCACTAGCTGCTAATCCCATCACAAGTTCCACATCACTTGGGTACAAAGGAATGCATTCACCACAAATCTCCAAGCTGCGCTGTGTAGTGTTAAATCTCTCCAATAGCCAAAGACACAAACTGCGACGAAGGGTCCGGCATCTAAGACTAAGGAGGCTACCAAATCCCATACTATTCACTGCATCTTTTTGTTCAGGTGTTAGGCGCTGTAGCACATTGAATAAGCGACCAGGAGAGCATCTTGTGACTAGTTTAGTCTGCAACATCTTAGCTATAAGATTCTTCTGCCACAGAGCATTACCGACAGTAACCAAAACATGAAGGTTACCTGCTTTCTTGGCTTGGGGATACGTGCAGGAGCTGCGCTCAAGTAATCATCCCACACTTCACGAGCACGCCTGGTATATTTTGCTTTCTCCTCATGGCTCATCGACTTCCAAGCATCAGATGCTGCCTTTGTGGCCTGGAATGGAAAGAGTCATTATGTCAATTATTTCCATCAGGATATTGTTAAAAAGAAGACAGATCAAGAAACTCACAGCTTTGAGGCCTGAGGACTCAGGATGGGAAGCACTGTACTCCTTTATAAACTCACGGCTTCAACATTTCAACAGAGATGTAAGTATGTTGACAACAATAACCCAAAGCAGAACATGCTTACACAGACAATATTTTAAAGAAACTAAGTTTTACCTAAAATACACCCATGAGCATGCAGGACGAGGAGTGTCAACTTGCTTCTTCTTTTTCTTCTTTTTCCTCTTTCCTTCTAGTTCATGTTCTTCAGCTTTTTTCTTTACCATTGAAGCATCTCCTTCGCTTGGTACCTAAGATATGGATCAAAAGAGCTGTTGTAACCAAAAAGAGGAAAGCTCTATTTCTGTCTTATAAATTTTCTTTATTACTTAAAAAGCCAGAAAAAAGTTTTCTTCTAAAGAGTCTATGAAGTAGTAATTTGAACAGAATTATTCAAGTTAATAACTAAGGGCCAGGAATTAGTGGGTATGAACTAATGCTGTGAAAGGGTGTTTCTTGCGTGTAGGTGTGTGTTTTTGATATTATTGAAATAATATAATCTCAAGCTTCAATATAGGTTATATTACTGACTGAGACTATTAATTTGGCAAACAAATCAATATAGAAAATAAAACTTGAAAGTTCAGATTAAAACAAAAAATTTACTTTTCAAAAACAGCACAGTCTGGAAAAAGTTTGTCTTTATAAATTTCAAAAGTTTTGGTGTCTCTCTTTAGTGAACACGTAAACATAATCTAATAACTAATTTCTATTCAATGAGTTCATAAATGAAGCTGTATAATGCTTTTTTTCAAGAAAACCCCAAGTGAAGCTCGAAAGACTACAAAACATTTTAAAGGCAAGATGAAAACAAAAATTTTACTTCATCAGAAAGTCAGAGTCTGCAAAAAGTTTGTCTTTATTAATTTCAAAGGTTTGGAGTCTCTCCTTAGTGCACACGTTAACATCCAATCCAATAACCAAATGCTATTCTATGAGTTCATAAATGAATCTAAATAAAAACATTGCTCAAGAATACCCCAAGCCAAGTTCTTATGGGTAGTAACCATGACCTACACTGCTCGACATAGTACCATGATTTTTGTAAACAATTCAAAACCCCATCTTTCAAAATCAGTAATGTTATGCAAGCCAAAAAAATTAGCTCAAAAGTCAATCCAAATTATGTGGTTTTTTACCATATAATTCATGAGGTGATGTGGTGAGTACATAACACAGATAAATCCCTTGCCACATTATTTAGATTGATTTTTAGACTAATTTTTTGGATTGTGTAGCATTATTGTTCAAAATTTACTATCAACAAAATTCAAAGTTTTCCATATCAACGCAACATAAATCAAATCAAATTCATACTTTTTTTTTTAAGAAATACAATCAAATTCACACTTAAAAACACCAAATTGAACACAAACCCAGAACCACACTAAAAAATGCTCTTCTGGGTACATTATTATCTTATACAAAAATTACAAAACTAACAATCTATGTATGCATATATACAGAAAAAGGGAGTATCAAGAAGCAAAACCATTTCCGATGTTGAAGCCACCAGGAAGAGGAAACCCCAGAAGCAAAATTGCGATTTAGGGTTAGGGTTCGAAACTTGAGCTCAGTGACAGTCGCAATGACAGCAAATCGATCAAGAGAAATAAACAACCGGATTTTAAGGGACTGTCAAGTTTTCATCTTCTTCGCAGAGACGAGACTTTTATTATTATTATTATTATCATTTTTCAAGATACTTGAAATTGTGTATAAAAAAGTTTCAAAAAAAAAAAGGAAAAATTGCACAAACATCTTATGATTTTAGTCAATAGTGCACTCAATTGCAACTTTTTCTATAATTGTACAAACCTCCCCTAAAAAGGGTTGACCACCGTCAAGTTTAACGTTTGACTAACTTAAAAATATAAAATGTCCAAATTACCCTTATGTAGTTTTATTAATAATAATATTTTTAAAATGGTAATTTAATTAATTAATTGAGAATTTAAACAAATTTCTTTTAAAAAAAAGAAATATGCATTCTCCTTCATGGTAGGAGATACGTAGATCTTAAAAAATGGATTTTTAGGACCCTAGTTACAGTGGTTGACGCGATAGTGGAAATCTTGGCCATCTTGATGTCGATTCACTTCTCCCACGCGATGTGTTCGCACATCTCCAGCTTCGCCACTGGTTCCTTATACGAATTCGATGGATTGAATTCGATGTTGTTTCGTCAAACTCCACCGTTCCTTTCTTCCTCCCCATTATGTTATGTTACTACTCTCTCTCTCTCTCTCTCTCTCTCTCTCTCTCTCTAAAAAGCCCATTCATAACATAAATTTAAGAAAATTGCATTAAAGTAATCTAATAAGCAAACCGATTTGCTAGTTTTATTAAACTTTTTTTTTTCGTTTGTTTTATTGTGATGTGTGGTGGCCAGATGCTACATGCATATTAGATCTTGGGATTTTGTTTTTCTTTTTTTGAAAATACATATTAGATCTTGCTTTTATTATCAAATAATGTTAGTAAAATATTAAATAAATAAGAAGAGAAAGTGATGTTGTTGTTGTTGTTGGTGGTGGTGGTAGTGGAGTCGGACCTTTGAAGGTTTAATAGACCTCTTATTTGAAAGTTCTTGTCTTCTTAATTTGATTGAACTTTTGATATTCTTGTTTCGGAAATTTGCATTAATAATTTTTTAAACTTTTAGGTCTCTTTTTTAATTTTTATTACGATAGGTTTGTATTTATATAAATGTTTGGGGTTGTTTCATAATTTCTTATGATTTTACTTATTGATTATTATGCCAAAAGACATTTTACCCCTTAATATTAAGTCAATGGTTAGTCAAACCGTCAATCAACAGTTAGTCAATGATAATCAAGGGAATTTTGTGTAATTATGATAAAAGTTGGCGATGAGTGCAATATTGACTAAACTCATGGGATGTTTATGAAATTATCCCAAAACCATTGTGTATAAAATAGGGTTAATTGCACTAAAATACCTTGCTTTTATCCTTTTTGGCAAAAAAAAAAAAAAAAAAAGGTTAACAACCCTATCGATAAAATAGGTTCGTTAAGTAGTTAACGACATAAGGGTAGTTTAGTCATTTTATTATCTATTTAAAACTATTTATTTTAATAATTAATAATTAATAATTAAATAAATGGATCTGATCGACTGATCTCCTCTATCAATGATTTTATCTCTTCAATTGTTTAATTAAAAAAAAATGGAGTCAAATCACCATTTTAGAGAAGAATCAGTAACCTCATTTATACTTCTCTTGACTAAAATGATTCTAAAAACATGAACGATGTGAAGTCTTCTACAAAATACAAAAGGTGAAGTTATGGTAAAAAATATACATAGAGTGGTGCTATTGGCATCCCTCTATTAATCTAATAATACCCCACTTTTAAAATTATTTACTATTACATTTTTATCCTTTGTCAAAATTACTTAAAGAGACATACAATAATAAATAAATATAAATAAAAAAACTTAAAAAAAAAAAAAAAAAAAAAAAAAAAAAAAAAAAAAAAAAAAAAAAAAAAAAAAAAAACTCCATTTATTTTGAAGGACGAGGAGTCTTTTCTCTTTAGAATTCTCTCTATAGAGATAATGAGTTATTAGGTTTTCGGACCCAATTTATTTTCTTTGGTAAATGCAGTAGGTTTGTTCTAATTACTTTAGTAATGGATATTACTGTAGTGTTATTGCGAATCTTTATGATGAAGTTGTTCACATAGGTGTTATTGACTTAATGCATGAATTTTTTATCTTTGATTTTTATGTGATTGTGAGTGGCATATGATTTTTGAACATATGAGCTTCATATTCTTTGAAAAAAGATTGGGACGTGTTTTTATTTACCAAAATGTCAACCTATTTAACGGTAATTCTCGAAAAGTTTAACGGAATATGACGGAATAACCACTAGTGCAGCACTGTTCGCCTAAAATGGTCATTTTAAAGCGAACTTCTCATCTAATGATCATTTTGATAATGCTCAACCAAATGGATGGCCACAAGAGTAATTATCCCTAATAATTATAAAAATTTAGTGCATACTATTAATACCATCATAAGAATGAAATGAAACCAAATATGTACACCACCGCCCAATGTGGTTTGGTGGCAAGATCTCTCATTCAAACTACCAATGTTCAAGTTTGAGTACTCACCACCACCACAAGTGGCATATAAAGAAAATGAGACCAAAACTACTATAATTTCAAAGTTCACTCAACCATTTAATTTTCAGAGTTCACACCATACATTATTCAATTGTAAGTTGATTGAGCTCATGAGATTTACTACACCTTGATATGCGAAGATCCAACTTGAACTGCCCACTAGAATGTGAGTGTCTTAAGGAATCAGATAGAACTAAACAGAACCCTGTCGAAGAAGCTTTTTCGGCCTGTTTTTTGATGCACTTTGTGTAATCATGGAATCTAAGTGACAAACTTCTTCCTTTTGGTTTCACTTGAATGTCGTAGATGTAGCCACCCCTCCATGTCGGTCCAATACAGCTAACTGAGATTATGTTACCAACATTAGTTTCAGTACTATTGTTGAGAATTAGGAGGACGCCGCACATCTCTTCTTGAAGAATGAGGAATTTGTCATTAATGCCTAGAGTAATGTCTGTGTATTTATTGAACTGGAACTTGATAGGTGAAATCTTGTGTGATTCACTAAAATGTTTGTTCAATTGGTCATGGGAATCGACAAATTGGCAAGCCGAAATGGGGCATGAACATGGTGTGTAAATACAAGTCTTCTCATGAACACACTTGTTGCTGTAACTCATTGTTGCTTTGCATCCATATTTGGTGTTTCGACATATCAGTTTGATAGATTCCAGAACTCTCTCAATGGCCCAGCAGCGGCTAGATCCGATAGGAGAGCGGCAGAAGGGACATTTATTCTTCAGTTTGGGGATGCAGGATGGGCAAGCTATGTGCCCATTTCCACACTGAAAATTTTCCATTACAGTAAGATGAAGGTTAATAGATTTTTTTCCATAATAGGGCACACAAGGTTTCTAAGAATAATTCAGTGCATAACTTTGCATAGAAACATACATTCAAGCATACCCAAGAAAACATAGGAAAAATCGGAAAAAAAAAAAAAAAAAAGTATATAGTTTAGAGGATGGAAAATTTTCAATTTTGACAAGGTTTTATAAGGAATACGGATCCATCATCGGCCAATGAATATTCACACAAGCAATAGCACACAGTTGAAAACAAATAGCATATAGGTATATCTTAGGTTCTTCTCTGATCAAGTCGGTCCTTAAAAAAAAAAATCAGAACCCAAGTTACATTTACGTATTTTAGAATCCATCTGACTAGAAAATTATTATAACTGCAGATGATTGTAAATGTGAGACTCTTCCATTTAAATGGAGTATTTAGCAGCCATATCGACCACCTTATAAGGATGCAAAGTGAATGAAACAAGAAGTGCACACACAGACATCTATATTTCTCAATCCATAATATATGTATATAATTATTATTAGGTGTGGGATTCCGACACGCTTTTTCCGCAGTTTTGACTATGCAACGTTCTTTGTTTATAATGTTACAAAGACATTCGTGTGAAAAAACCTGTGAAAATCCCCACACATGCTAGCCAAAGAAGTGACAATATATAATCTTACTAGGTTTCACTGTTACGTAGAACAATACAAGTGAAATCAAAGAAACAGTTGCATTGTAATATAAACCCTAGGTCTCTATTGCCATCCAAAATATTTATCCTTACACCCATTTACTTTCTCTCCATTCATCTATTAAAATTTGAAAATGCTGCAGATATATACTACCCAAAAATATTATTTACATACCTAATTTATAAGTACATCCATCATTAAAATTTTAAAATTAGACCGTTCGTATAAGCACCCGATTAAATGACAATAATATCCTTATGAAAAAAATTTAATATACACATACTGACGTCAAGTGAATTTGCAGATCCAATCACATCCCGATTATTCTATCATTCTTTATACGTGGACTTCTTTCTTTTTTATGAATTAATTTTTGTTTCCAGACAAATAAAATATATGAAGAAGGTCTTGGTTGGAGAGTTCTTCGATATTAAATTTCAATTTCTGTCGCCCACACTAAACCCTAACCTGCGTATTAATATATGGAATTTCGAAAAAGGAAAACAAAATAGATAGGGCATTGCATAACAAACAAACATTCCCAAATCCCTACAAAGAAGAGAAAGAGAAAACAAACCTGGAAAATAGGAGCGGATAAAGGATTATAGCAAATCAGGCAATCAAGAGCTTGTGGGTCAGTTAGGGTCATAGTCATGGACTCATTCTCTTCTTCTTCATATTCTCCTTCATCGTCTTCTTCGTCACAATCATCACCATCACCATCACCATCACTATCACTATCTTCATCATCATCATCATCTTCGTCCCCTTCTTCAGAATCTTCTTCATCTTCATCTTCATGATCTTCTACCGGTCCATGAATTCGTTCAACTCCATTGTTCATCCTCAACTGTACTTTTAATAAAAATAAGAGATTATATTTCAAATTAAGAGAAAGAGTAAGAAATAAGGTAAATACTAAATAGTGTTAATTAAAAAAAGGTTTACTTTGAATTAATCTCTTTTTGAAAGAAAAGAGGTTGGAAAAAAAATAAGGTAAAATAGTTTGCTTAGGTAAGAAATATATTATAACAAATTAATAGAATATAGACTACAATGGTATCTTTTCGAAATATATATATTTTAAGTATTACACTTTTAGAAATAGTGTTTTGAATAGGAAAAATGACTTATTTGTATGAATTTTAATTAAGTTAAAACTCTTTAATTAGGTTACTACTTGTTAAACAAAGAGTCTTATATATACTTGTTAAACAAACACATAGCAACTCAAGAACTTTTGAGGCTTGATGAAAATTGTTAAATGACATCTGGTATTAACATTAAAAATATTAATTTTTATTCAAATACATGTTAAACTACAAGTCATAGTGTTATGCTCTACCTATTTTTGAAGGGATAATCCTATTTGAAGTTTCATGTATTTTGAAATTCAGTCTAATAGTTTGGAAATTTGTTATTTTTAGTCCTTTGTCACGTTTTTCATTAAAAGTACACATTCTAACATGGGCAGAGGGTAAAATGACTCTTCTATCCTTTAGTAATACTGATACTTGTTAAAGGACCATGATGCCCTCCAATTTTACTTTTATACTAATCATTTAAAATTTTAAAAATAATAAAAATTTAAAATAAAAAAGAATTTAAATTTGAAAAAATGGATTTGGTGGAGATTTGATCTCCGCCGTCAATCTCATAAAAAAGAATTTCTATTTTAAGAATGGATTTGGTGGAGATCCACCAAATACAAAAAAATAATAATTAATATTAACAAAAAAAAAAATTTAAAAATCTCCATGTCTCTAATCATGTACTCAAGGAATAGATCAAAGATGGACTGTGGTAGAGATATTTCTTTTTATTTTTTATTTAATTTTAAAATTTAAAATTGGATTTGGTGGAGATCATCCAAAAACCAAAAACAAAAAATAAAAAATAAATTTTAAAAAGGATCGATCAAATCCAAAGAATCCATTCAAACTCATAATATCATTTTCAGCTAAAAAAAAAACTCAATAATCATTCAAACCCAGAAAATCAAACAAATCCAAAAAAAAACCCAGAAAATCAAACAAACACATAAAATCAAACAAACCTAGGCAATCATCCAAACCCATTCAAACCTAGAAAATCATTCAAAAACATTCAAACCAAGAAAATCATCCAAACCCATTAAAACCTAGAAAATCAAACCAAAGCACGGGTCACATACAACAAACCACCATCACCATCATCACCACCAAAGATTTTTTTTTTTTTTTTATTTTATAAAAACATAAAACAAAAAATTTTAGATTTGTAATTGGATCTGCACTAGATCCATCTATTTATCAAAAATAAAAATAAAAACAAATTTTAACATGCGGATCTGGTGGATCTCCACCCACCATAAATCACCACCATGAGTGTCGATTTGCACTTAACAGAGGAGATCGATGCTCAATCTCACCGATCTCGATTGTCGTCGAATGGAAGAGTTAGAAAGAAATCACAGAGAGAGAGAGAGAGAGAGAGAGAGAGAGAGAGAGAGAGACGATATCCTCTCAGTGGAGGAGAAAGACTCGTCGGTGGCCAAGAGATCATAGAGACGGGGAGAGAAAATAGAGAGGGTGTTGTTTGGGAAGAGAGAGTCTAAAAGAAAAGAATAGTTTTTTAGTTTTTATCTAATAAAGATGGGGGAGATCTAATATTGGAAAAATGGAAAGGTTTATTTTATTTTATTTTATTTTATTTTTAATATGGATTGGCGTGGTGATGATGGTGGATGATTGTGGTATGATGAAGAAGAAGAAGATATGGGTCTGGGTTGGTGTGGTGATGATGATGATGAAGATATGGGCTAGGGTTTGGTGATCATATCACCATTTTTTAATTTTTTATTATTTTTAAATTTTCATCTTTAATATATATGTTAATTTTTATTAAAACCACTCAAATTTATTTTGATTTTGATTTTTTTTAATTAATTTAAAAAATATCATTATGCCCTTTCGTCAAACAACATTCTAGAACCTCTAACTTTGTTTTACCTTTTTACCCTTGTTGACCTAACGGAATTCTGAGAAACCCTAATAGAATTGGACAATAAGTACTATAAAAGGGATTGTCAGTGAAGGTTTGAACTAAAAAAGTAATACTCCAAACTAATGGACTGAATTCCAGAATACATCAAACTAGGGGAACTAAAATAGGATTATCCCATTTTTAAATGATTTGATGATCCTCTACTAACAATCTCTTATGATGGTAGAGAAGAATTTTTTGTGTCCAAAATTTAGATAAAACAACAAACAATTCTTTCTAGTATAGAAAACTGAGATAAAACAAAATTGCACAAATATTCAATTCTCGACACAAGACATTGAACTATCCATGTGGCTGAGAGCCTTAACAATCCATGCACAACAATGCAATTATTAGGGGCACGCTACACCACTAAGCTGATAGAATTCAATTCTTAAACGCGATAAAAAAAGAAAAAGAAAAAAGAAATCAATAATGATAGACATCCAAACTTGCATGCAAGTTGTATCACACCTCCTAATTCAACAAATCATTATACTTAATTGAACTATTAATAAAATTATATATTATAATTTGAAAAGTGGTCATATTTACACCCTGTAAAATTATATGTACACCCCAAATTGATAATTTTTAAATTTCAATTTTTTTTTTTTTTAATATTACCTAAATTCAGGTTTTTGAGGAGGGATGATGACTCGAACCCACAACCTCGTAGTGTAGGTATGAGAGGTATACCACTGGACTAACCCTATCTCGTCAAAATTTTATTATTACTCTTTTTTATATAATCAAAAAAGAAAAATTGTTGAAATTGCTATCACCTGGATTAATTAATCAGTTATGTATTTCAATGTTTTCACCATCTATACAAAAAATCAAATCAAGATTCAATATATTCCATACAATTTCATAAAAGGTGTTTAAAGTGTGTATTGTAAAAAGTAAAAAAATTTCTCTCTCTATATATATATATATATTCCATAATCTGTCTCTCTCTCTCTCTCTGTCTATATATATATATATATATATATATATTCCATAATGTGAATGGACTAGAATCGTATCATCTAAAGCTGAACATATCTATGGCATGTATACAAGAATAATTTTATTAATTTTCTTCTCTAAAATCAACCAAAAACTCACAGTTAACTCATATTCTCTTTTTATTATATTTAACATGTCTCTCACGCTACTTTCCCCTTGCTTAAACCATTTGATCCAAACGACCAAAAGAGATCCAATAACCAGCAAATGGAAGAGCAATTATCATGACTGGCGATCGAAAAAACGAAACGATACCATTCTTACTATTATTTTGTTTTCAATCTAAATGCTACTTTTCTTAGAATAAAAAATGGAGTTTAGCATACAGTATGGTTTTGATGAAAAAAACTTGATTGATAATAATCAAAATTGAAGGAATTTTCTAACCTTAACCCAAATCCATTTGTGCTTTTTTTTTTTTTTTAGTTTGCATTCATCATTTGGTTTATGAAAAACTAAGAACAAGTCAAAAATTTAAAAAGAAAAAGCCAATGACATTTTCTTTTTAAATAATAAAGGTTTAGTAGATAGTAGACTATTTGTGATAAAATAAAAATATAGAAATGATAATTTTAGAATTAAGTAGGGTACAGTGACAAATTATAATTATTTTAAATTTTTTAATGGATGAACATACTAATTGGGTGTACATATAGTTTTATGGATTATAATTATAATTTTTTTTTTTTGAAAGAAGATTATAATCAGACAGGGACAAAAGAACAAACAGAACAGAGAAGCGGGCACAAGGACCCGCAAACACCAGCCACACCAAGCCATCCGAGGCACAGCAAGGAGGCAAGTACAGCCCCAAACCAAAACAACAGGGAAAAACGCAACAGCAAAACAGCAAAACAGGGGCTAAACAACAGGACCACTAGACAAACAAAACCTATACAACACCAAGGAACATACAGCCAACAAGAAAAAAACATCACCCCAGGCTCCATTATAATTAAGTGGGGTACATTGACAAACTATAATTATTTCCCTTGAGGTTTCCCAATATATTGTTTTACTACTTCACGTTTCAGTATTCTCCATTTTCCCCTAATGTGTATTTTCTAACAAAAATAGTGCACTTGAAATTAAGTTTGAAGGGTAAAATGGAAATTTAGTCTATTTACTACTTGTGTTTGTCAAAACCTAGGGGTGTGTGGTGGATTGGATCCAATGGATTTGCCATGATCCAAGATCCGATCCAATTGCTATTTGATCCGATCTGATCCGATTGTAAAATGCTTCAATCTGATCCGATCCGATATGATCTAATGGATCGAGTTAATATAAAGTCGTTCTTAATATATAAAAGTTATAATCTGAAATAAATAAAATCAAATAAATTATTCAAACATTACTAATTAATTCAAATAAAAGTAACATTAAAAAAATACATAACATAACTTGTAAACTTCATATAATTCAAAAAGTTTATAAGCATTAAACATCAGCTCCAAATGTAAACTTAATAAGCCGTGATGTTGATGAAGAAGAATAGAAGAATAGAAGAATAGAAGAAAAGAAGAAAAGAAGATGGTGGATTGTTGGCTGTAGAGAAATTGAGAAAGAAAACCCAAAATAGTAACATTTGAAATTGTATTTGGCTTGGGCATTTACAGATATTCAGAGAATCAAATTGTATTTGAGTTGGGCCTTTACGAAAGTAGTGGATAAAATAAATTACCCAATATAAAAATAAGGCTTAATATTTTAGGCGGATTGGTGGATTCGACGGATTGGATTTCCAAACGGAAATCCAAGATCCGATCCGATCCAATCCAATGGATTTTAGAATTTAGAATCCAATTCGATCCAATCACCTCCCCGGATCTGATCCAATCCAATCAATTGGATTTGATCCAATGGATCGTATTGAATTGGATTGGATCTTGTACACCCTTATCATAAGGATCATGATCCTCTAGTGAACTTTCCCTTTGCTGAACCATGCTGTCCTTTTAAGGATCTTGTGACATGTGGCTTTAATAAAAACGTGTGGTTGAGATTGCTTTTCTAATTTATTTATTTAAAATGTAAACTTCGCGAATAAAAAATTCCTGAATCTATCTCACGAATAAAAACTTAATGAATAAAACCATTTTTAAAACCAAACTAATGTGTGTCTTCATTATCTTCATCATAATATTCTTTTATCGTCTTCATCTTCTTGAATGGAGCGGACAATCATAGAATTCTGGAGTGTGTCTTCATCTTCTCAATTTTGGTGTTGTGTTTTCATCTTCTTGAATCAACCCAAATCTCTCTCTTAAAATCCCAATAAATATCTATGTTCATCTTCTCAAATCTATCAACATAAGCCAAAAAAAAAAAAAATCTGGTGTGTCTTCATCTTCTTGAATCAACCAAATCTCTATGTTCATCTCTTTGCTCATCTTCTCAATTCTAGTGTTGTGTCTTCATCTTCTTGAATCAACCCAAATCCCTCTCTTAAAATCCCAATAAATATCTCTGTTCATCTTCTTAAATCTGTCAACATAAGCCAAAAAATAAAACAAAATTCAGGTGTGTCTTCATCTTCTTGAATCAACCCAAATCTCTATGTTCATCTCTCTGTTCATCTTCTCAATTTTTGTGTTGTGTCCTCATCTTCTTGAATCAACCCAAATCCCTCTCTTAAAATCCCAATAAATATCTTTGTTCATATTATTCTCCAAATTTCGTATCCTGAACAAATTGTCTCCTCCTCATAGTCTGTAACTAGTTGTTTTGATGATTTTTTTTTTGTAATTGTTTGGGTAAAAAACAAAAAGTTTTAATTGTCAGAGCAAATTGCAACCAACCTCCCTGAGGTTTAGCCTTTGACAACCAGAAACAATTTTATACTTAATTGACAATGACTTCCCCTATTGTTAGTTAAAGTAAAGTCAAACTTAACAAAGAAAAGGGTATTTTTGTCCTTCTAAGCCTTTTTTATTTATTAAAAAAAAAAAAAACAGATCTCAAGTTTTCTCAAGTTTTTGTTTTTTTTGTTTTTTTTTTTCTATTTTCTTCTCAAGTTTTACTAACATGGAAGAATGAAAAAAAAAAAAAAAAAACTGAAGAAAATGTTGTTAGATTGGATTTAGGTGAGCAACACTTTTTTTTTTTTCTTTTCAAAAATTTGAAAAACTTGAATCGATTAGATTTGGATGAGCCACACTTTTTATTTTTTATTTTTGAAAAATCTGAAAAACATGAATTTGAAGAAAATCTGGAGATACATCAATGGAAGAAGAAAATGTTAGATTAGATATAGATGTTTTTTTAGTTTTCATATATTTATATATTTTTAAAATCAGAATTTTTTTTATTCAGGGATATTTTGGTATTTGTAGCACCTAAATCCGGTTAATGGTTAAATTTGACTAGTTTTGATTAACATTAGGGGAGGTCATTGTCAATTAATGATAAAATTGTTTTTGGTTGTCAAATGCCAAACCTCAAGGAGGTTGGCTACAATTTGCTCTAATTGTTATGTAGGATTTTTTTTTTGTTAATTGTTTGGGTAAAAAAAAAAAAAAAATCAATGTAATTGTTATTTACTAAATTCAGTTAAAAATCAATGTAATTGTTATTTACTAAATTCAGTTGCCAGTTATTATCTAAAAAAAAAAAAGATCCTACCTAAATAAATTAGAAAAGAAATTTCAACCACGTGTTTTTATTAAAGCCACATGTCACAAGATCCTTAAAGGGACAGAATGGTTAAGCAGAGAGAAAGTTCAATAAAGGATCCTGATCCCTATCATAAACCAACTTTTCTAACCAAACATTAAAATAAGAGGAAAATGGGAAATACTGAAACGTGAAGGGGTAAATCGATTTGTTCTGAAACCGAGGGGAATAATAATATCCCTACAATTTCTAAGGGCTGCAAATTAAATGTGTAGAGTTGGTATGCATATATTGCATTATTGGAAAGAAATTGCATACCTAATTTAAAGATAAAAGATCAAAATAATAAAATGAAGCTAAAACCACGAATAGGTGATCGAAATTCTATATTTCTAAATACATCAGTTGAGTTTTGGTACGACGACTTGAATCTAAGATATTATCATACTGTTTACTTGTATATTAAACTTTAACGGCTTGAATGAGCTCGGGAGGTGATGAACCACACCTCCATATGCAAAGATCCAACTTGAGCTGTCCACAACAACCAAATGATTTAGATGGAACTAAAAGGAACGCAATCGAAGGAGGCTTATCCATCTGATTTTGGATGCAATCTGCATAACACTGGAATCTGAGTGGTGTTTCTTCCGATCTCGCCACAATATCATAGAAGTGACTACTCATCCATGTTGGTCCAATGCAACTGACTGAAATTACATTCCCAAGTTTTTTTTCAGAACGATTGTTGAGAATGAACAGTACACCTTCAATCTCCTCTTGAAGAACAAGGAATTTGTCATTGATACGTAGCGTAATGTGTGACACTTTGTTATACTGAAATTGGACAGCTGAATTATTATGTGAATCGCTGAAGTGTTTGTTTAACTGTTCTTGGGAACCAACAAAGTGGCAATTATCTGATGATGATAGAGGGCATGAACATGGTGCATGGTTACAAAACTTCTCGTGAATATACTTGAGTCTGTAACTCATTGTTTTTGTGCATCCATATCTTGTGTTTTCGCATGTCACTTGGATAGATTGCAAGACTTTCTCTATGGCCCTGCACCTATAAGACCCAATCGGAGAATGACAGAAGGGACATTTATTTCCAAGTTTGCGGCAGCAGGACGAGCAAGTTAAGTGCTCATTTACACACTGGAAATTAGTATCATGAAAGCAAGCAAGAAAATAAAGGTTATTAGCTAGATTACACACATGTACCGACGATGATAAAACATTTGAAAAAAATGGAAAAAAATAAAATAAAAAGTTCTGCATGAAAACAACTTTTCAAAATATTCTATCAAATATATTTCAATGGAGTGGATATGTATATCTCTATGTATTAATTTACGTATATATGATACGAGGTATTATTGTTGTTAATCAATGGAGTGGATATGTGATCATCAGTTAATTTCCTCATCCCTAATCCGTTAAAATCGTTTTCATATACATGTACGTAGACGTAGTGTTTATAGGTTGTCAAAAAATGTCACTCCTATTTGTATCGGGGGCGGCTCAACAAATTTTGAGGCTCTAAGGGAGAAGAAAAATAGGTCTTAATTAACGATAGAACTGATTAGAAATATCATACTAAATTCAGAAGATTGCAATTGAACACAAGTTGTAAGATTTAAAAGATAAACAAATTATAGCAAAAAGATAGTAGTCGTTATACTTGAATTGTTGTAGATAAATGAGAATGATTTGGTTTTAATTTTTATATTTTATAGATAATTTTTAAAAAGTAAAATATTATCAGTGAGAAGTTTAAGGGTTTTATTTATTTATTTATAATTATAACGATGCTTAAGAGGTGGATACTCAATAATTATTTATAACGGTTACTTGTTAAATAAATAATTATTAATAGTATTAATTTGTTCCTATTTTTTAGGTACATTTCCCTATAATTAAGCAGCAATAATAATAATAATAATGATAATAAGAGGCCCTTCAATATATTTTTATTAGTAATTTTTTATTTTTTTTAACAATATCTTCAAAATCTATAACTAAATGAGACTCCTAATTTTGTGCCTTTTTTTGAGGCCCTAAGCCAATGCCTTGTTCGCTTATGCCAAGAGCGGCACTAATTTGTATATGTGATACATGTTGAGGGAAGTGAATGATTCCGGATCTGGTTAATTAGATTTATGTTTCTTCTATTAAGGTTTGCGTACCTTTTTAGATTTATGTTTTAGGGCCTGCGCTTCTCTAGCTTTTTTTTTTTTTCCCTTTTTTTTTTTTTTGTTTTTTGTTTTTTTTTTTAATAAAATGTTTCATCATTAATAATAATAAATAAATAAAAAATGTGATACAACTTACAAGTAGAGTTTACCAAACAAGTTAAAAGCTAACAAAGAATAATAATTACACACCAAAAATGTTAAAAAAAAAATCCTGATAAAACATCAAAATAAAGAAGAGAAATAGAAAACAAACCTGGAAGACAGGAATGGTTAAAGGATTATAGCAAATCATGCAATCAAGAACTTGTGGGTCAGTTAGTGTCACAGTGATGGATTGATCATTCCTTGAAGCTTCCACCACTCCTCCTCCTTCTTTCTCCTCATCATCATCATGGTCGTCGTCGTCGTCATCGTAGGCATCTCCTTCTTCTTCTTTGTCTTCTTCACTGTCCTCTTCCTCCTCATAATCTTCAACTCTATCACTTGATCCCTGATGATCAACTTCGTTGGTTTGATGAGGTTCACAATCCATCACCAGAAGCTAGCACCGAATCAGTTTTCTTTGAATTAATCTTTTTTGGAAATAAATAATAATTAAGGTATACCATCCATACAAATCAGTAGTTTTAATAGGATAGAAGTATTCCTATAAAATAGGACTTTCCCTAATTCGTACAAATAAGTATTCCGTTTCATGCATGGGAAGACTTGTGATGGTTGACATGTCTAATATGATACAGAAAGTAAATATAAATAATCTTGATTGTAATATCTTAATATTTTTTCTAGGGACCAATGTAAAAAATAATATTTTTACTGAAATTTCCAAAATTTGGATCTTGATATTTACTTAGTTCCAAAATTTGGATTTCTTCTCGTTTTTGTTAATCAAAATCGTTGTGTTCAATGTCGAATTTTGTGTCTATACCCATGTTTAAGAAAGAAAAGCTAATACCTTAAAACATTTAGCTTATAAAGTAAGAAATAAATTTGAACAAGGAAACTATTAAGATAATATCTTACGATATATATTTTGAACAAGGAAACTATTGATTTGTATATATATTTAAATTTAAAGATGTATCAACTATCATGTATCATAAAGGTAATTTTTTGAGTCGCTATGGCAGGCGGCAGTGCTCTTTAAAACTTTTTTGATTGGCTTCCGTTAATTAATCATTCATCGTTTGGATCTTTTCAGATTCTATCATAGTTCCAGATCACCCCGGACTTAATTTCAATCTGGATCACCTCTAGTTCGGATCTTTTTTGGATTCTATTATAGTTCTAGATCACCTCTGGATTCAATTTCAACCTAGATCACCTCTAGTTCAATCAACGTCTAGGATCACCCTAGACTCAATCGTTGTTTTGGATCACCTCCACAGGCCCGGCCCTAGGGGGAGCCAAGTGCGGCAACCGCCTAGGGCCCCCAATGTTTAAGAGCCCCCAAATTGTAAAATTTTTTTTTTTTTTTTTTTTTTAAATGATTTCAGATATAACCCATATATGATTTTAAACTAACAAACTCATAACTGAGTTTAAAATAGGCCCATTAAAAATATAATTTTTTAAAACTAACAACTCATAAATGAGTTTAAAATAGGCCCGCTGAACATATATATATATTTTTTAAAGGTCCACAAATCATAAAACTCAATTATCATTCTCAAGTTCTTTCACCAAGTTAAACATGAGTTGAATCAAAATCCTAACACTAATTGTCTTTTATATATCTGAAATGGGAAACAACAGTACAACACTACTCATATCACTTATCAGACAACAAGAAGCAGACATCAAACAAAAATCAAAAAATCAAAAATCAAAAATCAAATTAGGGTTCTTCAAAACTCTTTTAAATCTTGTTACGAAAATTCATAATTAAGATATAAAATCTCTACTTGAAATATCAGGGGCCCATAAATTTATTTTCTATAGTTCGCCTCGGGCCCCGATAATCTCAGGGCCGGCCCTGCACCTCCAGACTCATTTTCAATTCGGATCACCTCCAAAGTCAATATCAATCTGGATCACCTCTAGAGTCAATCAATATCTCAGATCACCTCCGATTCAATCAATATTATGGATCACCTCCAGATCAATGAATATCCCGGATTACCTCCGGCTCGATCAACATCCCAGATTACCTCCGGATTCAATTATCGTTTTGAATCACCTCTGAACTGTCATCATCAAGGAAGCACGGATACTCCGTTTGGTGGAGGTAACCCGTATCGAACTCGTATCCAGTTCGGATACACCCCGGATACACTAGGATACGTATCCGATACGCCAAATGGCGTATCCGTTGACTTTTTGACAAGTTTGACTGGCGGATACTTGGGGGATACGGCTCGGATACTTGGGGGATACGGCTAGGATACGCAAGGGATACGTTTGGGGCAAAATCATAAATATTTTAGTACAAAACGGGGTCAAATTATAATTTTAAAAATGTATGGGTCAAAACGAAAGTTTAAAGAAATATATCAGGTTAGGTCAATTACTCAATTGCAATTAGGGCTCGTTTCAATTTCATTCAGCAGCCGCTTGAAAGAAAAATCAGAAAGGTGCTTCCAATTTTTTGGCTGATTTTCTGGCTAAAAAAGGTGCCGGTGGTGAGGTTGATGTGCTGAATTGGAGTTTCTCTTGATCGTGGCTTCGGTGGGCTGTGGTTCTTGTTCTTTTTTCTTCTCTTGTGAGCTTGCTTTCTCTGTTTCTGGGCAGTGGCTGGCTGTGTTGTTGTGTTTTGTTTTTGCTTGGATTTCTTTCTGCGTCTCTTTTCTCCTGTTTGGCTTCCGTTGGCTATAGTAGTTTTGCTAAAGTTTTGCTAAAGATTGGCTTCCGTCTCTTCCGTTGGCTGCGTCTCTTTTCTCGAGTCATCTTCCTCCTAAAGATTGCCTTTCAAAAAAAAAAAAAAAAATCAGAAAGAAGAAAAGAAGAAGGAGAAGAAAAGAGGAAGAAGAAGAAAGAGTTTTGTGAACTGGGCACAAAACAGAGCACAAAAACTTAATTTGGATATTGTAATATGTTACATTTATTTAGATGATTGGATATGAATATGTTTTGATTTTTGAATGAATTATCAAATATCCTTTTATATATTCTTATTTTAAATAAAATATAAATATATATTATTTTAATAAACGTATCCCTGCCGTATCCGTATCCTAGTTTTTTGAGATTTGCCGTATCCCCGTATCGTGCCGTATCCGTATCCCGTATCCGTATCGGTATCCGTGCTTCCTTGGTCATCATACATATAAGGCTTCATTTGCAAACTCAAGTTAGTCTTGTCATACCTTGAGTTTGAGGGGGATTGTTAAATATTTGATTCTTCAAGTTATTATATGCCATATATAAAATATTTTATACGGTTACCTTTTATAATTCAATTTGAATTTAAATTTGAATCGTTTCTATATTATTTTATTTTTCCATTTTATGTAATATCCTATGCCTATATAAATAGGCTTAATGTATCTAAAGGTAATTTGATCACAATATGAAAATTCCCATACATCCAAATACTGTCTAATCTTATTATATAATATTCACCATTAAAAATATTTTTATATATATATATATATATATATATATATATACGGTCTCGTTCACATCAGTACGCACTAATGTAAATATATAAGGATATTGAATGTGAATCACTCATTATGGAAAAGTTTTGACAAGTGCATACACACTAAGTCAAAGCGTGGAAAATGAGTGGCTCACATTCAATGTCCTCATATCAGTGCACACTGACTTGAACATATATATATATATATATATATATTCACCATTAAAAGGTAAATCAGAAATTTGTAGATATTTATCTAAAAAAAAAAAAAAAAAACTTCTCCAAAAGAAAAAAACATTATTTCCTATTCCATGCAAATCATTAATAAGGGCAAGTAGTTCTTCCCTATAAATTCGTACCCATTTTATGAATAAAACAATGAATGACTGGGTAGGGTCGACATGCAATGGTGGACCCAGAAATTTTAATCAGGTTGGGCATTTGAACAATATAATAATTATATAAAAAAAATACGGAAAAATTAAGATCATAGTAAAATGAGTTTTTAAAAAACAAAAATGAGTTTTTTATATAAAGAAAAATTGATAGTATAACGAAGTTTACGGTATAAAATAAAACAAAAGAATATTTACTCAAAATGAACTAAATAAGCTTACATTAAAAAAAAAAAAAAAACAATATTAATAAATAAATAATAACAAGAAAACAACATACATTACAATCTAATTTTATAATAAGAAATTTTGTTTGTATTTATAACGGATTCACTTTTAATTTATACAAAATGATTGATTAATAAATATTATTAGACATGTTTTTGAATTTTTTTTTATTCTTCTAATTATTAGTAAATTATTGATTTATTGCTTCTAAATAAATTAAAACTATAAAATAAAGAAAAATACTATGGATAAAATAAAATGAATCGTAATAATAGATCGACTATTTTAATACAATAAATTAAAATTTGAGATTTTATGGTTTATTGATGGGATGTGTTAGGTATGTTAGACTAAAACTATTAATAATAATATATAATTTAATATAAAATTAAATTGAATTAAGTAATCATAAATTGAGGGTAGTTATAAGAAGTTGGAAAAGAGGAACTGGATTGTTTGATTTTAGAAGAAGATGAAAATTTGAGAAATAAATCAGCTAATAGGTTACATATGAAGTTTGTGTTAAATATATATATATATATATATATATATAGGGGCAGGATCCATGGTCCCATTTTTTTACACAGGTTTTGACACACTTTTGTATCCATTAGATTCTAAGTGTTTGAATGGTATATATTTTGTGTCCATTAGATTCTAAGGGGTCGTTTGTTTTTTTTGTCTGAAGACTGAATAGTCCTAAATTTTTCTGAAAACTGAATAGGAACTGAAATCTGAACTTGAATGACATGTTTTTTTTTTTTTTTTCTCACATCTGAATATATTGTCAACACATTTGTTTTTTAAAAATAAAATTGTCTGAAAATAAGTAATTTTTCATTTATACCCATGTTAAACAATTATACATATAATATGGAATAAAAACAATCCAAAAATAATAATTATATATGAACACATATGATCAAGATCTTCCTCTTCCATTACAAACAAACTTTATTTTTACTAAGAAAAGAAAGGGTTTTTTTTTTTTTTTTCAAAAAATAAAAGAGGTAGCAGGAAAACTCACACAAAACACTCTAATATATATATAGTTTTTTTATTATCAATTCGAATTGAAAAAAGTTATATCAGTTCCTTGTATGTGGGTCACTGGATTTAAATACTTTGACTGACAAGTGCATATAGTCAAGTCAAAGTATTTAAATCCAGTGGCCCACATGAAAGGAACTGATATAACTTTTGTCAGTTAGAACTGATAATAGAATTTCTGTATATATATATACAGTCTTTCTATTATCAGTTCGAACTAATAAAAGATATATCAGTTCCTTGCATGTGGGCCATTGGATTTAAAAGATGATTTGACAAGTGCATGCAGCCAAATCAAAGTATTTAAATCTAATGGCCCACATGCAAGGAACTGATATATCTTTTGTCAGTTCGAACTGATGATAGAAAAATTGTATATATATATATATATATATAAATACATCACCCTAACATCATAATAAAGTATTGATATTAAACACCAATATGAGAAGTGATTAGGTTCTTTTTTATTTTTAAAGCTATTTAAAATAAGGTATATATTAAAATAAAGATTTCTATACAATATATAATTATGATGAAATTGGAAATATGTTATATATAGAGGATAGTATCGGAAAAAAAGATTTTGGATTGCATTTAATGCAATTAAGTAATTTGCAATTAAGTGAAAAGTCATGATTTTTTACTTTTTATTTTAAGTTGTTTTTTGGTATTTTTAAGTTGTTTAACCACTTAAAAAAACAAACCAAACAACTTAATAATTATGATTCAGACCCATTAAATTTTAAGTGAAAAAAAAACAAACAATTATGATTCAGACCCATTAAATTTTAAGTGAAAAAAAAACAAACGACCCGTAAGTGTTTGAATGGTATAAATATATATATATTTATATATATATGGGCAGGATTTATGGCCCCATTTTTGTTACATAGGATTTGACACACTTTTGTATCCCTTAGATTCTAAGTGTTTGAATGGTCCAAATTTAATACTCTCTAATCTTCTTTCTCTTTCTTCTATTAATGTTTTTATTTACTTCCTATTTTTTCTATTCTCTCTCCTACATTTTAATGTTATATTTCATTTTCTTTCTTCATTTATTTTTTATCTTTCCTTTTTTTTCTATCCCTCATCTCACTCTATGTGACTTCTTTCCTCACTATCTTAAATCTTTTTTTTTTCCTTTCTTCTTTCTTCATATTTCTTTAATATTTCACCCTTATCAAAATGTCAAAAAAAAAAAAAAAAAAAAAAAAAAAGGGAATTGAAAGTGTATGCTATGATTTTTTTTCTTTTATAAAAGGAATTTAAGTGGAATATTGATTTTAGTAAATTTTAATATACTAGTACGGAATATTTTTATTTGAAATTTAGATAACATTTTCAATCAATAAACAAATAAAGTGAGGAATGGAAACACTTGTACATAAATAAAAATAAATCAAAGTGAAAAGAGGAAGAAAAAAAAATACGGTTATCTGTTGAGACTTGAGATGTAAAAGAAAAAAAAAAGATAAGAGATGAAGAGGAAATTTAAATGAGAAGAGAGAATGAAATGAAATATTAAAATTTAGGTGAGAGAAAAATACAAATATTAATAGAAAATATAAAAGTGAATTAATGACCATTAAATATGGACCATTCAAATATCTATGATCTAATGGATACAAAAGTATGTTAAATCCTGTGTAAAAAAATGGGGTTATGGATTCTGCCCCATATATATATATATATTTAAACAAAATCTTTTTTTTTTTTAAATTTGAGGTGGGGCACGGGCCTCACTTGGTCTTAACGTGGGTTCGCCCTTGTCGACAAACCCGGCCCTAGGGGGAGTCCAGTGAGGCAACCGCCTAGAGCCCTCGATTGTAAAAAGCCCCCAAATTGTTGTTAAAAAAATTGATTTTAAAATATAGTTCATATAAGATTGTAAACAAAACAGGCTCATTAATGACTTTAAAATTGGCCCGCCATACACATAATTTTTTTTTTAGTTACGATATTTGCACCCTTTAAAAACTGTATGTACACTCCAAATTAGTATGTTTTTAAAAATCCAATAATACCCTTGAGTAAAATTACTAAGATAACTAATTGTTTGTTAGTACACACACCAATAATTATTAATTAGTTTCCTATTTTAATCTTTTATAAAAACAAATTTCCTATTAATGGTTTGATATTAACATATATCATAAAAACTCTTTCCATTTTAATAAACCCTAGATTTTCTTTTATATATTTTTTCAATCTCATTTAAGGAAATACAAATTGATTGTTAAGTATGGAAAATGAATCAAAATCATGAAACAAATTTGATTGTGATAAAGTAAATTTTAAAATAATTTTTATTAGAAGAATACAATCATTATGTATATAAAAACTTTTAAATTAATTATACAGTATTATCTATTTTTTTTTCTTTCAAACACACTTTATACTTTTTATTTATTTATCATTATTAGATGTTCTTTCTTGTAAAAAAAAAAAAAAAAGATGTTCTTCAACTTCATCGAACACCCTTTTTTTTTTTTTAAATATCATTTAACACTTATTTGCTTCCACATCAATTGGGACATGGCATAAATCTTGCATCCCTACAACTCTCTCAAATAGAAAGCGTTTCTCCAATAAAAAAAATAATCTTAAAATAGAGTTTGATTTTGAAAAAATCGAGAAGAGAAAAGAAGTAGGGAAGAGAAAGAATAGTAAAAGAATTAAAGGTATCAACAAATTTGAAATAATAATAAAGATGATTAAATAACATAATAATAGTTACAGGTGGTGTGTACTTACAAAAACACAATACAGTGTAATTAAAGAAAAGGTATTTTTGGCATTAAGTAGGGTTTATTTATAAATTAGATTTTTTTAAATATTTAATGGGTGTGATGACGAAATGGGTGTAGATATAGTTTTTGAGGGATGTCATTATCGCCACTCTTTTTAAAAAAAAAAAAAAAAAAAAAAAAAAAAAAGACCCACCAATGAAAACTCATTTATCATTCTTACAACAACAACATTTGATCAAGGGTGACGCTGGGTTGAATCCTAGCAACACTCGTGTGTTTGTCACAAATAATCATCTTTTATATCTCTAAAAAAAAAAAAAAAAAACTCAAAACTTCCTTGATACCAAAACTCAGAAGTTGTTGTTTCGAAGGTAATTAAATCAATACACTTTTTTTTTTTCTTTTTTGAAAACTCTTTTATACTTTATGTAAGCTTAATTAGTACTTTTGTTGCTAAAAATGTGAGACGAGTAATGTTTAAATAATATATTCTTTGATGCAATTATAAAAATTTTAATTTGATAACTTTTAATTTGCTATTTTATTGTGTTGTAGTCTTGAGTTTGAGTTATTATATTGATTTTTATAAGTATTTACTAGAGAAAAAATAAATAATCAAGTAAACATACATATGGATGTCAATGGGGCGGGTACGGGGTGGAGATACCATCCATATTCCCCAAACCCAGATATAACTAGGATTCCCATCCCCGCCACATTCCCCACTTGGGGTAGGGATGGGGAATCCACATTTGGGAAGAGGGCTCCCGGTACCCGCCCCACCTTGCCCTGCCTTGTTTGATTAAGACAATATTAATAATTATACACTTTATATTGTAATCTACAATCACAAGTGTCACTCAGTCTTTAAAAATATTAAATGATTGAAGAAAAAAATTAGTTAATTAGTTTAAAATATAAATCAACTATAATTCATAGTAAATCTATCGCAAACTAAATTATCAAACGTAGGAATATTACACCGTTCTTTTTCAATATATAGTAAGTCTATCGCAAACTAAATTACCAAAGGTACATCATGCATTTGTTGAAATATACAGAGCATTAGTTATGCATTGGTTGAAAGAGTAAGTTATTTTAAATGGTGAAGTAATTGTTGGCTACAATTAAGATTTGCGGCTGTATGAGTGCCATGTCAAAATTAAAATGGGGCGAAATGGGGCGGGATCAAAATATCATTCCCCGCCCTAAAATTAATTGGGTTTTAAAATCAAATCTCATCCCCGCCCCATACCCCAATAAACATGTACCAAACCCGTCCCAAATGGGGTTGGTCCCTATAGGGCTCCGTACTCATGGGGATTTTTGACATCCTTAAACATACATAGAGTATCGAAGACCTCATTTTCTATAGTTCGTCACGGGCCCTAAAAATCTTAGGGCCGGCTCTGCCCCTCAACATGCATGGAAAAACCATGTCTTCCATAGTAGGAGGAGATCTTGGGTGCATCCCGCTACACTCAAGTTTTACCCTATGGTAAACCTGAATTTCTACTTCAAACATTCCATCTTCTTTTCAATATGGACTAAATAATTGTGCTTAATGGTCGTATTCCACTTCAAATTAATATTTTATCTTCCCTTTCAGCTTTGACAAAGCCATCTTTTTTGAGACATGATTTAGTTGAAAACGAGAGGAAGATTGCAGTATTTGAAGTAGAACGCAACCAATTCGTCAACGAAAATGGAGAGAGAGAAATTTAAATTCTATCACCGTCCAATGTGGCTTACTAGTAAGAGTGCTCATTTAATGAATCAAATAAAATAAATAAAGGTTCTATCATGTAAGATGCTGAGAGACTTGTATGGTTCGTGGCCCCGGCGACATATTGGAAAAATTTCTTGTTAGTTTGCATTGTTAATTGAAAAGTGTTTCTTTTGCTCCCTCTAAAAGAAAATTCTAGAGTTTAGCTCCTTTAAACTTAATTAAACTTGCAATTTGAAATTCTGATTTTGCTATAGCTTTATGACCACAACAAAAAGAAATTTTAACTATAACACTTTTTTATTGAGTTGTGATATAACCCAAAAGGAGTGTTCTAGTAAGTGCTAGCCACTAGTCAGGCGGAGACCCAGCATCTAGCTAGCGCCTAGGCCAATTAGTCGGTGATTAATCGGCCGGCGAATTTCTATTATGTTTCCTTCTACTTTCCTTTTACTTGCAAAACTACTTACTTCGATCCAGACTTCAAATCACTCATCGAAAGAATCCACCCTCCCATGTTTGTTAATTATATATTATATTACTTGAAGAAACACCCACACAACCGAAAACAGAGGCATAACAGAGCAACACAAACCAGCAACCCAGAAAACAAAAATAACAACAATCACTAACCTAGCCAACTTGATCGATTAATCGGCGATTTGGTTGATTAATCGGTCCCCGACTAATAAGGCCGATTTTGGCCATTTCGCCACAATGAACTGCCGACTAGAGGAATCCAGCCAATTAATCGGTCTAGACGGCCGATTGTTCGAACACTGCCCAAAAGTAAGGAGCCATCACAAAGAGATAGTGAACAAACTAATTAACTAGAAATGATTTTTTTTTTTTTTTTTTTTTTGAAAAATAGAAATGAACTTTCCTGGTTTATAGATTTTATGCTAATTTTTAAGAGTGAATAAACCTTTAAAATAAGGATCCCAGTAAACTTTAGATATTAATTCCTAGAGATTCTAACAAAGTGGTGCATAGGCGGGGCCTTGCTAAGCTCGCGCTTTGTTTGGAGAGTGATTCCTTTTGGATGGAAGCTGTTCCTCCCTGTGTGAGAGTTTCATTCTGGATTTTCCAACTTAGTAGTCAAATTGTTAATAAATCCTAACTTTATTTTTAATTTCATGAATAGTCTCCATGAGCAACACCCATGAACTATTTTTATCAAATTGGATCAAACTCAATTGCTCTGAAATTTAACCCGTACATCAAAGACACCATTTAATATTCAATTTTTTTTTTTTTTTTATGAGATCCAATTTCTTCAATAACTTTACAAAACCGAATTTGATCCCTTGATTTTTGTTTCAAAACAGAACAGCTTTCACTCTCCGAATTTTAATAAATTATTTGTTTATTATAAATTTTAAAATTTTAGAGGTGGATAGTAGACACATTGACGAATCGTCAATAATTATTTCAAAACGATTGGGTATCAAATACTATTTCAAAAAAAAAAAAACTATGTTTTAGGTTTTTGTGAATCTGTCAAATAGATTCCAACAATGATAATTTTTATATAACATGTATAGTCAAATAATTTAGAATACCAAAAATCAAAATTTTTCAATACGATTTACTTTGTCAAACATAATTCAAAAGGCCAATAGTTTGGTGCGTGGAACATAATATATTCCCGCAGTCGGTTTCTATATCTGAAGATTCATAAAAAATTATATGCTTGGAATTTCAAAACGAAACAAAATTTATAGAAATCTTTAAACACAAATATTGTTTAATAGTAAAATTTTCGTCATATATCAATCACATGCTAATCACGAGTTTTTCTTTGGTAGGCACACAATTATGAGTATACTTATAGCACATTTATCTACCTCATCACTTTTTACCAGAAAATGCAATGCAATTGGGTCAAATAACGCTTACATGATAAAAAGTGATGAGGTGGATAAGTGTGCTTTAAGTATGCTCACAGTTGCTCACGGTTGTGTGCCTACCAGAGAAAAACTCTGCTAATCACCTCTAAAAGTCTTGTTACACATGCAATTTAACCACAATGGTTCACTTGTTTTTTCAAATTATAGTTTCATCTCAAAAAAGAAACCTCAATTTAATTATTTATCTCAAATCATAAAAACATTAATGAGTAATAATATTTTATGTATTAACCCCTACTTGATCTTAACTTCCACAAAAGACAACTTCTTGGTTGGTCGGATTCTTTTTACCGTATAATTTTCGGGTCGCTGCATCAACATAGATGAAAATTTGAATATTATCATCTATCCTTTTTTTCTTCATCATTATGAATTATAACGTTACACACGGCCTGGTAATTATTATACTCATTACACATATAAAATGGATTGGGAAAATATAGATGTATGTGTTTCATGCACTTTGCATTCTTATATGGTGGTCGGTATGACTGCTAAATACTCCAATAAAAAGTAAGAGTTTCACATTTATAATCATCCATCGAGTCAGATCGATTCTAAAATACATAATGTAACTTTGATCATGTTTTTTTCAAGACCGATTTGACAAGGACCTAAGTTAATATATCTATATGTTTTCAAGTGTGTGCTATTGCTTGTGTGTATAATCATTAGCTGGTGAGGGATCCTTATTCGGTTATTCCTTATAAAACCTTGTCAAAATTGAAAATTTTCTATCCACTAAACTATATATTTTTTTTCGGATTTTTCCTATGTTTCCTTGTGTATGCATGAATGTGTGTACTAAATTATGTCTTACAAACCTTTTATGCCGTATTATGAATAAAATCTATTAACTTTTTTTATTTTTTTATAAACAGATATCAAATAACCTTCATCTCAATTTAATGGAATTTTTTTAGTGTGGAAATGGGCACATAGCTTACCCATCCTGCATCCCTAAACTGAAGAATAAATGTCTCACTTGTCGTTCACCGATTTGGTCTAACCGCTGCAGGGGAGAGAGTTTTGGAATCTATCAAATTGACATGTCAGAACACGTACCAACTATGGATGTAAAGTAACAATGAGTTACATCATCAAGTGTATTCAAGAGAGACTTGTATTTGCACACTATGTTCATGCCTCGATTCGACTTGCCAATTTGCCAGTTCTCACGGCCAATTGAACAAACATTTTAGTGAATCAAACAATATTTTATGATATCTATACACCAATATTTCTTTCTTTGTTTCCTTTTGGGTAAGAAATTGTAATTTATTTCTATTTAATCTTTCTTTTTTTCTCTTGTCTCGTAAGGTTCCTTGGTGTTGGCGTCCTGCTTAGGATATGTGTTTGAGTTTAATCTTTCAAATGGACTTTGCTGTCACTCATATTTATTGGGAAGGTAACCAAGTTGCAGATAGTTTAGCTTCCAGGAGTCCCAGTATTGTCTCTCCTACTGGTGGACTGCTCCGAATTTTTGCAATTCCTTTATTTTCAATGATTTTTGTAGCAGACCTTCTTTTAGGTTCTGTTGATCTGCTTTCTTCTTTTGTTTTCTTTTCTCTATTGTTCTCTTTCTTTTTCTTTAATAAAATGTTAGGATGGGGTTGATTCCGATCCCCAACAACTTTTCTAAAAAATAAAAATCTTTCTTTTCTTCTCCAAAATCAGGATTGTACAAAACAATTATAATTGAAAAAAAAAAGTATATGGAGAGCATGAGGAGACGTTGAATTAATCTTTTTTAGAAACAAAAACTATTAAATAATGTAAATGATCATTAGTATTTTAGAAATAAATTGTAAGTACTTTTTTTCTAAAGAAATTGAAAGTTCATTTATAATAAAAGAAAGTATAAAATATAACACAAACTAGGATATATAATATCATAAAAAACCATGTTTTGAATAGAAAATTACTAATTTGTATGAATTTTAATTTAGTTAAAACTACTTTAGGTTTTTCAATTCTATAAAATTGATGATTCACTTGTTATTTTTTATTTTTGCGATAGTAGCTTATCATTAAAGCGTTTACTAATCGGGAATGAGCGGAATCGGAATCAAATTCCACTAGAAAGGGAATGAAAGGGAATCGGAATTAAGTTACTAAATTCCATTACTATGTTTACTAACTTTTTAAGAATTAAAAATGGAATTAAATTTATACAAAGTTGATTATTAAAAATACCCTTATATACAAAAATAACCGTATATATAAATATAGTAGATGTATGAGTATAGCTAATTTATAGCTAATATATAAAAAAATTAAAGAAATAAAAAATCAAATCAAAAGCAGCATGACTTCGTGCAGTTCAATTATTATTTTTGCTGCTGTATAGTGTATAGTGTTTTTTTAAGTATTCTTTTGTCAACTTTTTTTTTTAATATAATTGATGATTCATTTATATATATATTATGTGGGGATATTTTAGTAAAAAGATGTAAATTCCCATTTTCAATTAGGAAAGGGAACTTGATTCTTAGGATGAGTGGGGGAAATCAAGTTCCCTTTCATTCAGGAACTTAATTCCTGATATGTGTGTGGGGTCCACGGAACTTAATTCCTTATAAACTTAGTAAACACGGGAATTAAAAAATCAAGAATTTAATTCCCTTTCCCAAGAAGAATTCCGGATTAGTAAACATGCCATAAGATTGATTTGTGTTAATTTTATGTGATCAGAGCTTATCATTACTTTTTCTTGATTTATGCAATGTCGATGGAGAATTATGACTTGACATAACTTCACGAGCAATTACACTAGTTGGATGTTCTCGAGGAGTTCAGAAAACCCGAAAACGATGATGAAAATGATACGAATAATTTAGGGAAGAAGAGAACAGAAGAAGATTAGAGGGAGATAAATTGGTTTAATATTCCATACTCTTTATTAATCAACTCAACCCATATATAGGCTGTGAATAAACAACTTAAACTAAAAGGAAATACGAAAGCTAAAAGGAAATATGAAAGCTAACAGGAAAGGGAAAACTCCTAGCTAATGACCTGTATGTCAGATTGCATGGATAAGTTAGTACATATCATTCCCTCCCACTTGAGAAATCCTTGTCCGCAAGGATGAAATTTGGATAAGTCCTGGAGAATCGTCTTTGATTTTCCCAAGTGGAGTCCTCAGCTGGGGCGCATGCCCATTTGATCAAAAGTTCCGTTTTCGGGCGATAGCTGCCTTTGGTAACCACCATTTTGTCCAGAACTGACTCCGACTGTGGCAGAATTGCTGCTGCATCAGAAATGGTAGGGAGTTCGGCTGAAGTACACGGAGCTGGGCCCAAGTGTTTCCGCAGCTTGCTCACATGAAAAACATCATGTATCAATGACCCCACTGGTAGAGCCAATTTATAAGCCACTGGACCCTTTTTAGCAGTAATTTGGAATGGACCAAAAAATCGGGGGGCCAATTTTAAGTTGCTACGGAAGGCCACTGAAGACTGCCGGTATGGTTGCAATTTTAAGTACACGTAATCCCCCACCTCAAAAACCACCTCACGGCGATGTAGGTCAGCTTGAACCTTCATACGGTTCTGCGCACCATGGAGGTTGTGGCGCAAATCGCGTAGAATGGAGTCTCTATCTCGGAGGTACTCGTCCACGGCTTGAACACGTGAAGTTTCGGGAACATATGTCATCAAGCTAGGCGAAGAGATGCCGTAGACAGCCTCGAAGGGCGAGATCTTGGCAGCACTGTTGACTGTCGTGTTATAGCTAAATTCGGCCCATGGAATCCATTCCACCCATTTGCGTGGTTTGTCACCCGCAAAACATCGCAAGTATTGCTCTAATGTGCGGTTGACAACCTTAGTTTGACCGTCGGTCTGGGGGTGATAACTTGAGCTCATACAAAGTTGGGTGCCTTGTAACTTAAACAATGTTTGCCAAAAAGAACTGATGAACACCTTGTCACGATCACTAACGATCGATGTAGGAACTCCGTGAAGCTGGACTATATTATTGACAAAAGCCTTTGCTACTGTCACTGCCGTGAATGGATGTTTCATGGGAATGAAGTGTGCATATTTGGATAGTCGATCCACCACCACCATTATCACTGTATTGCCGCTTGAAGACGGTAGACCTTCAACAAAGTCCATCGAAATATCTGACCAAATCCGCTCCGGAATGAGCAACGGTTGAAGCAAGCCAGCAGGTTTCATGCAGTCCAACTTGTAACGCTGACAAACCTCGCAATTTTGTAAAAATTCCTTCACCATACGCTACATTCCCGGCCACGCGAAGTTTTGTTTAATCCTAGCAAGGGTTTTGTGATATCCGAAATGTCCTCCCACCATTGAAGAATGGAGTTCAGTCAAGACAACTAAAATTAAAGCAGAAGAGGGGCTTAAGTAAACTTTTCCATTCCGAAACCAAACACTGTCACGATGAACAAAAGAGTGACCTGTTTGAGTGGTATCCTTTACAGCCAATTGTTGGTAAAAAGGATCAGTACGAACCTCTGCTTGTAGCATTGGCCACCAGTCCACCTGTGGCGAGGAGAGGGCCAAAAAATTGAATTCGACCACCCTTGATAATGCGTCCGCCCCCTAATTTTCCGATCCCTTCTTGTACTCAATTTTATAGTCATAACCAAGGATCTTTGGTAACCATCGGGTTTGCGCCGAGGTTGTGATACGTTGCTCTAAAAGATACTTGAGGCTTCTGTGGTCTGTTCGAACTACAAACGGCTTTCCAAGCAAGTATGGTCGCCACTTACGGATTGATTTGACAATTGCAAGCATCTCCTTCTCGTATGTTGACAAACCCAATGCGGAACCTTTGAGCGCCTCGCTGAAGTATGCTATTGGTTTGTCATGTTGAGATAGAATGGCTCCGATTCCGATTCCACTAGCATCACTCTCCACCACAAACTTTTGAGAAAAATCTAGTAAGCATAGAATAGGTGGTGATGTCAATGCTGTCTTTAGCTGAATGAAGGCCTTGGTGGCCTCCTTATCCCATTTGAATTTTTCCTTGGTTAAGAGTCGTGTGAGTGGCATGGCAATGCTTCCGAAGCCATGTACAAATTTTTGATAGTACCCGGCCAAGCCAAGAAATCCACGAACAACCTTGGTCGTGGTAGGTGTTGGCCATTCGACGACGGTCTTGATTTTTGCAGGATCGACCGCTACTCCCCTCTCTGAAATTATGTGACCAAGATAGTCAACCTGTAACACACCGAATCGACACTTTGATTTCTTTGCAAACAATTTGTTAGAAGATAAAATATCAAGGACTAAGCGTAAATGAGACAGATGATCTTTCCACGTCTTTGAGTACACCAGAATATCATCAAAGAAAACCAAAATAAATCTCCGAAGGTGCGGTCGAAAGAGGTCATTCATGAGGCTCTGGAAAGATGCCGGAGCATTCGTGAGTCCGAAAGGCATCACAATGAATTCATAGTGTCCTGAATGAGTTCGGAATGCCGTTTTTGAAATATCATCTTCATTTAGATGGATTTGATGGTAGCCTAACCGTAAATCTAATTTCGAATAAAATTTGGCACCATAAAGTTCATCCAAGAGTTTGTCAATGACTGGAATTGGATACTTGTCTTTGATAGTTATGTCATTCAAAGCCCTGTAGTCCACACAAAATCTCCACATTCCATCCGATTTTTTTACCAACAACACCGGGGACGAGAAAGGACTACTACTTGGCCGAATTAGTCCTGATGTCAGCAGTTCCGTGACCAACCTCTCAATTTCTGACTTCTGGTGGTAAAGGTTTTTGATATGGCCTGACACTCACCGGAATAGTGTTCGCTTGTAAAGGAATTCGGTGGTTGTGTGCTCGCCTTGGTGGAAGCGACGAAGGAGGTTCAAAGACATGCTGAAACTGGTTGAGCAGGTCGTCTATATCAGCAGGATATGCAGTCAAATCCATGGCGTGGATGGCTGGAATGATCTGAAAAAAATAGCCTGTCCCCTGCAAATTTAAAAATTCACTGTCAGCTAATACCTCTCTCCTTCCATGTCCCAGTCCTCTGAATGTATACTTATTCCCTCCATTCTTGAAGGTCATTGTTAGCTTCCTATAATCGGTTTCAATGGGACCAAGGGTTTCAAGCCATTAAACACCTAATACAACTTGACATGTCGCCACCTGAAGAACAAAATAGTCAGCCGTCACCATGTGTCCTTGGATTGCCAAAGCGAGGGAATAGCACCGTCCTGCGCATTCTATTTTCTCACGATTCGCAACCATTACCTGCAACTTTCTGTCCTGAGTAACCGGTAATCTAAGTTTGGAGACTAAAGTTTGATCGATAAAGTTGTGGGTGCTACCATCGTCGATCAACACCATCACGTCTTGGTTCCTCAACTTTCCCAAAACTCGGATCGTCTGAGGATGTTCAGTCCCAGCAATTACGTGGAATGAGATTTCAGGCATAGGTTCTAGGCCCTCCGAACAGAATTCTGTCTTGTCTTCCTCAGGTTCCAGCGGAGGTGAGTCCTCAATCATAAACAATTGTGGCAGCTCACAACGGTGCCCCGAGACGAATTTCTCATCACAGTAATAACAGAGTCCCTTATCTCTGCGCTCTCTTGCCTCTTGATTAGTGATTCGTCGGAATGTCACGGAAGGGTTATTTGAACCTTGTGTTGGCCTTGCCACTGGAGGAGGGCCGAGTACACCTGCTGTTGGGTTGTTCATGGTTCGTGCTGTAGTCGGGTGTCGATATGGGAAATTAATTTTTTTCTGCAGTAAATTCTTCTCTTCGATGAGTCGAGCCACTCCTATTGCATCTGCTAGTGTTCATGGCTGTTTCAGTTTGACATCCATGCGAATCTCCTCTTTGAGTCCTGCAATATAACAACCTATTAAGAATTTTTTCGGTAGTCCATCTACCTGGTGTGACAGCCGTTCGAAGGACTCTTGATAAGAGGTCACAGGGGTTGTTTGCTTAAGACGTGTCAATGCTTTCGAAGGATCCTCATAATCGGTTGGCCCAAAACGGATCAATATCGCCTTTGTGAATTCAGTCCAAGTGACGGGACTGTGGAACTTAGTGAGCCATATGTGCCATTGTAAAGCTATGTCCTCCAAGTGGAATGACGCGAGCTGGACTTGTTGGTCCAGGACAATATTTTTAAATTCAAAATATTGCTCCGCTTTATAGATCCACCCTTGCGGATCGACTCCATTAAATCTCGGGAATGATAACTTCAAGTGGTGAGTGCTGCGTTCTGTGACTGGAGTAAAGTGTGAAGTATTCAGTTGGTGGGAAGATTCAGCTGGTGCAAAAGGGTTTGTATCTGTCAGTGTGGTCTCGTTTTGGTAGGTGTTGGTCCGGTTGGTGTTTGGGTTCTGGTTGGTGGTTGGGGTTTGGAACGGTTTCAAGGCTTTGAGTTCAGCAAATACCGTTTGAATAGTGGCGTTGACTTGATTGAAGCTTGACTCATGTCGTTGCGGAATTCCGTGTTGGATTTTCCACGAGTGTCCATAATGAACCGAAAGGATCTTATACCATTGATACGAATAATTTAGGGAAGAAGAGAAAAGAAGAAGATTAGAGGGAGATAAATTGGTTTAATATTCCATACTATTTATTAATCAACTCAACCCATATATAGGCTGTGAATAAACAACTTAAACTAAAAGGAAATACAAAAGCTAACAGGAAAGGGAATTAACTACGAAAGCTAAAAGGAAATATGAAAGCTAACAGGAAAGGGAAAACTCCTAGCTAATGACCTGTATGTCAGATTGCATGGATAAGTTAGTACATATCAGAAAACTTGAAAGGTAGAATTGTCAATTTGAGGAAGTCGCTTACACTGAAATTATTTCCGATTATGTCTAGAGCTCGAGTCTTTTGTTGGAGTTTGAGAGCTCGACCAAAAAATCGGAGATCAAGATTGAAATCACTGATTGGGCAATCATGGCATGACTTGCTAAGTGTGGAAACCATGATAGATGAATTTGAAGGTGAAGTTAACGGATGGTGATACTCACTTCGACTCTGCCAATCATTCAAGTTGTCAATCCTCGAGTGCTTGAATTAGTCATTCTTATAAAGTAGACACAAGGTTTTGATTGGGCTTTATTTTGGCCGTCAAATTTGGGTCACTCATTTAATAACTTGTTTCAATCGGCCATGGATCATGGATTTGAAAATCATTCTTTTTCTATGGTGCTGCACAACTATTAAGGATACCAGCTTTGGTTCATTCACTACTTTGTTTTGCAATACTATCCCGGCAATATATGATTTTACTATACTACTACACTATTGTATGGAAGAGACAATATATGGTTTTACTGGTCTATTACACCATTGTATGGAAGTGGTAATATATGTATATTCAGCTAGATATAGTCCATAGTCCAAAGATTCAACTAGAAAAATCTTTATCGGTCACTGTTTTTTTTCTTGCTCAAACTGCATACATTCCGGCTTCTGTATCAACACCTTACTTCCCTTCCTGCGTTCCCGAAACAACTCTCCCATGACCAAAACAGTGACCCATAAAGCTTATATCCACTTAGAGCATACCCATTTGAACATTACGGACGAAGTCCTCTAAAAACTCCTAGGATGAGAAACCGTCGACATACGATTTCCTCAAATATTTCAAGTAGTCGTATGTCATATGAGGGTTCAAATCCAACATCCAATACAAGAAAAATGGCCTATTGGGACGAAAATCTATAGGGACGCTTTTTTTTCGTCCCAATAGGAAGTCTATTGGGATGAATTTTTTTCGTCCCAATAGACAATCTATTGGGACGAATTATATATTTCCTAAAGGTCTTACCACATTAGACAAAATTTGTCCTAATAGTCATTCTATTGGGACGAAATTTCCTAAAGGTCTTACCACATTGGACACAATTTGTCCCAATAGAATGTCTATTGGGACAAATTTTGTCCAATGTGGTAAGACGTTTAGGGACGAATTTTTTTCGTTCCAATAGGATTTCTATTGGGACGAAATATATAATTCGTCCCAATAGACTGCCTATTGGGGCAAATTTATTTCGTCCCAATAGACAGCCTATTGGGATAAATGTTTTTCATCCCAATAGGTCTATAGGGACGATTTTTGGCTATTAGGAAAAAATTTCGTCCCAATAGAATGTCTATTGGGATAAATTTTGTCCAATGTGGTAAGACCTTTAAGGACGAATTTTTTTCGTCTCAATAGGAAATCTATTGGGACAAATTATTTCGCTCCAATAGACTGCCTATTGGGATGAATGTTTTTCGTCCCAATAGGTCTATAGGGATGATTTTTTAGCTATTGGGACGAAAAAAAAATCGTCGCAATAGCCCTTTCTTTTTGTAGTGTTTTCAATTAATCCTCAAAAGGCTTAGATGAATGTGAGTGAAGAAAGAGACATGAAAAAAGTATTAGAAGACGAATATGAAGAAAATATTACTTTAAGATGAAAGGAGAGAAAATGAGGTAAATAATAGAGGTAAAAATATATATATTATTTTGATGTGTATAATAGTTGTTGTATTTATGGTTATAAGTGCATCTTAACCAAAAAAAAATTTACACAGGATTTGTCACATTTATGTATCCATTAGATTATACTCGTTTGAATGGTCAAGATTTCATGATCATTAATTATCTTAATTGTTTCTCTCTCATATTTTTTCTCTTTTCCTAAACATTTTATTTGTTTCTCTCTAGTCATTTATTTCTCTCTTTCCTCTCTTATTATTATTATTTTATTTTCATCTTATAACATTTCTTATTTCATATCTTTTTATATTTTCACTTGTGGCATTCTTTTTTATTTATTGATAGAAATGCTTAAATAAAATAAGACCCCTTTTGGTGCACGGGATTGGATTGGATTGGATTAAGATGGGACTGGGATTAGATGGGATTGGATTGGACTGGACTGGACTGGATGGGACTAAATGAATATTATACTGTGTTTGGATAAACATGGGACTGGATTGAATTAATACTGTGTGTTGTTTGGCGAAACATGAGATTGGATTAAATATAATAATATTTTAAATTTGATGATATTTTAAAATTGAATAAAAAATTTTAATTTGGGAAATAATCAAGAAAAAAGAATTTTGATAACATTTTAATTTGAGGGCAGATCTGGGTTCAAAACCCAAATCTTTATCAACTTTAATTTTTCTTTATTAAAAAAAAAAAAAAAAACCGGGTAAATTGAGAGTTCCCTTACACACAACAAACAACAAAAAACAAAAAATCTCCATTGGAGATCATCAGTTCTTCAATCTCAACCAAAAATCAACCAGTTCTTTAAATCTTCTTTAAATCTTTATCACCAGTTCTTCATTCTCAACCCAAACTCAAAATCAATCCGTATTTTTTTCTTTTGAATTTTTCATCATCAAACATAAATTCATCCTTTTCAATCCTAAACACATTGATCTTCTACAATATCAAATAGATCAAACTTCTACAATCTCAAACAAAAATCCATATACTCTCTAACTAATAAAAAAAAAAAACAAAAAAAATATTCAGATTTTTTCTTCTGTAAATCAATTTTTCATAAATTCTAACACAAATCCATCTTCTTCAATATGAAACACAAATTAGTCTTCTACAATTTCAAATTTGATGGAGGGCAGCATATTAACAAAAATTAAAAAAAAAAATTGGTGAAGATTAAAGGATGATGAAAGAGAGAGAAGAGAAGATTTTGGTTGAAGAGAGAGAAGAGAAGATTTTGATCGATGATGAAATGGAGGGCAGCAGATCTACAAAAATTAAAAAAAAAAAAAATCTGGAGAAGGTTGAAGGATGATGAAAGATAAAGAAGATAAGATTTTGATTGAAGAGAGAGAAGAGAAGATTTTGATTCGATGTTGAAAGATAATGAAAAGAAAAGATAGAAAAAATAAGTAAAAAATAAATGGTTTTAGTCCCAGGACTAATAAACCCACCAGTATAGGTGGGTTTATTTAGTCCCATGTTGATGGGATTATTTGGTATTGTTGGGAGATAAAGTCCCAGTCCTATGCATTTGCCAAACATGGGTTTAGGATTAATATAATCCAATCCAATCCAATCCTAGTCCTAGGCAACAAACAGGGCCTAAATACATAGTTGATAAAATTTCTTCAAAGTAATGGAATTTTTTTGACATATTCAAAATACTGGAATTTATGATATAAAATATGTTATCCATTCAAAAATCCAAAAAAAACAAAGAACTAATTAATTAATTTTGTTGAAAATTCTTGATTTGTTTTTGTTTGAAGTTTTTCCTGAAAGATAGATTAATAATTAAATTACCATATAAATTAGAAAATGATGCAATATGGATCATTTTGTTCGTCCAAAGTGGTTCTCTATCGAGATGAATTTTATTTTTTCCCAATAAGTTCTTCATAAAGATCAATAACTATTAGTCTTGAAAGGTTTTCTATTATTTTTGGGAAAATCGTATTTTAGTCCCTGTAGTTTGCCTTAATCTGGGTTTAGTCCACGTTTTTTTGGTATTGTAACTTTCAGTCCATCTGTATTCTGACAATATGAATTCTAGTCCCTACCGTCCAATTCTGTTAGGGTTTCGTCAAGTCAACGAGGGTCAACGAGGGTCAACGAGGGTAAGAAGGTAAAATAACATCAGACATTCTAGAAGCTTATATAACCAAAGGGTATAATAGTAATTTCTAAATTAATTAAAAAAACAAAGAAATATTATTAAATTAAATAATTATTATTATTATCAAACAAACAAATAATAATTAAATTTTAAAATATTAAATAATATTAAAATAATTAATAAAATATACAAAACTAAAATATAAAATAAAAAAATAAAAAAAAAGTTTATTAATTAATTAAATAAACTATAATTAAAAACATATTTAATAATATATATCAAATTAAAAAAACAAATAAATATAAATTAAATAAATAAAACAAAACAAAAACCCACAACTCAAACACCCATCTTCGATCATCATCATCATCTTCCACCCTCTCCCTCTGTCACTTCCACGGTTCCACCCTCTCTTCCACCCTCTCCCTCTGTCACTGAACAACAAAACCAGATGAGTCCGGATCGATAGATCGTCTTCTTCACTGAACCTCGACAGATCGTCGCACATCTTTTCCCGTCTCTTGGCCGTCGTGTCGATCGCCGATCTCCTCTAGCGATAGGAGATCGGCGCTATCTTCTTTCTCGCCCGTCGAAGATGAGCAACCGCCAGTGACCAGAGACGGAGCGATCGTCGGCAGAAGAAAAAGAAGAAGAAGAACACGATCGGTTAGGGTTTTATGATGAAGAGGTTTATTTTGTTCGCGATGACAACGGTGAATGACGTAGGAACATCGGAGAAGCATATTCGGCGGCCGATTGGGAAAAAATCTGGGTTTTTATTTTTGTGGGATCTAGGTTTTTAATTTAGATGAAGAAGATTGATTATGGTGATGGTGAAGATGATGGTTGAGTGGGTGTTGTGATCAAGATGATGATGGTGATGGACTGAGGGTTAATGATGGTTGAGTGGGTGTTGGGTTGATTGTGTTCTTGGTTTTCCAGATGATTTTTTTTTATTTTTTATTTTTTATGACGAGATGGATTTGGTGGAAGTCCAGATTGGATCTCCACCGTTCATCTCATCAGATGGATGGTGGAAATCCAATCTAGACTTCTTCCAAATCCACAATTTTTTTTAAAGTTTTTTTTAATTTTTTTTATGGAGAGATGGATTTGGTGGAAATCCAGATTGGATCTCCACCGTCCATCTGATGAGATGAACGGTGGAGATCCAATCTGGACTTCCACCAAATACACAATTTTTTTTTAATTCTTTTAATTTCGGTTTAAAAAAAAATAAAGGTAAAAGACATAAATAAGGGTATTTTAGTCTTTTCAGAGGGATCAGCAGTCATCAAGGGCAGAAGAGTCATTTTATACGCATGACATGTCAGAATCCGTCCTTTTAACGGATTCTGTTACAGAAGGACTAAAAGTTACAATAAAAAAAAACTGTGGACTAAACGCAGAATAAGGCAAACTACGGGGACTTAAATGCAATTCTCCCATTATTTTTTTAAAAAGGAACTGAACCGTCGAAACCAGAATCGAAACCGAAATCGCTGGTTCTGAATCAAAAACCGAAACCGTTGGTTCCAAATTGGAAATCGAAACCGTTGGTTCCAAATCGAGAACCGAAACCGGGGTCATGTCTAATTCCGAGTATGATTAACGATTGACCCTTTGATTTGACAATATATGATTTGAAAAAAATAGTTTAATTAAATGTTATAATAAACGTTTTTTAACATCAATTTGTTTATCATTTAAAAATAAAATTTAAATTAGTGGAATCAACCTACAAATAAAATTTTGATTGAAAAATAATCAATAAAAATTTAATAACAAGTAGAGGTTATATATAAAAATTATGCTTTTACTATCACATTCAAAACAACAAGAAGGTGGATAAGGCGTTCCATCTCTCTTGATTGTGCTAGGTTCGACGCCATGTAATCACAACAATTAAAATTGTGAATTCACGCAATATATCGTCCCTACAGGTTGTCAAAGGGGACGAACAAAAGTTTTAAGGGACGAATTTCAATTTTTGTCCCAAAGTACCTATTGCGACCCACCTGAGGTGACATAATTTGGGACGAATTTTATTCATCCCAATAGGTCTATAGGGACGATTTTTGGGCTATTGGGACGAAAAAAAATCGTCCCAATAGCCCTTTTTTTTTTTGTAGTGATCTCCCTATCGCCCCAAAGCATTTGGAGTGACCTCTGACAAGCCTCTGTGCTCACAATAGTTGACCCGAACTCATCGACAAATGTGAAGAGTTCTGGTAACAAGCAACCATGAGTGTGTAGCCTATTAATGAGTTCCTTCGCAAAAGCACCACCACTATTATCATTTCTAGAAGAGTCCCTAAGATAATTAACCCAATCAAGCAACCATTAGCATCGCTATCGATGGCAATAGCATTTAAGATGCTTGTCATTTGCTCATCCGACATACGAATAGGTCGCAAGACTTGAAACTCACCAAATTCTGGAAATTTACGAACTATGGTCGAAGACCCGCCATCTATACTGATCAAACGCTTGTTTAAAGTCCTTGAGATTTCATACAATTTAAGTGGCTTGGCAAACTTCATAGTCTCTGTGAGAAGACTAATTGTCCCTTTGCTTCCACCTTCTCCATCATCTATGCCTCCTCCTCGGTCTTATCCTTAATTAGCCATTTACTAATAATCATGTTGTTTGACATTTCTATTACTAGTATATACTCTAGGCTAAATAAGTGTGGTGTGTTGGACTAGTTGCTTTCATTTTAGGCTAAATGGAGGATTAAATCTTATGAACAAGTTGAGTTGTAATTTTGGTTGGTTGGTAGGTGGTTTCTAGATGTATTGAGAACTTAACATATATTTTTACTATCTTGTCTCGAAATTAAATGGATAGTGTATAATTTTAGCTATTTGTTTGCTGATGTTGTAGTTTTGGCTTCATTCGATTCATGTGATCTTGTTTTTAATAGTATGTACAAAATCTCATACGTGTGGATTGCGAAAATGTGTCTGTGCATGCGCCTCATTTTATTACATGGACTCTATATTTATCTAGGGATTTTGGTATGGCTACCGGATATAATGTATTTGATTAAAATGAAAATATTCACATCTATGTATAGTAACTTGGTGTATGTGTGTGAATGAGGTTGTTTATATTTATGCATTTGTATTTTATGTATCTTACTGTATACTAAATTCTTTTTCTACATATATTGATACAATCTAATAACATTTAGCTTACTTTAATGGCAATTCAATGTGAAATTGGGCATGTAATGTTGCTCCTACATACTACTGTTGCTTCAAACTTATGAAATGTCCATTCTCTATTTGATCATATAAACATTGATGAGTAATAAGGTATTATGTATTATTCCCGACTTGATCTTGACTTTCACAAAAGACATCTTCTTGGTTGGTTGGATTTTTTTTACTGTAGACAACATAGATGAAAATTTGAATATCATTATCTATCCTTTTTTTTTTCTTCATCATTATGATATCTATCCACCGATATTCGATTTTTTGTTTCTTTTTTTATAAGAAATTGTCATTTATTTCTATTTAATTTCATCTGCTCATCCGACATACGACCAAGTCCCAAGACCTAAAACTCACCAAATTCTTGATATTTTTGAACTATGGTCAAGGCCCGCCATCTATACTCATCAAACGCTTGTTTAAAGTCCTTGCATTTTCATACAATTTAAGTGGCTTGACAAACTTCATAGTCTCTCTGAAAAGCTAATTGTCCCTCTGCCTCGGTCTTCTCCGTCGGCTATACCTCCGCCTCGGTCTTCTCCTTAGCCATTTACTAATAATCATGTTGTTTGACATTTCTATTACTAGTATATACTCTAGGCTAAATAAGTGTGGTGTGTTGGACTAGTTGCTTTCATTTTCATTAGGCTAAATTGAGGATTAAATCTTATGAACAAATTGAGTTGTAATTTTGGTTGGTTGGTAGGTGGCTTCTAGATATATTGAGAACTTAACATATATTTTTACTATCATGTTTGGAAATTAAATGGATAGTGTATAGTTTTAACTATTTGTTTGCTGCTGTTTTACTTTTGGCTTTATTCTATTTATGTGATCTTATTTTTAATAGTATGTGCTAAATCTTATACGTGTGGATTTCGAAAATGTGTTTGTGCATGCGCCTCATTTTGTTACATGGACTCTTTATTTATCTAGGTATTTTGGTATAGCTACCGGATATAATGCATTTGATTAAAAGGAAAAGATTCACATCTATGTATAGTAACTTGGTGTATGTGTGTGAATGAGGTTGTGTATATTTATGCATTTGTATATTATGTATCTTACTGTATACTAAATTCTTTTTCTACATATATTGATACAATCTAATAACATTTAGGTTGCTTTAATGGCAATTCAATGTGAAAATGGGTATGTACTGTTGCTCCTACATACTACTGCTGCTTTAAATTTATGAAATGTCCCTCCTCTATTTGATCATATAAACATTGACGAGTAATAAGATATTATGTATTATTCCCTACTTGATCTGATCTTGACTTTCACAAAAGACATCTTCTTAGTTGGTTGGAATTTTTTTTACTGTAGACAACATAGATGAAAATTTGAATATCATTGTCTATCCTTTTGTTTTCTTCATCATTATGATATCTATCCACCGATATTCAATTTTTTGTTTCTTTTTGTGTAAGAAATTGTCATTTATTTCTATTTAATTTTTTTTTCTTCCAAAACTAGGATGTTACAAAATAATTATAAATGAAAAAAAAAAAAAAGCACGAGGATATATAAGATCATTGAAAATTATGTTTTGAATAGGAAAATTACTAATTTGTATGAATTTTAATTTAGTTAAAACCACTTTAGGTTTTTTGATTGATTCTATAAAATTGATGATTCATTTGTTGTTAATTTGTTATTGATTTTTGCGATGGTAGCTTATCGTTAAGATTGATTTGTGTTAATATTAAGTGATCAGAGCTTATCTTTAGTTGTTCTTGATTTGTGCAATGTTGATGGAGAACGATGACTTGGTACTACTTCATGAACTATCACACTGGTTGGAGATTCTCGGGGACCTCCGAAAACAACGATTGAAACTTAGGGGGGTGTATTGGTTCATGATTTTATTAGACAATCTAGAATTTCAAGATTTTTTAAAAGTCTTGAGGTATTGGATTGAAACTTTTAAGATTTTTTAAAAGTCTTGAAGTATTGGATCCAGACTTTTAAGATTTCTTAAAAGTCTTGAGGTATTGGATCCAGACTTTTAGGATTTTTTAAAAGTCTGGTGGTATTGAATTGGGATTAAGATTTTTAGGATTTCGTAACAAAATGGATTATTCAGACTTTTTTAGTGATATGTATAAATAGATAGAACTCAAAATTGTCTCGCCCTCTTCCACGATACTTTCCTAACTTTTTTTTCACTCTCTCAACTTCAGCTTCATCTTCCCAAAATGGAGGCCTGGAAGTGCCTTTCAAAACCATAATGAACCGGTTTGTCATTTTGTATCATTCCTTTTACATTCTTATACAAGTATCTTTTGTAGTCTCTCATGTTTATTATTTAAATTATGTTTTTTATTCAGAGCCAAGTACGCCCAAGACCTGAAATTGCACCTGACCAGAGGGAGAAGTTCTTGCAACGGCTTCAACAAGTACAGCAACGCAGTAACCTTCTTGGCATGATCAGATGTACAATATGCAGATGCTCGAGTCTGCATATTATAAACTTCCACAACCAAAGGACTCGGAACGTACCAGGAGCTACACTCCAGTATGGATGCACACAATTTGCACTTGTTTAAATTTGAGCATATATAGTATATAAGTTATTAGTATGTGGGTTTTAATTATCATTTTTGTTTTTTTGTCTTCTACAGAGGCACCCTGCTGTAACACCTCCTAGCTATCCTCAATCTCAGGCGCCCATTTTTGCAAAATGTGATCCCAGTTATTCTTGAAGTAGTAGAAAAAGTAAAGAGAAGTAAAAATTTTACCTTAAAAAAAAGCCCAAAAAATCTTGAAATAAAGTCTACATAATCCTAATAGTCTATGAATAAAATCTAAAGACTCTTTCAAAATCCTAAAAATCTAGTCTATATAATCCTAATAGTCTTTAAAATCTTACAAATCCATAAAATCCTTACACCAAAAAATTGTCCATTAAAATCCCAATCCAATACACCCCCCTTAAAGGTTGAATTGCATATATGAGGAAGTCGCCTACACTAAAATTGTTCCCGATTGTGTTTAGAGCTCGAGTGTTTTGGTAGAGTTTGAGAGCTTGAACAAAAAATCGGAGATCAAGGTGGTCATCACAAATTGGTAAAGCAGGGCATGCCTTGCTAAGCGTGGAAACTATTATCAATGAATTTGAAAGTGAAGTTAACAGATAGTGCATACTTGCTTCGACTCTGCCAATCATTCAAGTTGCCAATCCTTGAGTGTTTGAATTAGTAATTCTTATAAAGCAAACACAATGTTTTGATGGGGGTTTTATTTTGGCCGTCAAACTTGGGACACTCGTTCAATAGCTTGTTTCAATCCGCTACAATTCATGCTTTAAAACGATTCTTTATTTGATGGTGTTGCTGCCTCCACCTTCTCAATCGGCTGTGCTTCCTCTTCGGTCTCCGCCTTAGACATTTAGTAATAATTGTGCTATTTAATATTTTTATTACTAGTATATACTCTAGTCTAAATAAGTTTGGTGTGTTGGACTAGTTACTTTCATTTGCGTTAGGGTAAATGGAGGATTGGAATCTTATAAACAAGCAGAGTTGTAATTTTGGTTGGTGGTTTCTAGCTGTATTGGGAACTTGACATTTAGTTTGCTTTATTGGCAATTTAGTGTGAAAATGGGCTTGTACCTTTGCTCATACAACTTATGAACCGTCTCTCCTACTCTACTCTTATTGAGAAAATTATAGTGTCTATCAAAGTGATATGCCAAAACACTTGGTATGGATTAAACTTCATTGAAGCAAGTGTACACCATCTATTAAACTTCACCTCGAAGTCCTTAATTAAACCTCCACCTTAATATTTCATGTCTTTCACCTCTTAAAAATGATCATAACACTACGTTTCAGCACATTCAAGAATGTGATAGTTGGATGACTAGTACCAAGTAATCGCCGGTGTTCTCCGTCTCTATTTCGCATTGGGGGTTAAAAAATTAAATAGCACTTTTTTGAGGTGGTCTGGTGCAAATAGCACCACATTAATAAGTCTAGTTTAAATAGCACTAAAGTATGTGCTCGGACAAAAATACCCTCCTATTAGGCATCAGACATCTTTCATCCCCTTTAATTTACTGTCCCCACCACATTGCTTTCAACCCACTGTCCCCACCACACATTGCTTTCATCCCGTTGACTGAAGGAAAGAGGCGAGACAAGCAACAGCGACATCCACCGACGGCGACACTGCGAGGTCTTCGACGGCACCGGCGACAACATCGACGACTTCGACGACGCCGACGACATCCGCGACGACTTCGACGGTAGCTGCACGACTCCGGCGACACCTCCAACAGTTCCCTTCAATCACGCCTCCAACAGTTCCCTTCAATCACGGTTTGAGGTATGTTCATTTGGGTTTTGATTTCAAATTTGAAGTTGTTGATTATCAGAAATTAAACATTTATTGAATGATTTCCATTTAGTTTTTATTCTAAATGGATCCTCTATTTCTAGGGTGTTATTGTGGTTGAAGGTGTTATTTTTTTTTAATCAAATTGTGCTGTAGATTTTGGTGGTAGCACAAATATGAATCACAAAAATTTATGATTTTGGTAGATTTTGGTTGTTGTCCTGTTTTGGCTGTTCGTGGTGTGCCTGGGGTTTGTACTGGTGGTATGATGAACGAACCACTTACTTAGATAAATTGGCAAAATTGGTATGATGAACGAACCACTTACTTAGATAAGTGTAATTGGATTTTATATTTTTAATTAGTATCTTGTTGATGAATGGAAGAATTAAGTTATCTTTTTTGTAGGAACTTAATTCCTAATATATATATAAAACCCACGTGACTTGATGTGATTCTCAATACTCTTTAGTAATTAAATACTAAAATCATAAATCATAAATTATTTTCACTCATTATGATTAAATATTTGCTTTGAGGTGTTTCCTGCCAATTTACAGGGATCTCAATTCTCAATTCTCACATCATGATTTAGCAATATACATTCACCGTTCTAATATTGCATTCCATGTCCACATGTTGTTGTCTAGTTGTAGGCGCACTTGTGTGTCATTATGTAGGAGTCTATGAGATCAACCGACACATATATATTTGGTGAAAGCACTTCAACTACTAAGTTTTGATTGGCACATGGAGTGGTTGCCAAAGTGTGTCTGCTAATAGACAAACTGTGTTATACTGTTATCTGCACTAAATCAACAATTAGTGATCACAATATAGATGGAGATGAGCGGCACCTCATCGGCTTAGAAATTTATATATAGCCAACTGGGTATTCTTGTAAGTTATCAAAACATATTGTCATGGCAGTTTTCCTCAGGTTTTTCCTTCAAGCTTCTCTTCTTGTTTCATACCTTCTATGTTCTTGTTTAGAGAACACATATGCCAAAGAGCCTGGTGAAGACCAGCACCCTCATAGCCACATTGTTTCAGTCTCTTCTCTGTTACAATCCACCGTTTGCAACCGTTCCAGGAAAGTTTATATACTTTAGTGTTAACATTAGTGTTACAATCCAACAGAACAGTGCAGAGGTCCAGGATCCTCCAGTGGGGATACAAAACAGTCCTAATGTCCAGGATCCTCCATTGATGGCCCAGCAGACTTCTAAGGTCCTGTTTATCTCTGTTAACTATTTTTAATTTCTGGTATATTTATATGCTTGTATGTTTTGGGACTTATATCATATTTTTCGAGACTTAGTAAGGAATAGTCGAGACTTATTTAAGTATAATCGAGACTTATTTATATTTATTCGAGACTTATTTATTTATATTCTAGACTTATTTATTTATATATATGCTTGTCTGTTTTGGGGCTTATATCATACTTTTCGAGACTTAGTAAGGAATAGTCGGGACTTATTTAAGTATAATCGAGACTTATTTATTTATATTCGAGACTTATTTTTTTATATATATGCTTGTATGTTTTGGGGCTTATATCATACTTTTCGAGACTTATTAAGGAATAGTCGGGACTTATTTAAGTCTATTCGAGACTTATTTATTTATATTCGAGACTTAATTGTTTCTGTGAATTGTCAGGTCCAAGATCCTCCAGTGAATTGTAGACCAGTACGCTTGCGGAAACGGGGCTGGCAGCAGACTACTCCATATACTGACCCATGTAAGCCTAAGAGAGCTAAGTCGGCATCACATAAATTCAAGCCAGATGAAAAGGTTGATGCGGAAGTGTTAGCGGATTACGTAGCATTTAAGGAGGAACCAAATGGGAGGTAATTATAAGTTACAAGTTTTTTACATATATGTATGAATTATTTATGCATTTTCTAACCGTTTCAATTTTTTTGCCAGACGCGATGTAGACATACAACTCATAGTTGATGTCCCTTGGTTCGTTCAATTTGAGTCCAACAACAGTTTTTTGGAAGACACGGTATGAATTATACAAGTTCTTCATGATTGAAATTGTGAAGACCACATTATCTAACAATTATGTGTAGTTTCGTTTAATTGTCGTATATGTCCATATTTTGTACAGCATTTGGACGCCTATTTGAAGATAGTAAGGAAGCGTCAGCGCATGTTTCCTGACGTATATCAGCAGAATGTCAACATCATAGATCCATATTTCTACGTAAGTAATTGGTATTTCTAATACTTTAATTAATTAATTAATTTATTTATTTATTATAACTATGTGCATGCTTAAATGACAGACTAACATGGTAAAATGGTGGGAGAAAATGATGCCTGCTGGAACAACGGACAAACCTTCTGAAGAATGGCCAGTGTTGTCTTACAAGTGGACCGCCGAACAAATTGCATGGGCGAGAGGGAAAAACGTTGGCGGCTGTCGTCCGTGGAACGAGGTCGATACGGTATGTTATGATACAAATGGAATTCAATTATTCTTAAATGGAAATTGGAAAAAGGTATTCATTTATTCTTTTTACATTTACCACCTGATATTATTATTCATCCTCTTTCGTTTGTATTTGATCCAGCTATTAATTCCGGTGAATGTTGGAGGCGGTCATTGGTTAATGGCTAAAATGGGACTAACACTGCGATCCATCCGTCTATATGATCCAATGGGGCAGCCAGATGAGTACCAAGTCCGCAATCAACAACTTGCTTGTTTACGGTGGTTTCTGCCTTCAATGCTTAATCAAATTTGTTTTTACAAAAAGAAACGGAAGGGCACAAATATGAATCCGGACCCATTTCATATGGAGTTAATACCACCACATAACTTTTCCCAACAACAAACTAGGTAAGTAACACAACTATAATGTTTACATAGATTTGAAATCTTTATTCTATTTATAAGCAAATTAACTTCTTGTAAAAAATTTTACAGTGGCAATTGTGGAGCACTCACATTAGCATTGATTGAGCATACTGTGGCAAAGAGAAAGAAGTTGAATTGGACTGATGAGCAAATGCCTCATATTCGACTGAAAATGGCTGTGGAAGTTTTTTCAAACTCCATTGTTTCGGTCTGGTGAATGCGATTACAATGGATGGATATTTTGTTTATTACGGACGGATGTATGAATGTATTTATCATGTTTATTAACAACGGTTGGATTTTTTGGTTACGGACGGATGTTAATCAAGTTTTTAGATTACTTTTGAATGGTTATGTTGGATAGAATTGTGACATAGACATCTATAGATTGACTGTGTTTATAATGAATATTTTTGAATGAATGGAATTGAACGGTCCATTATCAATGGAAAAGGGGTTTATTTATTTATTTTATGGATGGTTTTGTTGTAAGTCAGTCTCGAATTTATTATATTCGGGACTTGATATCCAATATTCGAGACTTATTCAGATTATTCGAGACTTATTACAATTATTCCGAGACTTAATAGGTACTTTCGAGACTTATTACAATATATTCGGGACTTATTTGGTTATTTTGAGACATACTGGGTACAAATGATATTTTGTATTACAAATCTTTACACCTACAATAATGAATTTTATAATGCAACATAACATCTACTAACCATCCACATGCAAATTACAAACCAAGAAATGTCATTTAGCTTTTACAAATGATAAAGTGGATGTCCATACATATCATCTAGAAAGTACGCTTAATGACAATGGAAGCATTACAGTCATCCAGAAAGTGAGATAAAGTAAAATAAATTCATTAGAGTCATCCAAGGATTTCATCCTTCTTTGGGCAAGTTTTTTTGTTGTGCCCGACTTCATGGCACAAACTACATTTCCGACGGTATTCATCTGGAATGGTACTGCTGGAACTGGGGCCCGGATTCATACACCGTCGTGAATTGTGACCATGTGTTCCGCATTTTTTACATTTTTGTTTACTAGGCCTCTCGGAGGCGGAGGCAAATCGAGTTCTTCGGGGCCGACCAGATTGTGTATGAATATCAGGCGGTAACACGACCCGATCTCTGATGTCTTCTGGAACTACCCAAGTATTTGGATGACCCACTGGCATGATAGGTATAGAATATGCATCGGCAAGGACTTCCTTTTTGTAGTAATCCACACATAAGGAAGTGTAATCCAAGTTTCGCTCCCTGTGAATTTAACAACAAATAACATTCACCGTAATTGCAATCATAGAATAATTGTTATTGAAGAGCAGAACAAAAAAATAAAAATAAATAAATATATACCTAGCAGCTGCAAGTGCATGAGCACAAGGTAGTTGATCAAGATCGAAAACCTTGCATGTGCATGTCTTTTCCAACAAGTTAACTGTCCATTGGTCTCCTCGTAGCTTCACTAGAAATATGTTCCAATCAACATGAGTCGCAATCATATGATTACATTCAGCTATTCGCTCCGCAATCTCCTCATGTGCAGCGTCGGTGAGTTGAGAACGCATGTTTAACGCGTTTTGGTGACGATTATAAAACCATTTTTGGAGCATGTTCCTAATGAACTCCGCCAATGTCATCACTGGTAATTTACGAGCAAATCTTAAGCATGAATTAAGACATTCAGCAACATTGCTTGTCATCATGGAAAATCTCCTCTGTGGACAATAGACACGTGACCATTTCTGAGGTCCGATTTCCATAACATATTCATATGCGTTCTTATGCAGCTTCTTTAACTCTTCCATCTCCCGTTCATAATCTAGTTGCCTGTATGCTCTAGCAGCCTGTTGAAATATGTCTGCAACATCCTTTCTGTGGAACCTTTTCCTTATATTCTCGGAAATGTGCCAAATACAAAATACATGGGTTGCATTTGGGAAGACATTTTGTATCCCAACTTCAATGCTTGCATGACGATCGGATACAAAAACCAAATCATCAATGTGGCCAAGTGCATCCTTCAATATCTGTAGAAACCACTCCCATGAACTATTATTTTCTGAATCCCCATATCCAAATGCTATAGGATATGTTTGTTCATTTCCGTCTTATGCTGTGGCCACAAACATTGTACCCAGGTATCTCCCCTTTAAATGTGTACCTTCAACAGCAATAACAGGACGCATACATCGGCGGAAACCTCTAATTGAAGCTCCAAACGACATGAAAAAGTACAAAAACTGATTTTCATCCGTGCATTGTATATCCGTGATTGTGCCATTATTTTGTTCTTCAAGAACATGAGCAAACAATGGAAGCAACTGGAATGACTCCTCATGTGTTCCATATGTCAATTCAAATGCATACTGCAAGGATGTGTGTGCCTTACTGTACAATAATTGGATGCCATACATAGACTTTATATCTGCAATTATGTCTCTAGGACACATGATACGTCCATCGTGGTCTTGAAGTCTAGGAGCTACAATTTCACCAATGATGATTGCACTAGCTTGTCGGTGGCGCCGGTGAACTTGTTCCAATGGACAGGTGTGCTTGTTTTCAAAACTTCGTACATGAAAGTATGTCCCCTCAGACAACCTAACTGCTCTTAATTTCCAGTTACAATTTTCATGTTTGCAAACCAAATGTAAAATGGATTTGTTCGACCGTTTCACCTTCCATTCACAATTCTCTCTTAATGCATGCATGCCTACTAACCGTTTAAAATCCTTCTTCCTTGGAAAAAATTATCCCTTGTAAATCAGACTGTTAGGTGTTCTTGGACCCATGGTGCTCATGTCGCCAAACGAAAATGACTCTGATCCAGGAATAACCCACGTTGTTGTATTGTTCGAACTAGAAATGAACTCTCCTTCCACACATCTTCCTGATGTATGATGTTGTTCAGGACCATCACCAACGTCAAAACGGTCATCTAACGGCTGTTCCAACTCACAATCAACACGAGGTACGGTATGAGGTCCATCACGGTCAACTGCCTCGTACGAATCATGGACAACATTATCAGATTGCCGTGTTTCTATGGGGTTTTGATTCATTTCAATGTCATCACCTATGACATGTTCCTCACATCTTCTTTCAACAAGTGTAACACACACTTTTGGAATTACCTTCTCTTCCCCTAGTAGAAACTGAACGTCATCATCATCCGCTATCATAGTGCGACATGTACTGTCTGGACCAACGGATATTGATTGTATGTCAATTTCATACCTATTCGGATCATGTTTCACAATGGCCTTTACAACCCCCAACAGTTCTTCATTTGTCAAATTCTTCCGGACATATACACCTTTATTAACGGCGCCGACATATCTTTGGCTTCCATCGGGTAGTTCATTCCATCGTCCATTATATGATATCAATATTCTAACACGATCCATCGTCCTGGAAAAAAATAACACTATCAAAAACCATATGAAAACTAGTCAAAAAATTAATGTTAAACTAATTCATCCCAGTAAGTCTCGAATTTTTCCATTTAAATCTCGAAATAGATAAAAATAAGTCTCGAAAAGGTATAAACAAGTCTCGATAATATATAAATAAGTCTTGATAATATATACATAGGTATCCAACATTATAAGTCTCGATTATAGCATAAAAATATGTCCCGAAAATAACAACGTTAAGTCTCGAAAAAATAAAATAAGTCTCGAAAAACATACACTATTCCAGCAAATCAGATCGAAATGGAGAATTAGTTTCAGTTCAGCATCAACATCTAACAAATTGAAAGTGCAAGTTTCCAAACCAGAACTAAAAAAAATGTCATTCACGAGTTAATCCCATACTTTATGGAGGAAATGTACCTTATCAACTCTTCCAATAATCCAAATAGCTTGTCAAGATCTGAAATTAAATATGGAGAAATTGCATGAGTTCAACATAAACATCTAACAAATTCAAAGAGCAACCTTGAAGACCAAAACTGAAAAAATTGTCTAACAAATGAACGGGTTTCTTCAAATTTACCTTCCAAAAATCCAATTACGTTGTCTGAATCTGAAATTACTGCACGAAATTACTCTTCAAGAATGGAAGATTGAGCTGAAAACTGAAACCTAGTTGAGCTGAAATTACTCTTCAAGAATGGAGGATTGAGCTGAAACCGAAAATGGAAGATTGAGCTGAAACCTAAGTCGACTTTGGTCAAGAATGGTGCTTGAAAAGTGAAGATGGAAGAATGCTCTGTGTTTTGGAAGAAATGAGTTCACTGTTTGCCAAAGTGAGGGAAAACGAAAATTGAAAATGAAAATGAATAGTGGACAAAAGTAATAAAAGTGGACAACAGTAAAATTAGGGGCATTTTGGTCTGAATTCCTTTTTTAGTGCTATTAAAACTAGGCTTATTAATGTGGTGATAGTTGCACAAGTCCAAGTTTTATAAGTGCTATTTTGCCCCATTTCCTCTTCGCATTGGCTACCAGCGTACAACTTAACATAAATCAAGATCCCAAATTTATGGATTATTACTACTTTTCTAAAATTAATTTGAAAAACTTAAACTAAATTATAGGTTTTTGATCAACAAGGGGCCCCACAATGGCCATGGCCTCTCCTACTCTAAAAAAAACTTGATTTTTGTCTCATAAAAATTATATATTTTTCTTATTTTTTTTATTTTTTATTTTTTTTTTAACCTCTCTCAAATATTTTATTTTAGTATTGTGACTCCTCCAAATAACTTATTGTGTCAACCTCAATGATATAGGTATGAGGAACATACCATTGAGCCGTTTTTTTGTTTTTGTTTTTTTAAATTTTTATTTATTATTTTTAATTACAATATTTTATAATTGGATTTAAAAATTGAGGGCAAAATGATCATTTTTCACCCACAACAGCCTTTTTAACAGATTAAGTTACGAGAGTTTTTTTTGACAATACAATTTTTCTTTATACACTTCTTTTCTAAATACACTCCATTCTCAAAATTTAATTTAAAAAAAATTCTGAAGGCACTTCATTTTGTTCTAAGATTATCTTTTTTATCTTTTGGCACTCCGATTCTAAAGACACTCAATTTTATTTTAATAAAAGTTAGGACGAACCATCGTAACCTTTGGATTCATCCGAGGAGTAATCTTTGAAAGTTCTCACGGTGTGTTAAATATTAATCTAGAGGGGGGGGGGGGGGGGGGGGGGGGGGGGTGAATAGATTTTAATGATTTTACCCAATTTTTCGTGTATAGTCAAGATTACGAAAATACCCCTAATAGTCAATAAAATAAAGCAAGTGTAATAAGATGCGGAAAAATAAACAACACTTGATTTTTATGTGGAAATCCTCACGGGAAAAACCACGGGCTAATAAGCGAGCCACACTAGAACCTCAAATCCACTAAATGTGCAAAACGATTACAACCTAATCCCAGAAGTAATCACACACCTATCTAATCTCGGTATAAGTGGACCTAATCCAATTGCTTGCGATCTAAGCAACCTAATCCCGGAAGCTACACACAAGACTTACTTCTCAATGAAGAGATTAACACCCTAAGTGAATATGTGAATATCCAAAATGCAACATAGAGCAAGGGAACCCTATATGCTTATCTAAGATGATGATTTTGCAATAAAAACAATCCTAGATATTAAGAACTAAATGACATGTCAAATAGTTTAGATAATCATAGATTATAAAAACCTAGATATCTATCACAATACAACACTCAATCAAATCAACACAACAATCTCTATCTTGAATATTAGAATCTAATCTAAGAGCAATCAAGTAATGAAAGAGATGCCATAATAAATAAAACACTAATTATATGTGATAATAGTGAAAAACTTACCAAGACAAGTGTGATGATGAAAGACCCATGCAAGCAAGCATCCTAGATATGCTAGAAGATGCTAGATGAATTTTGATGCATATGAATTTTGGTTTGAGTGTTTAAATGAGCAAACTTGGTTGCTTTCTCTTTTAAAAATCTCTCTTTTAAAAATAGGGTTCTTGATGATTAAAGAGTCACATTCAAAACAAGAGAAAGTAATGTATTTATAGGCATGAAAAACAGAGCATGTGAAAAGACAAGTTTGCCCCTGAAACGCACTGATCGGCGGTTTCAATCGGTGGCTAGACCACCGAATTGAGCCCGAGAAGAATAGAGCATCATTGGTCGTTTCATTCGGCGGTTTTGAAACCGCCGAACCAACCGCAGAATCAAACCCGAGAGATTAAATCAATCAGGTATGATCGGCGGTTTCGAACTGCGGTCATGGTCGCCGATCATAACCGCAGAATTGATCCAGAGGTCTCTAGACTCAAACGGCGATTTCATTCGGTGGTTAGGCCGCCGATCATAACTGCCGTTTCACCAAAAGAGGTGAAATCAAAGGAGAAGCCAAGGGCATTCTCCATAGGCGGTCTTCACACAAACCAAGCACATACTAGTGCAAGCGTGGACGTTTCCGAGCAATATCGGGAAACGAATTACAAGACACATAAACACACACAAAATACAACATTAAAGTGCAAGTGTGAAATGTGACATGTGAAGAGTATGCACACAAATGCAAGAATGCTAAGTGAGTGTGTGCAATCTAAATCTCTTCAAAGAAAGAACTAAGCACTAGAGATTATACTTTTGACGTGCTTGTCCCTTGACCTTGAGGTCTTGAAAGGGCCTTTGAGCTTGATTCTCAAACTCCTAAACTACCCTTACATAATAAACCCCAACATGTGGTTTGTTCACGAAATAAACCAATCAAAGAATGAGAATCCTTACAATCTTTTTTGAATTAAATTATTAAAAAAATAAATTATCTCTTCTTAACCATTAGATTAAATATTACATAGTAAACACCCTCTCCTAAATTTTTAATTACCATATTAAACTCTTTCTCCTGCGATACATATCTCTAACTTTCTATCTCCTTTTCTTTTCAAGCAAGACTAACAGTTAAGAAAACAAAAAACTTACAAATAAGCTTGATTTTTAGGAACCGTATATATGTATATATTAAAAAAATAATAATAATAAAAAAAAAAGAAACTCAGAAAATAAGTACCCTGTTTTTCAAAAAAAAAAAAAATTCGAAATATGAAAATGTCTTTTGTTAATTTTGTAGGTATGTGATTATCTGGAGAACTTTAATTATTTCATTAGTCATAGACATTCTAAGTTTAATAGAATCAAGTTGCAACAAATCAAATTTTCATATATTTATATTTTTTTTCTTGAAAAACAAGGTATTTGTATTGACTTTTTAATATATATATTGCTGTTAGTAAAAAATCAAAATATTCATAAATTTTTTTTCTTTGACTATTAATTAGAGATAGATCGAGAAAGTATAGAAATAAGATTTTTTTTTTTGAAAAATGGGGAGAGAGAGAGAGAGAGAGAGAGTGTGTGTTTGTGTGTTTATGATAATAACAAATTTATGAGAGAGAGTATAATACATAATATTTAATCTAATAATTTAGGAGAGAGAATTTCTTTTTTTTAACAATTTAATTAGTTTGGAGTGTATTTAGAATTTTTTTTTTTTTTTGTTTTGTAATTTTAATTCAGGTTAAAATTGTCAATAATTAAAAAAAAAAAATTAATTGGAGTGTAAATAGATAATTTGTGGATTGTAAGGAGAAGATTTCTTAAGTTACAGTAAGGGGTAAAACCACGAATCCTTAAGTGACGCCGCAAATAGCGGATGGAATCCTTCAAGTGAAGTTGTCCTCATATGTATTCAAGATTAGAGAAAAGTTGGGTTTTATTAGTTTTACTTTGTATAATTTTAATAAAAATTGTATGTCTGTTTAGGTAATTTGATAAAGGAAAAAAAAAAAAAAAAGATATTAAATAATTTAAAAAGTGAGGTATAAATAGTTCAGTTACGGGTGTACCGATATCACCACTTAAATAGATAATTTGTGAATTGTAAGGAGAAACTCCCTTAAGTTACAGAAGTGGGTAAAACCATAATTCCTAAATATTGATTACAATGAAGGAGACAAGGAAGCAGCAGAGCCCCTGCCAAATTTTTGTAAGAAAATTATAAATAGTCATTGAATAGAAATTTGTGAAAGTTATTTTGTAGAGTATTTAAGACAAACAAATCTAATTTATAGCATAAGTAAAAATTCCCACAAAATCCTTCATGTCATTTATATATATATAGAACCAGTAATTTGAGTAGCCAACAATCCATTTAACTTATTTTACAAGGTCATATTCTATCTACAACTGCATCAAACAATAATTCTTTGAATTAGCTTAGGAGATATACCATACCGCCATATGCAAAGATCCAACTTTAGCAGCCCATGAGAGTCGAAGAAACTCGATGGAACTAGAAGGGATCCCTGCACTGAAGGAGGGCAATTTACCCGGCTCTCCATGCTGTTTGTGTAAGACTGGAATCTAACTGTGCTCCCTCCAGGTCTTGCCAGAATATCATAGAAGCATCCTCCCTTCTGTGAGGGCGCAATACAGCTAAGTGAAATCACATTCCCAATAATTTCAGAGCGATTGTGGAGAATAAATAGGGCACCATAGATCTCTTCTTGAAGAACAAGGAATTCCTCATTGATATTTAAGGTAACATGTGAGACTTTATTATACCGGAATTGGACAGCTGAGTTCTTATGTCTATCCATAAAGTGTTGGTATAACCGGCTACAGGTACCAACAAAACTGCAATCAGAAAGGGGGCACCAACATGGTGCATGGTGACAAGTCTTTTCATGATCATTCCTCTGACTGTAACTCATTGTTTCTTTGCATCCATACTTACCGTTTTTGCATATTACTTTGACAGATTCCAAAACTTTCTCAATGGCCCTGCAGCGATTATACCCAATAGGAGAACAGCAAGAGGGGCATTTATTCCTAAGTTTGGAGCAGCAGGAAGAGCATGCTACATGCCCATTTTCACACTGAATTGCGATTAAAAACATGCCAAAGGTTATTAAATTGCATCAATATTAGTACAAAAAGAATTGCTTGTGCACAGAAGGTTATCAGACAGAGTTTAGTATGCGAACATTTATGAATATGGATATATAAGTGCAAGCGAGCGTGCACATGCACCCCTAAGTAACATAGATCCTTGTACCAGTATTGGAAATGATTGGAAAATGAATATTTTCCATTAAGCCAATATCCTAAGGTAAGCGAAGAGCCCATGTAAGAAAGCACATCCACACCCACATATTTCAAATCCACACACGTGATATAAGAATGCATTATGCATATATTTATGTAGGATGAGGATCCACTCCTCACCTAAGCTGGTCCTAAGCTTTCCGGGATCTTTGTCCAATTGGCAGTAAAGGAAGTGAAGGGTCGATATCTGTTTAGTGTTTATTTTCCACTAAACCAAACCTAAAACCAGTAGTTTCAGCCACATTGTTGGCCTTTCCTTCAATTTCTATATCCAACAACTGACCTACCAATCTTTATTCATCCAAATACTAACACACAAATCTGTTGGGGAAAAAAATATATGTTGAATGAAGAAGAAATTTGTTTCAAAATCATATTTGTTCTTTCTGCCTCACTCCCAACCAAAAGTTTCAATCTTAAACATGATTTCTCTCTTTAAAATGCTCGCTTTCTCCCTCTACATAAATATACAGAGAAACTTCGATTGGAGTTAGCTTTTCTGCATATATGAAAATTATATAATTAAAAAATGAAAAAAAAAAATCAACGAGTGAGAGACATGGAATTTTTTTCATCTTTTCTCTCTGCCTCTCTCCAACCAAACATCGTCTAAATTTCCTATGTCATATAAGTTATAATGCACTTTGGGTAAAAAAAAAAATGAAGAATTGTTCTATGGAAATGCATGCCCAAAATAAGACAATTGCGCATAAAGGGGTTAAAAACTTAAATCTTTAAACCATGTTAGTTCTCTACTCCAACAAAAACACTCCCAGTAGATACCTAATTAGTCCAGATCAACTCTTCTTATGATTTTGGTATGATATGATCAAAAAATACAAAGATGATAGTACTTAACTAGGAAACGTATCTACACAGGAAATTTAATTCCATCAACAGATAATGTAGGTGTAGCAGTACAAAAAAGAGGAGAGTTAGCTAACATTCTATATAAAGTCTCCTTATTCGCTCAATACCTCTTATAGTAAAACTTCATGTCTATTGAAAATAACCAAGTGCCAAACTTCAAAGCAAATACACATAAAATGATCATAGTTCTTAACATCAATATAAAACTGCCAACTGCTTCACTTTTGAATAGAAAATGTCCCAAATCCAATTTCCATTCATGTGATTTCGTACCACAAAGTTCAGCAACGTATTGCAAAAGAACCTTAAATGGAAAAAAATAATATTAATATGTTTAAAAGATGACTTTTAAGGTGCATAAATCCATGAGATTCAATGTTCTAGTATACTCCATGATAAATTGATAATACATAGCCACAACATAGTTTTCAAAGAAAAAGCTAGCCACTGATTTCACTTATTACATTTCAGATTTTGGAGCAAAGCTGTTTATTTAATATCAAAAAGCTTAGCTAGCTTCAAATTAATTCAGAAGTTATAATTTAGACTCAGAATGGAAAAACGAGGAAACTCTATATCTCGTCAACCTTTACCAGGTAAGAAACAGTAATCTATTCCATAATAATTCATTAAATATCCTTGTGATATTATACAATGTTTGACAAACCACAGGTCCACTTAAATTTGTGTGGTAAGAAGAGCATATCAAGTTGAAACCTAATAAACATTTCTCATCTTACCATTGTGGCATTGGGTGAGATTTATTATCTACTTTGCAAGCATTTTTTCCCATTTAACTAATGTAAAAGAGATAATGATCCTAAATGAAAGATCGATATTATCGTCCGAAGATCCTGTAATATGGGATTAGAAAGAAGAATTTGCGGCTTCAATAAACTGCAAGATTTAAACTTCTTTTTATGAAAGTTTACTGGTGTCTTTGTTAATTACTCCATAAACTCAAAGACTTGGGTAAGGACTAAACAAATAATAAATAGCACATGAAGAAAAATATTTATAAGCAAACAAATGATGCATTTTGCTTTTTAATGCAAAGATTCAAGAATCAAAAGAAAAAAAAAAATAGGAAAAAGGAGGCAAGAGGGGTCAATAAAAAAGAAGCAATCTGCGCCTCAAACTGAAACCTAGGATGCAAAAACAACCAAAACCCAAAACAATCTCAACACACTAGCTCTCAACTTTATGCAAAAACAATCTCAACACACTCCAAGAACAACCAAAACCCAAATATATTATCATACAAAAAAATAAAAAATCTCAAAACACCTATCATTTCATGCATACCCAACTGAGAAAACCTCCATATGAACCGAAATTACACATAAATAAATGCGAAAACAAACCTGAAAGACAGGTATGGTTAAAGGGTCAAAGCAAATGAAGCAATCGAGAACTTCTGGATCTGTCAGCGTCACAGAGATGGACCCATTTCGAGAGGCTCCAACCACATCGGTCCTGTCTCTGTTGTTAGCAGAGCTTCCATGTTGTTCAAATTCTTGGTTGTTGTCCTCTCCGTCTTCTTCTTCTACTAGGTAAGCAACAGTTGCCTCCAATTCTTCATCGGTAATCCCTTCAATGACGGCGGTCTGAGGCTCGGATTCTCTCCTCTGCCTCTTCTGGGTCCTGCTGCTTGGTCCTTCTCCTTCTTCTTCTAGTCTTCCCACAGAAAATTTAGCCATCTCTCTCTCTCTCTCTCTGCGTCTCATGATATATATATATATATTAAAATCTATTTATTTAAGTGCCTGTTTGGTAAGGTCAAAAGTGCTTTAAAAATACGAAAAGCACTTCTTGAAATCTTCCCAAATTTCGAGCTTCCTTTTAGTAGTGGTAAAATAATTTTTTTTGTAATCTTCAAAGCACTACTAATTAATAAATTTCGCTTGGGTTTGAAGTTTGATTGTATTATAGTTCTGGATTATATTTTTCATAAATTGTATTGATAATTAAAAAATAACGGATAGGTATAGACGTATAGTTAATTCATAAACAATGAACAACCAATCTTATATTGGTATAAATTGTATAAGTTCGATTTATGGTCATTAGATCCTCTCAAAAAAGATCTACTAAATTTATTGTTCCAAATAATCTATTAGCCCCAAAATTTCAAAACCTATGATTTTGATGATCGCAAACAAATTGATTAGAGATAATGAGTGTATTTATACGGATATAGCAATTGAAAGAGTTCCAATAATCAAGGAAGCATGGATAAGCTTTTGACACATGTATTAGCCTTCCTTAGGTTAGATATTTGGTTGTAAAGTATGAAATTTAATTGCTTAGACTTTGCTAAAGCGTTCATTACATTTTTCTCTAAGTCTATTATGCATTTGAGTCACCTTTTAAATATTGTATAATGGGTACTTAGTCCCTTACAAAGGTCTCACAAGCTTTACAATTAAAAATCCTAATTAATTGACCTTATTTTCTACCCTATTTTTTTTAATGGGAACCAGATAGGAGCCTGGATAAGGACAGTTGTTCGATAATGAAAAATGTATCTTCGACGCTAGTAACAAGAAAGTTGTGATTTCCCACTACAAATAAAGTCCATTTTCTTACTTCATGACCTCTAATAACCATAATCAAAATGCTTTCAAGGGTTCAACTAATCCCATAATCCATTTGAGTTTATTAATTTTCTTAGCGTTGAAATCCATTCTCATCCAATCCGTTTGTTTTGCAATTTTAGAAGTAAATTTGAGTTCACAAACTTATTTAAAGCTTTAGAAGCTCTAAAAAAATTAGAAGGAAACAACAAACAAGTACTAGAGGTGGCATACCAAACAGGTACCTAGTTTTCTGAAAACGACACCGTATAGACTTTCAAAACGGCACCGTTTAAACGACAACGAAATATCACAAACACAATCTCTTGAACTCCCCAGAGAGTACATTTTTCTTTCTTTTAACTTTCCCAGCGAAGAAAAATGGAGATGAGTTTAACATGTGCGGCAGTGTCTTCGGTTTCGAAGCCACTCTGCTTCTCAAACCAAGCGCTTTTGAAAAAACACTTTCTGACTTCTAACAACAGCAATCAAACTACTTGTAAAAATGTCAATAGCACCAGCACAAGTAGTAGTAGAAGGAGATCCATCTGTCTAAAAGCTAGTGGACAGACCTTGTCTACAGACTGGGATGTCTCCAGTTTCTCTGTTGGTAACACCACTTCGGCTCCGTGGCTTCCCAGATTCGAAGAACTTAACACCACCAACATGCTTCTTCGCCAGAGAATCATCTTCCTTGGCTCGCAGGTCATTCTTTGTATATCTTTTTGTAGCTTTTTAAAACTATATAATTGACTGTTTTCCCGGCTTAATTGTTCGATTTTTTGAAGTGGGTTCTTGCTTATTTAGTGAGGTAGAGGTATAGCAAGTCAGGTTGTTGGTGGGTATTTTGCTGTTGTTTTCTTGGCTTTTCGAGATAGGTTTGACTGATTATTAGCTGTTTATATATATATATATATATATATATATATATATATATATATATATGCATGATTGATTGTTTTCTCGGCTTAAGTGAGTTAGAGGTATAGCAAGTCAGGTTCTTGATGGGTATTTTGTGGCCTTTTTTGGCTTTTGGAGATGGGATTGTCTGGAAATTTGAATTGTGCGACTTTTTTTTTAATTTGGAGGATTCTGGTCATTATAGTGCTGGATGATGAATGGTTATGGATAAATTATGGAGAATGTGTAGGGAATTTATGTTTCTGCTGTCTGTTAGTTTAACCACAGCTGGGTTGATGTTGGGCAGGTTGATGACTTGACAGCCGATTTCATCATAAGTCAACTCTTATTTCTGGATGCAGAAGACTCTACAAAAGACATCAAGTTGTTTATCAATTCACCTGGTGGCTCTGTTACTGCTGGTAAATATATGAGTTTGTCTATTATTATGCTTGATTCTACAATTATGTTATTAGTTCCTCTCATATTTTTGGATCTTATTGGTATAAGTTCTTATATAGAGCTGGGATTCTCTTGTGCGGAGATTTTTCATCAATGATGTAATTTCAGGCTTTCAGGCTGAAATTAAGGTTTGATTTTTGTGGCTTAACAGTACTAGTTTGAGTATTGGCAGATTAAGCTCCTCAGATGACAGTAGCTTAGACAGTAGTTTTTGTTGCTTATGTCTAGATAAAGCCTGAATACCAATTTGAGTAAATGTTCAACGGAGAAGCATAGCAAAATGAAGTTTAATGAAAATTTGGGTAATTATGAGAATGCATTTTACTCCCTAGTCATTAATGAAGTTAGACTCATTGATATTTATCAAGCTTAGCTAAGGTTGATGAGTTTTTCTATGAGAGAGAGAGAGAGAGAGAGAGACTCCCTAGTCATTAATGAAGTTAGATTCATTGATATTTATCAAGCTTCAAGTTTGGCTAGCTAAGGTTGATGAGTTTTTCTATTTTAGAGAGAGAGAGAGAGAGGTGGGGTTGGGGTCTATTTTGGAATTTTCAGGTCAAAGTGACAGTTAGTAGTGACAGAGACTGAGAGATCAGAGATTAGTTCTCAAAACATAACATGAATGTGTAAACGGCTGTATCAGCTTTTATGATTTTTTTTAATGCACTTTTTTTTACTGTATTTTTATTTCTTTTTTCTTAAAAATAATATAATTATTGTTCTAAAAAAATATAAATATATTGACAGTTTGGCCAGCTAAGCTTCACGTGGCAATAGCAATGAGTCTGTCACTTCATATATTTTTACTTTTGTTCGTAGTGGCACCCAATTGCTATTCATCATTGATTCTAGGGCTAGGAGGAATAGTTGCTGGTTCTGATGAAATAATGAAATCAACGGTGTAATTTCATGTGGTGAGGCATTGAGGCTTCAGGTGTAAGGAAGCAAAATACCATGATTTCATATAATGCGGCAAGGACTCTCTTGAAGTTGATAATCAGTTCTGTTTTCTATGTTAATTTTAGATATTTCACATTTGCTTATCAGCTTATGTGAGTTGTATATTTGACCATAGTCCATTGTTCTTTGTCAAGGCTTCATCGGAAGGGTCTGAAAAAATCCTATGATTAATGGGAAAAAAGGCTGAATCATTGAGGATGGAGTGTATAAAAGGTCTTTTTGATGATTTAGATGGCTGGATTATGCACATGGTAGTTGTCTACTTGTCTTTGGTATTTTGCTTCTCGGGGAATTACTTACTGTGTGTGGTAGTTGTCTCTCTTTCTTTTCCAATCCCACTTGACATATCCACAATTTTTTCGGAAAGTAATATGGATACTGGTTTAACAAGGGACGGAATAAAATGTTTTTTCACTCAATGGCTATGGTGGTCTTGCATGAATGCTTATGATTTTATGTGATAACCGCCAATACCTAATTTGGGGTTAATCAAGGAGGAACGGAAAATAAACTTACCAGGGTTTTTAACAAAAGGTTTACACTATGAGTTGCTTATGGTGGGATCTGAAATTGGATAATGGTGTCTCTCTCTCTAGTCTCTCCCCCTCCCTCCCTCTCTCTCTCAATTCACATATCCACACTTTTTTTTTTTCTATCCAAGTTGAAAAAAGAATAATAGAAGAAGAATACTCAATCTTGAATTATGATGATAACTTATTATTTCTTACAAAGTAATATGGGTGCTGGTTTAGCAAATGGATGGATTACTACCAAACATGTTAAGCAGTAAATAAAATGCTTTACCGTTAAACTGCTGTTTGTTCTTGCATGAATGTTTATAATTTTATGAGTAACAGCCATGACCCATTTGTGTTAATCAAGGAGAAAAGGAAAACAAAGTTAACAGGTTTTTGTCAAAAGCTTTGTAGTATGAGTTGTTTATGATGGGATCTAAATTGGGTAATGGAGAATTTAATTAAGGTTCTTTTGCATTTGAAGAAATCTAAGCTTATATTGCATAGTCTTAAGACCTAAATTTTACATCAACTAACTACTTGTTTGCTCCTAATATGAAAAAGGATGGTTGTGTGTTAGAGACAGTGAATGATAAATCAATAATTGCAATCTAATTTGCTTAGATGGGCATCATGGGCCAAGACAGATTAAATTGGCCAAAAAAATCCATTCAGGTCGAAGGAATTGCAATTTGCAATGTAAATGTTACTGTGTTGTCTTGAGTTGAGTAAATTTAGAAAATGCTTGGTTAGCTTCTAATTGTTATTGTTATGTTGCCATTTCTGGGTGCATGCAGGAATGGGAATATATGATGCAATGAAGTTGTGCAAGGCTGATGTTTCAACTGTTTGCTTGGGTCTGGCTGCATCAATGGGTGCGTTTCTGCTAGCAGCTGGCTCAAAAGGGAAGAGGTTTTGCATGCCCAATGCGAGGGTGATGATTCATCAACCACTAGGAGCCGCCGGAGGCAAAGTAAGCTGTCATTATCTTATTCTTTATGTGGTTATTCATCTTGAAAGCCTTAACTGTCTCAGCAAAAATCTCTAGATCAGAAACTTAAAACTTTACACCCTCAACTTGAAACTCAAAGCAACCAATATTGCAAATTCTCTCCTTCCTATACAAGAACTATTATCTAGGTGACCTTTGAAAGGATGAAAGTTGCTGACACAACAATCATCTCATGAAAATTTCTCAGACTTTGCAGGGATCCCCTGCACCATATGCAAATTCTCTCCTTACTATACAAGAACTATATTTTTCTGTTTGATGTGTTAAGAGTTACTTTTGCAAGGTATCTGCAATAAACAAAATGTTGATGAGTAATTAATAAAATCAGACAGTTAGTATACAGACATTAATCTATAAATGCTTATTTGTTTAATATTATGGTTGCATATATTATGCAACCATAATTTTTAAATATGTGATTTATAGAAAATGTGCATAATATTTATTTTTATAGATAAATATGTAATTTATGTAAATTTTGGTAATATATGTATAATATTTATGTTTATAGGATAAGTTCATAATTCAGTTTTGGTGAGAATTCAAGAGCAATTAAAATTAAGGTCTACATAGCAAAAAAAGGAGATTAGAATTCTATTATGCAATGGGATAATGCCATGTACACTACCTTACACAATCAAAAGAAAAATAAAACAAAACCAAGTGCAAAGTGGTTGGCCAAAGCTAAGAAGGTGAGAGAGGAAAAAAAACCGTGAAGAGAAAGATGGGAGAAAATGAAGAATAAATCAGCCTAGGAAAGAGAAGAAGAAAAATAAGTAAATACCTAGGCCAACTTAATTACAATTCGGGATCTCTCATTTTGCCTATTTGTGAAATCAATTTGTTGTTGAACTTTATTCTTCGATTTTACATATGATTTTGTGTTTAGGTTCATGATCCTGTTAATATAAGTATCCTAGGAATCTTGTCTATGATTTCCATTCATAAATTTTAGTTCTAATTAATTTAAAATAGTACTTCGATACAAGTACTACTGTACTAGAATAACACATTTTTATGCTATTGTACAGAAGTCTCCATTTTGATTTAGTGAAGAACCTAGTCAAATGATCTTACTATTTATTTATTTCTTTTTTTGAAACAGCCAAATGATCTTCGGATAGCCTGAAATTTGGAACAATAAGAATTTTATACACCTAAGTCAATTCAAGAAAATCTCGAATTTATAGGTTTTATATTTTATTTTTGATGAATTTTAGAAGTTGTACTTTTTAGGAGAAATCTGACCTGAATGGTTTAGTTCCCATTTCCTTGAAAGTAAAATTCCATCTTTTATTTTGGTTCCAATTCCATACATTTACTTTATCCTATGTTATTGACTTTGTTTCCTTTATGCCAGACTATGATTCTCCAACACTATATTGCTTTCCCTCAAATAATTTCATTTCACATCATATGTCGTTTGCCCATCATTTAATAGAATTCTAACATAAACCTTCTCCTGAATGACACCGCTTTAAAAATTATCAAAATTTAAATATAAGATCTATGAATTTGAGATTTTTCAAAATGAATTTAGATGTATAAAATTCTCATTATCTCAAGTTCTTGCCTATTAGAAGATCGTTTAAGTAGGTTATTCACTAAATCAAATTGGAGGCTCAGAAATGCTGCTTCTATAGTATAAAAAATTGATATTCTATTACTTGTATAAAAGTATTATTTTGGATTAATTAGACCTAAAATTTATGCTTGGAAATCATGTACAAAAGTCTTAGGATACTCATATCATCAAGAGTGCTCACCCACGTAACAAATTATGAATTTTAAACACACAACTATATGTAAAGTCGAAGACTAAAGTTCAAGAATAAATTGATTTCACAAAATAGGTTCGCTAACCCACCTCAAGGTTCGAAATCTCAGCCTAGGTATTTACTTCATCTTTCTGTGGTCAAATCATTTTTTGTCTTTTTCTCCATTTTGGGTTTTGATCACTCTACACTTGGGTTTCTTTTCTCGTAAGGTGGTGGTGGTGCCACATAGCATTACCACTAAGATGGAGCCTTGGCAGATTGTTCGCTTAACTGACCAAATAAGTTTTGCATTGAATAGTTTTTTTTTTGGTACAATGAACTTCTTATGTCTTGAATGATTTCACAAGACATTTCTTCAGCAGGAAATTTGGTTCAAGTTGGGTTTTTTTATGTTGCTGTGGAAGGTTTCTAACTAATTTTTGAATTTGATTGTTATGCCGGTGGTTCTGAACTCTATTACTTAGCAGTTAAATGTAATTTCAGGTTACAGAGATGAGTATACGGTTAAGAGAGATGTCATACCACAAGGTTAAGCTGAACAAGATACTTTCAAGAGCTACTGGGAAGCCTTTAGAGCAGGTTAGTTGATTATTGACAGTTATTTCATTTATTAACGATGAAAATTTCCAGTAATGTTTCTCACTCTCCTTTTCTTTTGTTTTGGATATTTTGCAGGTTGAAGTGGATACTGACCGTGATAATTTCATGAGTGCATGGGAAGCTAAGGAATACGGGTTGGTAGATGCAGTAATTGATGACGGCAAGCCAGGATTAATTGCGCCTAGTGCAGATCCAATACCTCCACCCAAAACCCGGGTGTGGGATACGTGGAAAATCGAAGGGAGCAAGAAAGCAAAGAAGAACTTACCCTCAGAGCATAGAATTTTGCAGAATGGATATAAAGCAGGTGAAGGAAATGACGAGGAGAATGGCACAGGACAAGAAAAGGAAGCACCTACATCTGTATGAGATTCGAATCGTTCCTCCCCTGAATTGTTGTTGGTTTATACGTAGCGTTAACCTTGCAAGTCAAGCAATGTAAGATAATGTTTATCAAAATCTTTAATATAAATTTTGGGAGAATTGTTAGGATTCAAATTTTATGCATTTGATTAAGAAAGGTGGCTCAATATGTGTTTGCAATCAGCTTGAAGAGTTCATACAAAAGAATATCCATAACTGGAGAGTACCTGTATGTCCTGTACAAGTACTATAACTTTTTCGAAACGTTAGGTTATAATCCAACGGATATTAATTGACAAAGTATCGTTGATGAACCTGTATGGTAGCATGACCTAACGTTCAACGTAAAAGCTACCTCATCCAAAATTTTCAAGCTAAACAGGCACAAGAGTAGCATAAGAAAATTGAAACCTCATCAAGATTACATGAACTATCCATCTCTTTAGCTGCACACATTTGGCTCTACAATCTCTATACACTACTCCTACCACCCTGACTTTACAAAGTACATTGGCAGTCAAATCGGAATTATATTTCGAATTCTGAGAATCGAACTAAATTACCTAAAGTAAAGGCATAACTAAAGCTGAACACAGACACTAACTTTCTACAACTGTTAATGCATCAGGAACTCTATCTTTCATAAGTTTGTCCGTTTCTCGTAATCTGCATGCTCGCTGAGTACAGTATCTGCTAAGACTAATATAGTTAATAGCTGATTAGCTCGACTGACTTTGAAAACTCAGATAGAATTCACTGAGCCACCGTAGCTGCTTTCACTGTCACTGCTAGAACTCACACTCCCACTTCCGCTCCCACTTGCACTCCCGCTTCCTGTGTCACTGCTTTCACTCTCACTGCTGCTGCTCGAGCTTGAACTCTGTTGCTTTCTTCCCTCTGCATTTACCTGAGCCCTAAGAGCTTCTGCAGCGTTAGGGCCCTTATCAGCTTCGTCATCACTAACATCTACATCAGCAATCTCATCATCAATGTCAACTGGTAAGTTGATATCAATGTTGAGACCGTTACGGAATTCCTTTTCAGAAGCACTTCCTCTCTTTTCTATCTCAGAAGTATCATCGTTGTCATTAACTATATCCACATGTTCCTCGGATTCTAATTTTTTTGGGTCTGCTGGTGACATGGACAGATAAGGGAGATGAGAAGAATGCTCCACATCTTTCTCGATTTCAGGTTCTGCATCTGGATAAAGAAAAAAATCCAGTCAAGGCACCATAACACAATAAGAAAATGAGAAAAATATGAAGATTAATATTGTTCTAACTTTCATTCACTCTTTTGTGGGCACAAATGGTTCCGTTTCTGATACACAAAGCAGAACAGAAAATATAGACACAAAGCCCTGATAAAAACCGGATCCATGGTTTGGATGGGTTGAATTCAGGGGGCTCAAGATATGTAAAAGAATGGTATGAAACAAGTTAAAAAAGGAATACTAATAATAACTCTCTCTTTAAATTGGCTATAGACCACGTTTCAACGTTAGCTCAAGCATTCTGAGTCCCTCTAATGGCTTCATCATACATCCCGATAGCCATCATAACTAATGTCTGAAACTCTACTGGCATTTAATGAAATAAATAAAGAAAAAGGGAACTATACCTAAGCTTGTCGAGTTTCCAATGTTAACCTGTTCCACCTGGACCTGTAAAATTTTAAGAGGCAACATCATAAATTAGAAAATCATTGTAAATCTTCAAGTTTATTTACGCATGCATTAGTATCAAGCAACTGATACAAATCTTGCGGATGGGAAGAAGAAAGTTACAATATAACTTTTGGCATTTAAAATAGTTCACTCTTAAACAAAGCTAATCAGAAAAGTTTGTTTGCAGTGTATGGATCCTGCATTCAGTACAATAGCCACACAAAACGCTTGTAAGCACACAAAATTTTCCAACCGTCACATGAGGCAGTTCCAAACCCTATTAAAGGTTTTTATTTCTTAAGTAAATGATATTTAGGCAAAATTGGAGCTAAATATTACCGTCTTACTTAAAACAGAATTGCAAATGAAAATGAATGTTTCCTTATTTCCGGCGAGATAGCCAACATCCAGAAAATCTATAAAGAATTATGGAGGGTAATACTTGCAAGTCTAAATGCGGTACTCAAGAGGAGAGTTACTGATCTGATATATACACATTGCACAAGTAGAGAACGACAGGACCCAGATCCTATGGGAAGATGAATGGTAAATTCAAGAAGGGGCTGGTCAAGGGCATGGTGTAGAAAAAGAAAACCTTCAACTTATCATAACAGCCATATCAAGTCGATTTTTCAAGGAATGGAATGCTTCAACTATTGAGAAAGCCGGTCCTAAAATTCTTTGACACTGATTATATAATTCACACATCAACCCATAACTAAAATCAAGCAAGAGAAAGAGTTAACTTGAGTACTGTGAAGCCGGGAAAAAAGAAATAGTTTTCTTAAGGATGATTTCAATTGAACATAAAATCTCAAGATTAACTCCTTCCTCGTAATTGCATTCTTGCAGAAGATATGATAATCAATAAAACTCACCGTCTCATGAATTATTCCTGTGTTTGGAGGCTGAATTTTCAATCCTGTACCATCATGTGGTGAATGAGATTCCACTGCTGGTACAACCAGAGTAGACACAGTTGATGCAGCTCCAGCGATGTGATCCCCTGGAAGCCGAACATGCCTCAACCGTTTCACAGCTCGATGCAATCGTTCCAACCGAAATGTCTCACTGTCAAAAAACAAAACTGCATCGTTGTCTTTGTACTCTTCACTAACACCCTCAAAAACCGCCTTGGGTTTTCCATGTTGATTATTTTGAAATTCTACAGTAATCCTGTTATCCTTGCTCTTGTGGAGAGATCCAGGTTGGCTAGTATCAATAGAAGCGGGTTTAAAATCATCTGTAAGAAACATATCAAAACCATTAATTGAAGAATAGAAAAAGGAAATCTTCAAAATATAGATAGAAGCAGAATATCCGATGCTTCTATTGGCCTTTTAAGGATTAAAACATAAATGAACACAATCAAATTGTCAAATCACTATTTGAGCTCATTTTAGCTGATTCTTCACCTCCATAGAAGTTAACAGAAATCGAAACAATTTAAACAGATTTTCTTTTTCTTTTACATGTTCTCTCGAAAACCAAACAAAGGAAATTCCAACAAAAACTCAAGAAGAATTGACAACTAAAGGTCATTTCAGCTACTATAACATTCAACTTTCTTTTTCTTATCCTAAACTCTAATGAAACCAAGAACATGTAAATTTCAGTATCATATTCTTCTCCAATCAAAGCTGAAAAAAAAACCACCTAATTGCTCATTTAAATTCACTCTTCCTTTAAAAACCAAAACCTAAAATCAAAGGAGCTTCTTGCTTACTTAAAATCCAAATGTTATATTCTTTTCCAATTCTAAGAAAAACATATAAACTGAAACAATAAAAATTCAGAATATCATCCATTATATTGCTCACTTGAGTTCACTATTGATAATTTTCGAGACCAACACAACAACCTACTTACAAAACTTAAAAGAAAAAAATAAATAAATAAATAAATCTTGTTTCTCATGCTGTACTCAATTTTCACAGAAACCAAACAGAACCCAGAAAATATACAAGGTTTTTTTTTTTTTTTTTTTTTTTTTGAAAATACAGAAGTACTTACAGCGAAAAGTGCAGAACTTGGGAGGGTGGTCACTGTTGTGGTTGTCTTTGAAGGAGGAGCCTAGAGTTATGTTGTACCACCGACCGGGCTCCGGTGCACTGCTTGGATCTTCAGTGTTGTTTGACATTGTTGAAAAGCTTTATATTTCATTAGATGGTGGGGGTTTGAAGCAGAATTGAATCACTGAAATTTCTAGGGTTTTGTGGGTGGTTGTAGTTGTAGTTGCAGTTGCAGAGAGGAACAGAGAACGGTTGTGGATAGAGGGTAGTTAGGTCTTTTTAGTGAGGTGGAGTTCGTTAATTCGTTGATTTATCATTGTTTTTTACTTTTTAGGCGGGTGGAAATTAAAATTAATTATTATTATTATTCTCCTTCAATTAATTAAAATATCAATAAACACTTTTAAAATTTAGATAATGCAATTGCTATTTTATTTTGAGTGGTGCTATTGGCATACTCCGTAACAGTCTATTTATGCTTCACTTTTTAATTATATAGTATTATTTATTTTTTCTTTATCAAAATTACTTAAAAAGGATATACAATTTAAGGAAACAAAATCTTCTACAAAATAAATTTAATAAAACCCCACATTCCTTTAAAAAAAAAAATAATTATATCTATAGGACAATAATAATTAAAACATTAATACAAAATTAAAAAACAAATCCCAATAGAATTAAAAATTAGAAAAACCATGTCCATTATAGAATTAGAACACTAAAAATTCTTCAAGTTGCCATTTTTCATATTGTATTGTAAAGTGGACAGCAATCAATGGCTCTTCATTCACTCCATTGCTTGTCTTCAATCACCAGGATAAACCCATCAACCATTTTCCAGTATCATCTGAGACCACCAACAATTTTCTCATGTTCAACAAAACTAGGTTCAATTCAATGCTCCATGAACCCAGATACCAAATCCCTCAGAACTTGCAAGAATTGCAAAACCCAGTTCGATCCTCACCTCAATCACCCCCGGGCTTGCCGATTCCACACCGCTCATTTTGGAGGTAACCCCACTTTCATTTGATGGTTTCTCATCTTCTTTATCACACTAAAGTTGAGATTGAATGCATAAATGTGAGAATTCTTGTTGAATTTGTTTGATTTGAGTGTTGATTAAGAGGGAATTAGTATTTATAAGAAAAAGATTGTGAATTTATTAGAAGGGTTTGGAAAAGATGGTCTCTTTTGTGTTGTTTAGAGTTCAGCTATCTGTATAATTCACTTGAGCAGTCTTATATGTTCTGTGTTATACTAACCTGTGTTAGCTGGAATTCGAGTATCGGTTTAAATGAGAATTTTGTTGGTCTTCTTTTGTTTATCAACATTAATTAGATGCTGGAGTTTAATTCACAAATCAAGTGATTTTCCCCAACTTGATATGTGCAATTTCTCCAAGTTTTGTGCTAAATTTTGAGAACCAAATGAATTCTTTACTAAAAGTCTGGCAAATCTATGATGCACTCCCCGGCGTCCCCGCTCCTATCTTCCATCCCATATAGAGATAAAGAAGAGAGGATGAAGGAGATGGGAGGACTGAGAAGTTTGGAAAGATGCAACTACACTGAAAACACAACATGTCTTGTGGACAATTTTTTCATTTGAATGCTTCCGTTAATTTCTACTGATAGAAACTATACTAAGGTAGCCGGTAGCCCAAAGCAATTCTTTATGGTAGATGGGGTTCATTGTATTCTTTGATTAACTAGAATGGTGCATTGTGATTTGTGATTTGTCCTCGAATTATATGCATGAGTTGCCTACACAAGTGACTACAGGTTGATCCTATACATAGGAAGTGTTTCTCAAGCCCATGGCATTATATACGGATTTCATGTGCTTCATAATACTTCCTCTTTCTATATGTTACTCAAATGGTAGTTATGTATTTCTACTTTTATCTTTCAAATTGCTAGTATGATTTGTGAGCCTACCGGAAGCCATCCTAAGTTGTTGAGCTCAAAAGCTAGAGTTGTTGATTAAATTGCAGTCACAGTCTATACACAGCACAGCAGCATGATAAAATTTGAACCGAATAAATATTAATTATCAGGGATGCTACTGAACTAGCTAATTAGAACTTTTATTGCTGTCTCCTTTAAGGGCAGAGAAACATTGTTCTCTCATTTTGATACTTGGAACTTGGAAGCAATCTGGTTCTGTTTTTATTCATATTATAGACGTTAGAAGGTTGCAAGACCTTTTAGCTAGTCATGGCTCATATCTTTTGGGATTCCAAACTGATATCATTTGAAATCTCAATGTATATAAATTTGTAAGATTAGTTGCACTTATTGTACCAAACTTGGATGTATCAGCGACCCAAAGTCATTTGTGAGAAAGAATTCAGTTATTAGCGACATCTTGGGCTTCAGTTACAAAAGAGTTTAAGGATACTTCATTGTTCTTCATCCACCTCAATTGGGAAGGAGTCTTTGGTTAATTTTGTACATCTTTCGCAATAGTTTCTGTCTTATAATTTTTCAGGGGATACCATATACTTGAAAATATTATTTGGTCAAGATTTTTGCTGTTTTTGTATAGTTTTAGGAGTTCCTTTGGTCTTCATTGCAGACTACTGTTTCACTTTTGTATTCTATTTTCTTCGGTAAGATGTTCTGAGTGGACTAAGCTTTAAGTAAGTTCAACTCGTCGTAACAGAAATATATATAATGGATCTTACAAGGCTCTTATCTTATGAATTTGACTACTCTTTGTAACAGCTTCCTGTACTAGGATATCATGATGCCGTATCGTTCAAACTCACAGAAACCAAGTTTTTCGTATGATTTATCTTACCACTTTAAGTCTGCCTCTTTCAGGGGAAACAAAGAGGAAGTTTGAGAGCGTCTACTCTGGAGGCACCATGAACACACCCGATTCTGGCCAGGTTTTCCAATACTGGCATTGCTGTGGCTCTGAAGACCCATTTGATCTTGGCTGTACTGCTGCTCCTCATGCCTCCTATGATGACTGATGCACTTTTAAACGGTCCAAAATTCAATACCCTGTTTAGTTTTTTCACCCAAAGATTCTTGATTGTTTCCTTACTTCAGTTGTATATATTGTTGAAAATGCAAATCAATAATTCATTTTAATTTTCTTTTTGGACTTTCTTTTGGAGGAATAGTGGAAAATTGAAATTATGTCCTAATTAATATGTATCCATGTGTGAATTCAATATAAGTATTTCTACAAGGGTTGGATTTCGATTTGCCTTGAGTGCGACCTGGGGTGAAGCCAAGCATTTGGCTTTGAGGAGACCAACACAAAAATTAATATCCAATGTCACGCATGACAAATATATTAATATTTAAGAAATAAGTTGTTAAAAAAAATGTGATACCCTTTAGTCTTAAAGGTAGTGTCATTAAAAATATATATATAATTTTGAAAATTAAAATGTAACTTATCGTTCTTTTATATCTTGAAAATCATCTAGAACCAAATATTAATTTTTTTATGCAATTAATAAACAATGTAGGCAAGGGCGGACACAAAAAATATTTATAGACCGGGCTAAATTATATATATAATTTTATTTTTTCTCAACACATGCTAGTATTATAAAGTCATCATTAGCTATCAATCGTTGGATTTATCTATTTTTATTTAGTCAATATATTCTAATGTTTAATTAATGGCTCACAAATCCTCACATTGAATTATTTAGTCAATATATTTGAATACTTAACCAATGACTCACAGACACTCACATTGAATCGTTTAGTTAATATATATCATGTTTTTAAATATATTCTACATATTATGAAATTTTACTATTAATGACCGGTTTGAATTATTTAAATTAACGAATAGAACAAAATGAAATGAATATAAATTGTACAATAAAAAAAAGCAAAATAAAATCAAGAGAATATTATATGTAAAGCAAGCATAAAATAATACTTTTGTCAATTGTGATTGATTGTTTGTAATTTTTATTATTGTCTTCTGATTTTAAGTTAGAATAAATAATTGAAATAAATTATACTAACGGGGGGGAAGGCACCCGATACTCTATCTATATTTACTTAATTTTTTGTTGTTGTTTAGTAAATAGTAAATACTTATAAAAATTAAGACTGCAACACAACAAAATAACAAATAAAAAGTCATCGAAATAATTTTTTTATAATTACATCAAATAATGTATCACTTAAACATTACCCGTCTCACATTTTTAGAAGTAAAAGTACTAATTAAGTATTATAATTGTGTTTCTTTCGAGAACCGAAGAATTGATTTCAATTTTTTTTTTCGAATGTCCGATAGATTGATTCACTATTTGATTTGATGTGAATCTGGTTAAGTATTATAATTATATTTCTTTGGTGGGCCTTTAAAAAAACCATATATATAAAAGGTAGGCTTCCAGACTTTTATGTGGTTAGGTAAATATTGGACTTTTAAAAAAAAAAAAAATTTAATAAAAATAAAAATACATGGGCCTCTAGACTTATATTTGGTTTAGTGATATATGGGCTAATTTTTTTTTTTTTTAATAAAAAAACTAGTACGTAAGCCTCCAAACTTATTTAAAAACTGAATACACAAAGTTTATTTTCAACATGAAATTTGGAACCCTTAGAAAACAAAGGCCTTAGGCAGTTGCCTCGTGGGCCTATGCCTAGGGCTGGCCCTGACTTGGAGTATTATGCATCTATATTGTAATTTGTAAGCATATTTATCGTGAATGTAATTTAGTGGTAGAAAGTTTTGCTAATATTGGATTGAGTTGTTATTCCTTCACATTTTTGGATTCTTCTCGAGGTGCGTTTGGCACACAGACGAGACAAAACAGGATAGGACAATTGTTCCATGTTGTGTTTGGTGTGTTTGGGATAGAACTGTTATCTGTTTTGTTTATGTGTTTAGTATGACTGGGATAGAACGGGACAAGAGGTTCAAATGACTAGAGTGCCCCTTTTGTCCTGTCTTGTCTTATGTTTGTTACCACATAAATAGTGATAAATGAGACTGGACAAGTTAGTATTTATTTCAATCATTAAATAAATATATATTTAACAATAATAATAATATGGTGATTGAAAAAAGTTAAGTGAATAATAATAAAATCAATTATTTAAGAAATATATCTTGTATTGGTCAATTGGTTGTCCAAAAACACATTCTTGTGTTTGGTATGGTAAAATACCAATGATTTTATTTTCTTCATTTTTTTCATCATTATCATGTACTATATAATATACATTTTATAAAATGAATTGATGAAAAAAAAATTGATTATCCCAAAATATTATTTATTTTGACAAAGCTTCATTTTTGTCCTAGTTTGGGTTTGCCTGGTCATTTTTTTTTGGGCTGCTTGGTGATGGGCTATGCTTTGCCCTTTATGTTTGCCTTGCCCGGTCTCTTCTTTATTTTGGTGCCAGTTCCTAGGCTTTGATTAATAAAATATCTTATTAGCTATTCCAAAAGAATAAAAATCATCACAAAAGATAATTAGCATTACATCCCAAAATAAATTTAAATATGCTTCATACATGTTCACAATTCCAAAAAAAAAAAAAAAACAGAAGTAACATCTAAACATCCTAAAATAAGATGTTCACAATTTCAACAAAACATATGATTCATACATGTTCACAAAATCATTTATAAAATCGTTCATTCCTCGCACACTTAGTCTAAATATAAAATTAATATATAGAATACAACTTCCAAAATCTGCCGCTACATAGTTACTTTGTAATAACTAATAAGGGATACAACATAATTGAGTTCAAAAGATTTACTAAAAAATATATCTGAATTATATATAATTTATAAACTAGCCAGAGGCTCAGAACGCACACAAGAAAATCATTTGCCAAAAGATGCAAAACATATTTCCCTCTGTTTGGCCACTGAAAAATCTGAACCATATCAAACAAACAAAACATAACCTAGATATAAATTAGGCATAGTAATGGTAACTGTTAAAGTCTCAGGCCACAACTAATTAAAACAATAAAACTCAAAACATTTTATATGAATTTGAGGCAGATAATGAAGCAAGAGTAAAGCAGCAGAAGAACTTAGATTTAAGAGGTATATAATCAACCCAGCTTCTGTTAATTAAAAAATTAAACCATAGAAACTAAACCTGATCATGTATTTATGTTTTTTTTCCTAATTGAAAGGGCCCAGACCAGAGTCCCCTGGCCCCCAATATGCAACTCCACTTTATAAACTTATTTACTAGAAATGGAAAAAATAATGACACAAAGATGAATTAAATTCTTCAATCAGAACACACCACATATCAAAATTCTTCATCACATAACATGAATAAACCTAGAACTGATCCACAATATCATCAACCAATTTACCATTATAATCAATCAAGAATCTGTAATTTCAATTCAATCCTAGCCGCTCAAACTCCAACCAATAAACAAACAAATTATTTAAAATCTTCACAAGTATTCATCCTCTTTCTATTACAATAAACAAACCCAACTCTAGAAATCAAATAATTCTTCAAATGAATAAATAAAAAAAACCGACAAAAATTAGTTATAAAAAGATAAGCGAGATCGAGAATCGGACTACGAAAACGATTGAGAAGATGCCGGCTGTTTGATGGCTTGTGTTGTCTTGTTTGGCTTTTGTTGGGTTGTCTGATTTCACGAAGGTAGAAAACCAGAGATGAGAGAAAGAGAAGGAGAAATGGTTGTGTTCTGCTTAGGGTTTCTTTTTATGTTGGATATTTTTGTAATATTTGGAATAATTAAGGGTAAAAAAGTCTTTCACGACTTGTCCCATGCATGGTACAAGTCTGGCCAAGGTATTTGGGTGGGACAATTTTTTATGTTTTTGTCACATCTTGTCCTATTATGTCCCATGTTAAGGACGCGCCAAACACGGGACAAGAGAAAACTGTCTCACCTTGTCCCGTCCTATCCGGCATACCAAACGCACCCCAATTGATGATGTCTGGGATCTTCTAAAGTATGGATTTATTTCATTTGTTGGTTTGTGTTTTGTTTGTGATTTCACATGAAAAAACATGCATAATCCCCTACAATGGCGGAATTAGGATTTTGAAAAAACTTAAATAAAACTATTAATATTTTTCAACTTTTTTTTTTCTAAAAACAAAAAATGATTTTATTGTAGTTTTTACAAATATTTAATTAATGAGAGGAGAATGTCACGACAGTATCAACTTTAATTTTTCTCTCCAACAGCAACAATTTTATAGTTTTTTTTTTTCTTAAATAAATAGTGTTGGCCTTTTTGGATTTTAAAGCTAGTTATTGAATTGGAGTTTGTGTGCATTTTATTAATTTGTGTACAAAAAAGTGTTTTGTAAAATTTGTTATTAATTTGTCAAATTCAAGTATGTGTACATTTTATTTTAATTAATGAAAATTCTCTCCAACCGTTAAAATTCATCATTAAAATAAAATAGTAACGGTTTAGTTTTCATATTTTAGATATGGGTATACTTAGTGCTGGCAAAATGGGCCGGGCTTTGATGGGCCGCCCGTCCAAACCCGTTTCGTTCGTGGGCCCGGGCCGGCTCGGCCCGCTAGATTAACATGCCAGGCCCAAGTCCGTTAATCTGGCGGTCCAGGCTGGGCCCAGTTGGCGCCGTCATGGGCCGGGCCCAGTAAGGCCGTCGGCCCAAATTTTTTTGCAAAGTTTGAATCTAGCGGGTCCAAACAGGCTGGCCCATGGGCGGCCTGGTAGGCCCGCCAGAATTCAAAAATCAATTTTTTTTTTCAAATTTTGAATTGAGGGGTGGCTTTTGTAATTAACCAAGTGACCGTTGGGGGAGTAAAAAAAATATTCAAAACTTTTAAAAATTACATTTTTTTTTTTAAAAATCTTTTACAATATTTTCCAATTATACCCTTACCTAACATTTTCCTATAAATACCCCCATCACCCTCACCTCATTCTCTACATTTTTTCTACTTCCCTAATCCCTACTCTCTTATTCGTCTCTCTATTCTCTACAATCTCCAACATCTCTCACTCACTCTTTCAACTATTTTGTAATTTATTTAGTATATTATTTATATACTATATACTATTATACTAATATATATACTATACACTATACATTGTATATTATATATTTACATACCTCCCACTCTTTAGTCTCTACTCTCTACATATTCTAAGGCTTTTACTCTAAGGTATTGTCTTGTTTTTATTTATTTTTTATTTTTTTTATTAACTTTCATTTGTTATTTAATTATTAACTATTATTAATATGTTTATAAGTTATAACTAATGTTATTATTTGTTATGTTGTTAGGTATCCAATTTATTAATTAATCCAACACTCTCAAGTCTCAAGTCTCAACCCTCCAATTTAAGGTTAGTATGTCTACTTCTCTACTTTTGTTAATTGTTATTAATAACTTTTTATATAGTAATTATTATTATTTAGTATTTTGTGATTAGTATAATAGTATGTGTGTAGTTAATATTGTTGTTAGTAATATGTTAATGTTACGTTTTTTTTTATTTGTGAGTTTAACAACAAAATAATAATAAAAAAAATTAATTCCTAATTTTTTTCTAAATTTTCGAAATTATTATTATATTAGACAGATTATGTTTTTTTTGGTGAGTTTAACAACAAAATAATAATAAAAAAAATTAATTCCTAATTTTGTTTTTCTAAATTTTCGAAATTATTATTATATTAGAAAGATTATGTTTTTTTTTTTTGTGAGTTTAACAACAAAATAATAATAAAAAAAAATCAATTCCTAATTTTTTTTTTAAATTTTCGAAATTATTATTATATTAGAAAGATTTTTTTTTTTTTTTTTTTTTTTTTTTTTTTTTTTGTGAGTTTAACAACAAAATAATAATAAAAAAAATTAACTCCTAATTTTTTTCAAAATTTTCGAAATTATTATTATATTAGAAAGATTATTTTTTTTTTTGTGTTTTTAACAACAAAATAATAATAATAAAAATTAATTCCTAATTTTTTTCTAAATTTTTGAAATTATTATTATATTAGAAAGATTATGTTTATTTATTTATTTATTTATTTTTGTAGAGTTTAAGAAGAAAATAGTAATTTAGAAAAATTAATTCCGAATTTTTTTTTAATTTTTTAGAAATTAATAATATATTAGAATGATTATGTTAATGTTTTTTTTATTTTTTTTATTTTATTTTTTTTTAGAGTTGAAGAAATAAGAAGAAATAATAATTTTGAAAAATTAATTCCGAATTTTTTAATTTTTTTTAGAAATTAATAATATATTAGAATGATTATGATTATGTTAATGTTTTTTTTTATTTTTTTTATTTTTATTTTTTTTTTTGTAGAGTTGAAGAAATAAGAAGAAAATAATAATTTTAAAAAATTAATTCCGAATTTTTAAATTTTTTTTTAGAAATTAATAATATATTAGAATGATTATGTTAATGTTTTTTTTTTTTTTTTTTTTTTTTTTTTTTTTTTTTTTTTTTTTGTAGAGTTGAAGAAATAAGAAAAAAAAAATTAATTTTGAAAAATTAATTTCTAATTTTTTTAATTTTTTTTTAAATTAATAATATATTAGAAAGATTATTTTTTTTTTTTTTTTTTTTTTTTTTTTTTTGTAGAGTAACTAGAGTTTTAAGAAGAAAATAATAATTTAGAAAAATTAATTCTTAAATTTATTTAAAGTTTTTGAAATTAATAATGATTATGTTTTTTTTTTTTTTAGAGTTTAAGAAATAAGAAGAAAATAATAATTTTGAAAAATTAATTCCGAATTTTTAAAATTTTTTTTTGAAATTAATAATATATTAGAATGATTATGTAAATGTAAAGTTGAAGAAATAAGAAGAAAAAAATAATTCCGATTTTTTTTTGCAAAATTTTTGAAATTAATGATATAAATTATTGGCATCAAAATTCAAATATTAAGTTTGCGCACATATAATTGCATGATGAGTACTCTATCCACAAAATTCTCAAAGTTACGAGTCCTACCAAGTAACGAGTCCTACCTATGAACGTCCAAAGATTCTTCCATTTAGATGACAAAACATTGGTTTTAACAGCATCTCAGATGTTGTTAAAACCTATGTTTTGTCATTGAGATGGAAAAAATTTCTGGACGTTCATTACAATCTTAATTTTGATGATTAAGATTATAAACTTGGTATGTGTAAGGATTCCCATTTATTGATTGGCTTATTTCGTGGACAAACCACAAATTAAGGTTTGAATTGTAAGGGTAGTTTAGGTGATTGATGATCAAGCTCAAAGGCCCTTGTTCAAGACTTCAAGTTGTTAAGCACTAAAGGTAATATTCTAAGTGCTTACTTGCTTTGAAGAGGTAGTTGCACACACACACAACACTTGCATATCTCTTATTCTTGAATGTTGTGTGTTTGTATTATGTGTGCATTATTGATTATTTAATCTCTCTTCTTGCATGGGTATATTGATTGCATCTTGTGATTATAATGTCATATCATGTTGGCTTTAGGATGCATTTTATTTACCTTTTTATCCCTTGCACTTTTGTATGGGAGCTTAAAAGGAATAGGCTGTGCGCTGGTCCACATGCGCCAGACCAGCGCCCACACCAGCGCAGATCGCCCAATGGTCTGTCGCTGGTCGTCCGGCGTAGAACGCCCAGTTCTCTGTCGCTGGTGTTGCGCCCTTCTCCTGCGCTAGTCGACCAACGCCTTGTGCAAATTGTGTTCATGCGCTGGTCGTGCGCTGGTCCACCAGCGCATAGTGCATTTTCTGGTGCGTTTTTTTCGAAACGACCTCACTTTACTTGAGTCCTCTATATATATGACTCTATGTTTTTAGGTTGTTTTTTAAGAGTTCAAAAATCATATTTTTTCTTAGAATATTTTTCAAGAGAAAAAATTCACAAGAACTCACATTTAAACACTCAAAACTTTTCCTTTGTTCATCAAAGTTCATCTAGGATCATTCATGACCATATAGGATGCATCAATGCATGGTTTTGCATCATCACATCTTCATTGGTATGTTTTTCACTAACTTTATCTAATTTTAGTGTTTTTCATATTAAGACATCTCTTTTATTACTTGTATGTTATTAGATCATATGCTAAATACAAGTTAGAGATTATTTGTGATGAATTGATTGAGTGTTGTATTGTGATAGATATCTATGTTTTTATAATCTATGTTTATCTAAGCTTTTTGACACGTCATCTAGCTATTGATATCTAGGATTGCATTAATTGTCATTTCTTCATCCTAGATAAGCATCTAAGGTTACCTAGCCTTGTTTGTTATTTGAATATCATCATATATTCACTTAGGTCACTTTATCTCTTCACTGAGAAGTAAGACTTGTGTAGCTTCTGGGATTAGGTTGTGTAAACCACAAGCAATTGGACTAGGTTCACTTATACTGGGATTAGGTATATGTGTGATTATATACCAGGATTAGGTTGTAATCGTTTATACATATTTAGTGAATTCGAGATTCGAGTGTGGCGCACTTATTAGCCCGTGGTTTTTCCCGTGAGGGTTTCCATGTAAATATCAAGTGTTATTTAATATTCCGCACATATTACACTTGCTATTTTATATTGACTAGATAAGGGCATTTTCGTAAAATTGATCTATAACGAAAATTGGGTAAAATCGGATAAAATCTATTCACCCCCCCTCTAGATTAATATTGAACACACCTTGAGAACTTTCAGTATGGATGAGTCACTTTGAGAATTTAGTAGACAGAGTACTTAGTATTTATTAATACAAAGATATTCAAGGTTTTACTCTCTCTTATGCTTTGCAATAGAACACAATGTGCAACACAATGTCGCAATGTGCGCAAACTTAATATGTTTTTTTTATAGAAAAATTAATTCTGAGTTTTTAGAGTTTAACAACAAAATAATAATTAAAAAAAATTATAAACTTAAATGTGTAAATGTATAATTGTATATTTGTAATTTTGTATGTTTAATTTGTTATTTGTATAAATGTACATTTAATCATTTGTATCTGTCCACAAAACTCTCAAAGAAACGAGTCCTATCGTTGAACGTCAAGAGATTTATCCATCTTGATGATAAGACACAGGTTTTACTGTTAAAACCTACGTCTCGTCATCGAGATGGATAAATCTCTGGATATTCGTTTACAATCTTAATTTTGATGATTAATTGATTATGATTATAAACTTGGTACCAATGAGTCACTTTGAGAATTTAGTGGACAGAATACTCAGTATTTGTCAATGCAAATTTTGATGAATATGTTTTTTTTAGAAAAATTAATTCCAATTTTTTTAAAAAAAATTGTTGAAATTAATAATATATTAGAATGATTATGTTTTTTTTTTTTAGAGTTTAACAACAAAATAATAATTAAAAAAAAATTACTATGTTTAATTGTGTAAATGTATAATTGTATATTTGTAATTTTGTATGTTTAATTTGTTATTTGTATAAATGTATAATTGTATCCGTGACATTCAATCATTTATTTAATTATAATCTTAGGAAAATGAATCCTGAAGACTTGAACCTGAACCCCGGCAACTATTTACCGGATGAGGAGATCGACCGATTATTCGGTGACTTCCATACTGTTGACGGTGATTTTTCGTCAACACTCAATCTATGATTTGTGATCACGTTTGTGAGTGATAATAGTTTGAATCTTAATACCGTAAAAATAATGAGCAAGATGTACGTGGTAAAACTCCGATGATCGGAGAACCGTCCACGGGTTGTTGCCTAAGCAACGAAGCCAAAATCCACTATATAAAAATTGATTACAAAAATTCGCTCTGGTCTCTCTTATGCTCGAAAAATGATCGATCTCTCCCTTATGCGTTACAAAGGGTATTTATACACGTTGTTTCTAGGGTTTGGGGATGCCGCTAGGGTTTGGTGTCGTGGCGCCCAAGTCTTGAGCGATTTCCCAGTCCTAGTCGGATTCTGCTTCCTTCTTGGGCGTGATATGTTTCTTGTTTTGGCTGAGTCCGAGTTTGGGCCGGATTCTTTCTCCTTTATTCGCGGGAGACCTGTTTGTTTCCTTGTTAAACTCTGAACGGTTGCACTGTTACGTATTGTGGAGGTGCTCACTGCTGATTCCTTCCATATTTGGGAAGTGAGTTTCCGCAACCATCTCTTCTTGTTGATCCCCGAGTATGCCCGAGTATGCCCGAGTAGGTGGTGCTGCCCCGAGCTGGTTCCTTTTGTTTGTGATCGGGTCGCTTTGGTTTCAGCCGAGTGGGTTACCTGGGGGATTTCCCCCTTTCGAGTTGACTTTTCCTGACTCCCGCTTACGTGGCTTCTTCAAGGTGGTGACGTGTCCTTTATGATGATTTTTACCTATAACAATACCCCCTTAAATATTTGAGCCGAATACCGCTTGCTTGGGATAAATATTTAACCCCAGTTTGCTTCGTTTCTCACGACTTGTTTTCATTTGTCGTCTTTCATATTAATGTTGGTTTTCAGTATCCTCGTTTGATTCGAAGTATTGCTGACGTGTCTCAATTATGATCGCACATGCTTGATCCACCCACTATTCAGAAATCTTTTGATGGTGACACACTGACTTTCTGACGGCTCAAGGCTCTCTCTGCTTGCCACCTGTCTCCTTTTGCTTGGTCGTGGTAGGAGGCATTAATGGGACACGACCTTTCTGTTCATTCGTACGCAACCCACATCACTCCCCTTGCCTCTCTGTTTTCCCGCTTCTTCACCTACCTTCTCTAGGGTTTCGATTATTTTTGAAACTGGTACTGCCTATATATATCAGCCTGATGCTTCGTGGGGAAGATCCTTTTCTTTTCTCTGCAAAAAATCTCTTGCCATTTTTCTTTTCTCTTCCTGAAAGAAGTTCACTTGCATCTGCTACTTTTCTTTGAGTTATTTGGGTTTAGACCCTCATTTCTTAGTTTTGCCAAGATCCTCAACCTCAAAACCCGGATCTTTTCTTGAAGACCATTCCACCTTCTCTGAAGATTTCCTCTGCAGTTTGCGTAGCTCCAGTTTTCTGATATATCAAGGTTAGTTCTTATGGATCCTGCTGCTAGGAATCGTCTTTTTACTGTTGGTATGATTGCTATTGAACAAGGTGATGTTTTTCTTGCCACGGTTGTCCACAGGTTGCTAGGAGACCTTCTCCCTGATCAACCTCAATATTTAGACGCCGACGTTTTGGGGCTTTTTCGTGAAGGACCTACTACTTCTGAAGTTCCTTCTACTTCAGAGATTCCCTCCGTTTCTTCGAATTCATCGCGGCTTGACTCTTATCAGCCTGAAGCTCAGCCAGATTCTTCCTTTTCCATTTGTGCTGATACTCGACCGTGGAGACGAATTAGGAAGAGGATGAGTAATCGAAAAAAGGATCCCTTGGAGAGCCGAGTCGGGACCCAAAAGGTAATTGAGAGTGATATTGAAGAGGAGCATAGGGCCGCTCGTATCCCTTTCTCTCCCGAACGGATATGTGCTTATGACATCGAGCCGAACGTGGTTGGCCCTGAAGAGATAAAAAAGTATATGCAACGCTTCGACCTGGACAGCAACATGGTTTCGCTGGTTCCTTCTGACGGTCGAGCTGCATGGAACCCCCCATCTGGCCACGTGGCAATCTATGAGGCAATGCTTACTTGTGGTGTTACTCTTCCCCTTCAGCCCTTCATCACCTGGTTTTTGGCCGAGGCTCGGCTTGCCCCTGTGCAGCTAACTCCGAACAGCTACCGGATTTTGATGTGCATGTGGCACATGTGGCATAGGATGAAGCGGCCACCTCCCACACCTCGCGAAATCTGGCATTTTTACACGCTGAGGCCCGTGGGGAAGACTTGGGTTTATTTTCTTCAATCGAACCAGCCTGAGCTCTGGATCCCTAAAGACGTAGTGGTTAAGAGTGAAATCGAACTGACCACGGACGAGAAGATGAAGGGGTTCGACTGGGGCTTCCCCACTTCAAATAAATTTTGGAAGAACAGCTGGTTCTTCGTGTGCGAACAATGGGGCCAATCAATCAGTTTTGATCTTGATGGCACTCGGGTTCAAGAAGAAGAAGGGATTTGGGTCAAGAGGACAAGATTTGAAGAAAAAGAGTTCCTTCAAGAAGTTTGAGCCTAAACAAGAGAGGACCGAAAGGAAAGGGGTCCGATGCTTTGAATGTGGTGGGATTGGTCACTTTGCCCCCGAATGTGCTAATCACAATGAAAAGAAGAAGAGCAAAGTGATGGCCGCCACTTGGAGTGGGAGTAGTGATGACTCCAATGAGGAAGATGAGTCTTCAAGTGAAGAAGAGCTCATGGCTAATCTCCTAGCTTTTGCCTCCTCCCATAAAAGCAAAAGTGCTAGTGAGAAAGAGAAAATGAGTCAAGAGGAGAATGACTTAAGTGAAGAAGAAAGTGATTCCTCATCTAACTCCATAAGTAGTTTTGTGGAGAAAAAGGTGCTTGCTAAATGCCATGCCGAGTTTAATGATTTAGCAATCAAGAGCACAAGAAAGATCAAGATGTTGAGAGAAGAAAATCTTGAGCTTGCATCTCATAATGACCACTTAGGTGAACAAGTGGAAAAATTCAAGAAGATAGAAGATAAGCTAAGAGAGGAGTTAGCTTTATCTAGGAGGAATGAAGAAAGTCTAAAGAGTGAGCTTGAAGAAGTTAGAAATTCTATGACTAGGATGGATTCTAGCACCAAGAAGCTTGACCATATGCTTGGTGTTGGAAAGAGTCCATGTGACAAGAGGGGTCTTGGGTATGAAGATGACAAGAAGATCTCTACCTCTAACAAGACCGTGTTTGTTAAGAGCTTGAAGAAAGAAGAAACTTCATTTGTGCAAGCTCCTAGAAAGAAATTAGAAGTAGGACAATGCTCTAATGCACAAGTGAAGATGGGGCCAAGAAGGAAACCTCAAGCTCAACCCCCTAGGGTCCCTCAAGCCAACATTCCTCCTCAAATGGCTCACAAAGGAAAGAGACCTATCATGCAACCTCAAGCTAGGAAGCAACCAAGACTGGTTCAACAACGAAGAAGGATTGAACCCTTTCATCCACAAAGACAAGGACAAGGTATGATTCCTTATTTTACTCCTATATGTCACTTTTGTGGATTTGATGGTCATATTAGACCACATTGCTTTCGATATATAAAAATGTGCAAAACTAGAAGCATGATAGAGAAGAAAAAGAAAAGAGCCATGATGCATGTTCCTAGGAATAATAATATTATTATGCATGATCCTAGGACATCTAAAGCCCATGTACCAAAGACCACTAAGAAAGCTAAGATTGTTTCTAGGTGGATTAGAAAGAATGAAATTGTTTGCCATGTTGCTCAAATAGCCTTGAAGGCAAATTCTTCTAATTTTTGGTATTTAGATAGTGGGTGCTCTAGGCACATGACGGGAACAAGAGTTTCTTCGAGACTCTTATTATGGAGGAAGGTGGATATGTCACTTTTGGTGATGGATCCAAAAAGAAAGTTGTAGGGAAAGGAACCATTTCCGTTCCCGGATTACCCTCCTTATCCGATGCTTTATTTGTTGATGGCTTGAAAGCCAATTTAATAAGCATTTCACATCTAAGTGATGAAGGATATTCCGTCTTGTTTTGTAAAGATGATTGCTCGATCCTAAAGCCCGATGGACAAACCTTATTGAAAGGTATGAGATCTAGCGACAATTGCTATTGTCTTGAAGCTAGAATAGTCTCAAACAATGTGTCCATGGATGAGCAAATTGAGTTGTGGCATGAAAGACTTGGCCACATGAACTTTAGGGATCTACGGACCCTTGGAAAGTTCGAGTGTGTGCGTGGCCTCCCTAAGCTTGGGAAGAAAGCCAATGGTGTTTGTGGACCTTGCCAACAAGGAAAGCAAACTAAAAGCATGCACAAAAAGGGTAAGTATCTCACCACCAAGGAGCCACTTGAGCTTCTCCACATAGACCTCATGGGTCCCATGCAAACCGAAAGTTTGGGTGGAAAGAGATACATTTTTGTATGTGTTGATGATTTCTCTAGATTTACATGGACATACTTTCTTAGAGAAAAATCCGAAACTTTTGATAAGTTTAAAATGCTTTGTACTAAATTACAAAATGAAATGAAATCTAACATTAGAAGCATTAAACGGATTAGAAGTGACCATGGGAGAGAGTTTAAGAATGCCTCTTTTGAAAGCTTTTGTGATAGCTTAGGCATCTCCCATGAGTTTTCGGCTCCTAGGACACCTCAACAAAATAGAGTTGTTGAGAGGAAGAATAGGGTCCTCCAAGAGATGGCCCGAGTGATGTTGCTTAGCAACAATGTCCCTAGGAACCTATGGGCCGAAGCCATCAATACGGCTTGCTATATAGGAAATCGTGTATTCCTAAGGCCCGGTTCTAGAAACACCTCCTATGAGCTATGGAAGGGTAGGAAGCCAAATATTAGCTACTTCCACACATTTGGAAGCAAATGCTACATTTTAAATGACCGTGATCAACTTGGCAAGTTTGATACTAAGAGTGATGATGGTTTCTTTATTGGCTACGCCTTGAATAGTAAAGCCTATAGAGTTTTCAACTTGAAGACTCGAACCGTCATGGAATCATCAAATGTGGTCATTGATGATACTAGGCTCAAGTCTAATAACCATGAGGAGGAGGATGTTCTAGATGATGACTCTCCTTTGGAGAGGGTTGTGGTGACTCCCAATGTTGGGACATCTAATGAAGTCACACAACCCATTACTAGAGTTCCTAACTTGGACTCTAATGAACCCGCTCCATGGGTTAGAAGACTCCATAACAAAGAGGATGTTATTGGAGATGTTAATGAGGGTGTTAGGACTAGGCGTCAAATAGCTAATCTAATTAGCTTTACATGCTACACCTCTCAAATAGAACCCAAAAAGGTTGATGAAGCCTTGAATGATGAATTTTGGGTTCTTGCCATGCAAGAAGAGCTAAACCAATTCGAAAGGAATGAGGTTTGGACTCTAGTTCCTAGGCCTAAGACCACTAATGTCATAGGCACTAAATGGATTTTTAGGAACAAATCCGATGAGGATGGCAACATAGTGCGGAACAAGGCTAGACTTGTAGCACAAGGGTACTCTCAAATTGAGGGTATCGACTTTGAGGAGACATTTGCTCCCGTTGCCCGCTTAGAGTCCATTAGGCTTCTCTTGTCCATCTCTTGTGTGCACAAGTTCAAATTGCACCAAATGGACGTCAAGAGTGCCTTCCTCAATGGCTTCTTGCAAGAGGAAGTGTTTGTTAAACAACCCAAGGGGTTTGTGGATGCACACCACCCCAACCATGTCTATCGCCTCAAGAAGGCACTATATGGGTTGAAACAAGCACCGAGGGCTTGGTATGAGCGCCTCACTCAATTTCTTGTTGACAATGACTACACAAGAGGTAGTGTTGACAAGACACTATTCATCAAGAGAGATAATGATGAGCTTTTCATAGCTCAAATATATGTTGATGACATAGTGTTTGGCTCCACCAACAACACCAAGGTCCAACAATTTGTTGATGTCATGTCTCATGAATTTGAGATGAGCCTTGTTGGTGAGCTTAGTTACTTCCTAGGTTTGCAAATTCGGCAACTAGACAATGGGATTTTCATAACCCAAGCCAAATATGCCAAAAACCTAGTGAAGAAGTTTGGTTTAGAAAATGCCAAACATTGTGATACACCCATGAGTACCACTTTGAAGCTAAGCAAAGATGCTAGTGGTAAAAGTGTGGAACAAACGTTATATCGTGGCATGATAGGTAGCTTGCTTTATTTGACCGCAAGTAGGCCCGATATCTCCTTTAGTGTAGGTGTGTGTGCTAGGTACCAAGCGGATCCTAAGGAGTCCCATCTCTCTTCCGTTAAGAGAATCATTCGCTATGTGAATGGGACATCCAACTATGGGATTTGGTACTCTTTTGACACTAATGCTAGTCTTGTAGGCTTTAGTGATGCGGATTGGGCAGGAAATTGTGATGATAGGAAGAGCACATCGGGCGGTTGCTTCTTTCTAGGCAACAACTTGGTATCTTGGTTTTGCAAGAAGCAAAACTCGATTTCCTTGTCCACGGCCGAGGCCGAGTACATAGCCGCGGGGAGTGGATGCACACAACTCCTATGGATGAAGCAAATGCTAGTAGACTACGGATTCAACCAAGGTACTCTCACTCTCTTTTGTGATAACATGAGTGCTATTAATATTTCCAAGAATCCGGTGCAACATTCTAGGACTAAGCATATTGACATCCGCCATCACTTCATTAGAGAGCTTGTTGAAAATAAATGCATAGTACTTGAACATGTAGGTACTAATGATCAACTTGCGGACCTATTTACTAAACCCTTAGATGCTACTCGATTTAAAACTCTTAGTAGATCTATTGGGGTATGTCTTGTGGAGTGATGTTCTATGATTGACCCCATATGGGGAACTCAAGCAAAGAGAGCTATTTTGCATTCTTGTGTCTTGCAAAAAATTTGAAATATCTTATGCCTCTTCTTTTGATTGCTTGAGTAAGCTTGGTTGTACATATGTATATATGTTTTCAAATTCCATAAGTGTGAACCTTGCTTGTCTACAATCCATGTCATATTTATGTTCAAACATGCATTTTTGGACTAGGAGATTTACATAGGAAGTATGATGTGAATGACCTATAGTTATCTCCATGACATGATGATTCTTTAATAACATGCTAATGTCAAATGAAAAAGCTTGAAATTCATAAATCTTGCTCTCATGAAAAGCATGAATTGATGATTGCATATTCTTAAAATGCAAAACTTGTGTGAAAACTTATGAGACTCAAAATGAATAAAGGATCTTGTATCCATTCAAAGGAATTTACATTCCAAATGTCTCTCTTTCTTTATTAGTTGAACATGGTTACTATCATACGGATAATTTTATCCGGAAAAATCAAATAGGGTGCAAAGTTGCTCATGCCATGTTTCGCTTATAAAGTTGGATATAGTTGCTCTTATATTGAAATCAATAATCTCTATATCCTTGCTTTTCCCACGACGTTGGTGAAATTGGTTTGAATTCTTATTAGAAACCTTTGTCATTTGCTTTGCCAAATACCATTGTATTTTGGACTTGAATGCTATATGTCTTGTATGTAAAGCATGTTGGATTCACACATTTTATCAAAATAAATCTCCTTGTTTCTCTCAAATTAATTGAAGTGCATAAAGTGACTTATATGTATATGCATATCTTGCATGCTTTTATCTCTCGTTGCTATGAGTGACCCGGTTGGGGACTACTCCTTTGCCTATATCATGACAAAAAGGGGGAGTAGGATATGGTAAGGGGAGGTGCAAAATATAGAAGTTAATTGTACACTTTGGGGAGAACATACATTGAGGGGGAGTAACCCGTTGAGGGGGAGCATTGCATTTATCATACATTGCATACATTTGGTAATGTTGTGCCTAAATTCTAAAAATGCAAATGCTTGGTATTGTTCTCACATGATTAATCTCACACTTTTCTTGTATTGGAAATGTTAGAAACTCTTTTCAGGACTTGATTATTCTACAAGAGATTGAAGTCTTGAAGTTTTATTTTCTTATCTCTTTGTGTTGTAGTATATCATAGTTGTCCCGTAGTTTCTATTTTTTTTTGTGAGGAATCAATGTGAGTGATGGTTTTGTCACGAAATAGCCAAAGGGGGAGATTGTAAGGATTCCCGTTGTTTTTAATTGGCTTATTTCGTGATCAAACCATATGTGGGGGTTCTTTGTAAGGGTAGTCTAAGTATCGGTCTTATTGTTCGAAGCCCTTTGAAGACCTCGTGTTGATAAGCACCGAAGGTAAATTTCTATGTGCTTACTTTTCTTTGAAGAGATTAGTTGCACACACACACTTAACATTCATTGCATATGTGTGCATTCTCTTCATTTGTCACATTTCACACTTGCACTTATTTATTATATTTTGTTGTGTGTAATTGTGTCATGTTGTTGTGTAATTCATTTCCCGATAACTTTCGGAAACATCCGCGCATGCACGAGTATGTGCTTGGTTTAGCGCGAGGACCGCCTATGGAGAATGCCCTTGGCTTCTCCTTGGTTTTCACCTATCTAGGTGATCGGCGGTTGTTATCGGTGGCCTGGCCGCCGAATGAAACCACCGTTTCAGTCCAGATTGGTCTGAAGCATTTCTGCGGTTAAGATCGGCAGTCACGACCGCCGTTCGAAACCGCCGTTTCAAGACCTGATTGATTTATCTCTCAGTCTAATTCGGCGGTTGAAACGGCGGGCATGAAACCGCCGTTCGAAACCGCCGTTCATACCTGGTTGATTTTGATCTCTCTGTTCTGTTTCGGCGGTTAGGATTGGCGGTCATGAAACCGCCGAATGAACCGCCGTTTATGCTCTGTTCTTCACGAGCTCAATTCGGCGGTCATGAACGGCGGCCTGGCCGCCGAATGAAACCGCCGATTGGCGCGTTTCTTTGAAACTTACTTAAACGACCTCACTTTGATTTGGCCCCCTATATATATGCCACTTTGACTTTAGGTCAATTAAGAGAGTTCATATTCAGAATTCATACTTAGGATATTTTTCAAAGAGAAGAAAAATTCCAAGAACTCCATTCTTGATTCTTAAACACTTTTTCATGATCATCAATCATCATCTAGCATCATCTTAGATCATCTAGATGTCATCTAGCATGGAATCTTCATCATACTTTGCTTGGTAAGCTTTTCACTAATATCTTACATGTTTTGTGTTTCTCTTATCTAGCAATCTCAATTAATTACTTGTTTGTTATTTTGTATGCTTTAGATACAATATTGAGATGAGTATGATGTATGTTTGAGATTTTATATTGTGCTTGCATATTAGGTTTTGTGCTTAATATTGATTAGCTAAACTAATTGACATGTCATTTAGTTTTGATATCTAGGATTGTTCTTAATTGCATATTAATCATCTTAGATAAGCATATAGGGTTTCCCTTGCTCTATGTTGCATTTTGGATATTTACATATATTCACTTAGGGTTGTATTCTCTTCATAGAGAAAGTAAGTATTGTGTGTAGCATCCGGGATTAGATTGCTTAGAACGCAAGCAAATTGGACTAGGTTCACTCATACCGGGATTAGGTAGGTGTGTGATTACTTCCGGGATTAGGTTGTAATCGTTTGCACATTTAGTGGATTCGAGGTTCGAGTGTGGCTTACTTACATAGCCCGTGGTTTTTCCCGTGAGGGTTTCCACGTAAAAACCAAGTGTTGTTTTAATTTCCGCACCATATTACACTTGCTTGTTTATATTATCTTGAGGGCATTTTCGTAATTTTGACTAACACGAAAAATTGGGTAAAAAGCGTAAAATCTATTCACCCCCCCTCTAGATAGTTTTTTTACACACCGTGCTATAATTTGTTTCAGGAACTAGTCATCTCAAGAGACATAAACTCAAATGCATGGCTTCCCATGGGCAAGTCGATACAACTCGACAAACCCAACTGTAGCGGAACCCAGATGGTTCTATGAGTACATGGCAGTATGACCCCGACCGGGTCAGAGAGCAAGTGGTGTTGTACTGCGCTGCAACTGACCAACCCATAGGTTTTCAAGATAACCCCCATTTTCAATATTTTATTAATAATGCTTTTAATCCCCAATATGTCCCTGTTTCTAGAAACACAGCTAGGAGTGATTTGATTCGTACTTTTCAAAAACGTAGGACTGAATTGATTTCTGAATTGCAAAACATTTCCTTTTCAATTGCATTAACGTCCGACATCTGGAGCGGACGTTCAAAACAAGATTATTTATGTGTCACTGGACACTATGTAGACACCCAATGGATTTTACAAAAAAAGCTCCTTGGTTTTCGTGTCATGGATTATTCACACATTGCACAAAATATTTTTCAAGTTATTATGTCTGTTATACAAGATTATGGCATTCATAACCGCATCATGTCAATTACTTTGGATAATGCATCTGCTAACTCCAGAGCTATAGATTATTTCATTAATTCTAACATCCCTAATATTGCAAGAAAATTTTTCCACGCCCGTTGTGCATGTCACATTATAAACTTGATTGTAAAATCAGGTTTTAAGGAGGTGGAAAGTCGAATCGACAATATTAGGGGGGCTTTGGGTTGGATTATGGCATCTAACCAAAAAATTGCTGAGTTTGCCAGATTTGTAAATCAAAGGACCTAATAGCCCGTAAGTTCCAAACAGATATGCCGATAAGGTGGAACTCAACATATTTAATGTTGAAATCTGCTTTACCATATGCGAAGGAATTACTAGTTTTTTTAACCTGAACACTGCCAACGATCCCAGACGTGAAAAACTGACGGATGGTGATTGGTATGTGGCCAGTGTTTTTGTTGAATTTTTAAAAGTTTTTTATGATGCTACTGTAGAACTTTCTGGGGTTTATTACCCCACATCTTCTCTTGCACTTCATAAACTTTATGACATGGCTGATTTACTTAGACAATATAGTGAACATGTGATGGTAGATTCCGCTGTTGCTAATATGCAAAAACAATTTGTAAAATATTGGGGGGAAATTCCTCTTTTGTATGCCTTTGGTATTGTTGTAGATCCTAGGTTCAGATTTAATGCTTTAGAAGTATTTTCCAAAGAATTGGGTGAGGCTCTGGGATTAAGTGAAACGGATGTTGCTAAACATCTTAGTACATTGAAATCCCAAATGTTCGAGATTTTTTCTATTTATGAGAACATATACAACGACAGAACAGTAGAACCGGCGCCTCCTCAGCAACAATCCCAACAATAATCGAAGCTCATGAGAATTTTTTTTAACAATGCCATAACTTCTCACGCTTCAGGAAGTTCGAGTCCGAGTCAAAGTCAAGGTCAACGACAACAAGTGGAGCTGAATAAATATCTGACTACGGAGTACTCAATCACGGAGAACGATGACTTCACAACCAACGATCTTCTGAAATGGTGGCGCGGCAAGAGAAACAGCTTCCCCATTCTATCGAGATTAACATGTGATGTCCTTGCTATCTCGGTTTCAACAGTATCATCGGAGCAGGTGTTCAGCAACGGCCGGACGAATACTAGAAGAAAGAAGATGTTCATTGGCCCCTGATGCGGTGGAAGCTTTGACATGCCTTAAGGATTGGCAAAATGCAAGATTGAAACGACAACATCAACTGGAAAATGAAGAACTCATGGATGACTTCTCCAGTATGACCATCGAAGAGAGTTCTGGTAGCAACCAGCTGACGAGCTGATGTAATTATAAATACTTAATTATTTTTTTTCCGATTGCACTCTTTTTCCCTTACCAAGTTTTTATCCTATTGGGTTTTTCTTGGTAAGGTTTTTAACGAGGCAATCATGATTTGTAATTTATACTTTTCACCACAAATTTAATATGAAATTACAAAAATATTATTCATGGAAAATTAATTAAGTGTTGTATGAAATGAAAAATGTTATATTTCATATTAAAATTATTACATTAATAATTACACAAAATTATTAGTTTTTACTTTTTACAATGTATAAAAAATAATATTGTATAAAAAAAAAGTTAAAAAAAAAAATTCGAAGCTCGTTGGGCTTGGCCCGTTAGGGCCCGTTACGGGCCCTAACGGGCCGGCCCGCCACAGGCCCGACCTGTGCCTGGCCCGGCCTGACCTAGCATATGCCTGGGCCTAGGCCGGGCCCCCCTTCTCACCAACAGGCCGGCTTGGCCCGGCCCATAACGTAAAACGGGCCTAACGGGCCCGGGCCCAACTGGCCGGGCCGGCCTGTTTTGCCACCACTGGGAGTACTTATAAAATGAGTATGTAAATCGTATTTTTGAGTAGCCATATGAGCACCCAAAAAATAAATTCATATTATACCAAAATAAAAATAAAAAACAATAATGTACTATGTAGGGAACCTGAAAAAAAAAAAATTATATATATATATATAAATCTTGTTTTTAACAAATTCAGAATATTTCCTAAAAAGAAAAAAACTAATTCACAATAGGCAAAAAAATAAAAAATAAAAAATAATAATAATACAAAAAAATCCGCAGCCGGGATTTGAACACGGTTTTTCATGGAATTAAAACTCCCAAATTGCTACTGAGGAACTTGTGAACGTATGTAAAACAAATATTTATTTTTAAATTATTATTTTTCGATAGAAAATTTTCACATTTGATTTATAATTCGTTGTCATATATTTAAAAGCGATGTCTAATACCAATTTAATATGATGGAAGAAGATATTTTTGAAATTAGAGGTGTTGTAGTGGTGTCATTCGAATAGCCTTATGGTCGTTTGGGCTGAGCGTAGGATAGACTCAGGTAAGATCGTTGTCAAATGAATTTAATATGCTGCAAAAAATGTGTGCTAGTCGAGTGGTCTTGTAGAACATGGGTGTTGGTCGAATGGTTTGTGTAGAAGAAGAGATTAATTGTGTTGGATGTTTGTGGATCAGACATGTAGAATGGAAGCTAACCAAAGCCATAAATGAAAGACAAAGAATAGCTGAAGATATTGAATGTGTGAGGCAATAAGTTAACTTATGCCAGATGAGAATGAATTATGTTCGTTGCTACCAGGGCCGGCCCTGTGGGTAGGCCCAAGAGGCAACTGCCTAGGGCCCTCGTTTTCAAAGGGCCTCCAAAATTTGTTTACTGTGTATTTCAATTTGGAGACCCGAGTATAGTTTAAAAAAAAAAAAAAAAACAGCTCAATCAGTATATTGTGCTGCAGATAATTCAATAAATCCAAATATTTGTTTTAAAATAAGCCCAACAATACTAACAAAAAAATGGCCCACAGTTTTTCTAATGCCTATTACCCAATTCATTTACTTTTTCTAGTTTCACAAACCCAATTCAATTCTCTAATGCCCATTCCTCACAGACCCTTTTTCTAGTTACAGGGTTTTAATTCATCAATCATCTATTCATCTTTATTGCTTAATTCCTTTTTCTCCACCAAATGTAGCTGCCGCCTACCGCATCTCTCTCTCTCTCTCTCTCTCTCTAAAGTCTCAATCCCATATCCTCATCCATTCAAGCATCTCTCTTTAAAGTCTCTAAAGTCTCTCTATGTTTTTATTTATTTTTTGTTATTTTTTACAAATTGTAAGTTTTATTACAAATTATTATTGACTTACTAACCGATAAAATCCACACCAGATAGTGAATAATCTTTTGGTCTCTTACCTATTAATTTACTTATTTACGCTTTAAATTGAAGCGATTATTTGATTTTAAATAATCCTAATTATAATTTTATGAATCCAAGAGTATACCTGCGGTTTACGGGACTGGTTTGATTTTTTTTTTTTTTTTTTTTTTAAAGTTTGAATTTTATGTTTTAAAAAGCTCAACTTGAATCTGTTTTTCAATAATGTGGGTCAGTTTATTAGTTTTGTGGTTGGATATGTAGTGCTTCACGGTTTTATAATTTATACCGAAAAAACTATAAAAACGAATCAGGGGCCCCCATTTTGGATTTTCACCTCGGGCCTCACAAAAGTCAGGGCCAGCCCTAGTTGCTACGTGACTGCGTCTTTCTATGTGAGTCATGGGAGAAAAACCATTGTTCCTTTGAATGAAGGGGCCCTCCCTATATATATATACATATACAGAAATTCTATTATCAGTTTGAACTGACAAAAGTTATATCAGTTCCTTGCATGTGGGCCACTGGATTTAAATACTTTGACTTGGCTGTATGCACTTGTCAGTCAAAGTATTTAAATCCAGTGGCCCACATACAAAGAACTAATATAACTTTTGTCAGTTCGAACTGATAACAGAAAGACTGTATATATATATATATATAGCTAGAGACTCCACTTAAAGGTGAGTCAATTTAAGATCATGGACCGAGATATTTGATTTGAGTTTGAGCCAATTAGATGAATGGCTCTTTATGATAATTTGGGCCTATATATGGATTTGTCCTTCATACGAGTTTCTAAAATTGGGTCTTCAGTTTTGGCTACCACATTCATCTGTATTAATTTATTTTTGAGTGACGATATTTAAGGATTGAGATCCCCTACCCATCTTTTTTTTGCTCATCTTTCAAGCATCCGTTGACATGTGGCAACCTAATAAATAAATGGTCCAAATTAGATTTCTATTTTTTTTTCATCTCTCTCCTCCAAACAACAACACATTAGACTCTACTTTCACTCTCTCTCTCCTCCAAACGGGTCTCAGACTCTACTTTCTCTCATCTTCATCTGAGATTCTATCTGATTCCACACACTCTCTCTCCTCAAAACTCTCTCTCCTCCAAACGATTTGAGTTTTTTTTTTCGCTCTCCCGGCACCCGATCTCCTTCCAAACGAGCCGATCTACTCTCGCCGCCGATCGTCTTTTCTTTACTCTTCTCCTTCTCGTCTCCATCTTCTTTCTTTTGACAGAGGTTTGGGTGTTATTGGGTTGTGGGATGGTGGTGGACCTGTGGTTTCTGGATTTTGGTGGTTTGAGTGGGCTGCTGGCGAGATCGTGGGATGGTGGTGGTGGTTTCTAGGTGGTTTTGGTTGTTGAATCTGATGGTGGCTATGGTGGATGGTTTTGTTGAATCTAGATCCTTGTTAGAAAAAGTAAGAAAATAATTAACTCGAATTTTTTTTTTGCTAGAATGATTCTGGTGTGGTGGGCTTTTTAAAATTGGAAGTTGGGTTTTAAAAATTTGGGCAAATGACCAACGATTATATATAAAATTAGATAATTATTCAACTAAATTTAAGATGCCTGTTAATTTACATCAGTAAAAGAAACTAAACTTGTGCCAAAAAAAAAAAAAAACTTGTTGAATCTGATGGTGGCTATGGTGGATGGTTTTGAATCTGTGGTGGTTAGGTTAGGTTGTGAAGCTGTTGGTGATTGGGTTGGGTGGTGTAGTTCAGGGTTATGAACTTGATAAATTGGTGAATTATAGTTTGGTTGTAAATTCTAGAATTTGGTGAATTTTCTGATGATGATTGTCAATAAACTGGTGAACTTGATTAGTTATATGAATTTTGGAACTGGTGAATTTTCTGATGATGAATTTTGTGAAGATGAGAGAAAAAAAAATGATAAACGATGGTGTGGGGACCAGATGAAGATTTATTTTTTGGTCTAAAAGAAACAAACGAGGTCATTTGGTAGATGGAGAGATAAAAAAAATAAAGTAAACTAATCTCAGCCATTCTTTTGCTTGTTTGCCACATGTCAGCAGATGCTTGAAAGATGAGCAAAAAAAAAGATGAGTAGGGGATCTTAATCCGATATTTAAACCCCTAAATAATTGTATCTACATCCTTTTTGCAACTACATCCCATTAAATATTTTTAAAATTCTTTAGTTTGTAAATAAACCCCACTTAATACTAAAAATACCCTTTATTTTTATGAATAAATTTATCTACACTTATTTTGTTACTTTATTATTCTTTTTCAAAATATATATATATATATATATATATATATATATATATATATATATATATATATATTATTATTTAAAATTATTTATTTCTTTCCTTTAGTCCAAATAAATAATATATGACTCCTAAATACATAAAGTGTATCAAAGTGAGGTTGGAGTTTGAGAAATTTTGTTTACTGGATAGATACAAATAATGAAAAAGAAGATAATGCAAGATATATATGGAATGCACATGACTGCTTGACTGATATATATTTATCCGAAAAAAAAATTGAATTAGGTAAATATTGAATATGAAACTTAATAAAATATTGTAGATAAATAAGCATTAATATCCATAAAAAATCCAAAAAATTTCACCTTGTTCTGGGTAAAATATTGATCAGATTACTTTTATTTATTTATTATTATTCAAAGGCAATGACTTGTTCACGATTGAGATAATTTAGCTTCATGCGTTGTAATTGTGTTTTGGTTTTGGAATGATATATAAGAAATAGGAAACTAATTAATAATTTGTGGATGTACTAACAAACTATTTAACCTTTTAAGTATTTTATTAAAGGGTAATATTGGACTTTCAAAAAGATACTAATTTAAGATGTAGATACAATTTTTAAAGGGTACAAATATTGTCACTCTTTAGTTTTTTCAATACAATACGTCAATACATACTTAATACTGTATGATTTAATATTACTTATTTCCAATTAGATTGAATATTTAATCTTGGATTGAAATCTAACCCAAATTTCAAGAATATAGAAACCAATCAAAAGATATGTAAGTGAACTAAACACCGTAATAACCACAATTTCACATTGGACGATGGTGTAAGTGAACTAAATTAAACCAATTTTTTAATTAATTAATTAATTTATTTATTTTTATCTTTTTATTTTGTTGAACTTGAACTAAATCTATTGTTTATGCACTACCCCCTAATCTATTGTCACATCTTAATGATATGTTTATAATTTTTTTATTTGTGACGACAAAAAAATAGTAACAAGTCCTCTTCTAAACTGTTAATAAATTTATGTATTTATATTTAATATTTTAGTTTAAACTAATTAAATAAATATTTAGAAACATTTCTTTCAAATTGAAAGTATAAATTATAACACATAATAGACTCTAAGAGGTTGTGGGTTCAAGTCGTATCTCTTCCCCCAATTCTAAAATATTATAATAGTTCAAAATGTATATGACACAATCTATAAAACACCGATGTATGGTACACTGGGAATATTGTTGGGGATAATCCTCTAGAACGATAAACGCGGAAACGCCGTGCATAATATGCGCCCATAACTCATAGCAAATAATAACGTCAATAAGTAAAAAAATAAATGAGAGAGAATAAAACAATCACAACACAAGATATACGTTGTAAACCCAAAACGGGTAAAAAACCACGGGCCGTCAGGACGACAGAGAAAGTTCCACTATATGATAAATTGTTACAACCATATACTCCAGGATTCTCTCTCACACCTAACCCCAAACCACACTCATAAGATCCTCACCAAGAACCCCACAATATCCCCTAGGTCTCCCCTAAATATCACCCATGGATCTCTAACTTGATCCACCGATATTCCCTTGGATCCCTCCTCGGATATTCCCATTGGGTCTCCCTGGATCTCACTCACACTCTCTGATGTTTACATGGTGTTCTTTTTGCTCCACACAAAATAACCTAAATACAAGGTCTATTTATACTAGTTACAGGGAGTATAATATAAAAGGAAATCCTACTCCTAAACGTACAAGACTTACTTGTTCCACATAAATACTATTTCCTTTTATGACAAGTCTTCTTGTAAGGAGTAAATCATTTTCCTTCAAGCACAAGAACTTCCAGAAACAAACTACTTCCTTTTCCATTGAAGATTTCCCGTTCACGTATGCTTATTATTGACTACGATTCGGGTCACGGTTGTACACCTGCTTCCTAAACCGTTACAAGTCACCTTAAATTACATCGCTAAAAAAACCGCGATCCATACGATGAAACAAACCATTTATTCAGTTCTTCATGATCTTCAAACCTCCCTAAAACACCGCCTTCAACTTCCAAACGTTATCCCATGTCTTCTAGGAAGTACCACATCAGTTGAGTCTTGTTTGGTTCACATCGGGTTCGCTTAGGAATACAAGTCAAAACCTAACAAATATTGTTGCATGTGATCCTATGTGAGTAGCATGTGATCCTATGTGAGTAGCATATGACTGCATGTATATAATGTTATCGTATATAAGTTACATATGATCACGACAAAACAAGACTTAAATTTTAATGTGGTCGCATTTGAGTTGTATGTGATCACATATGAATTGATGTGATCATCCGAAAAAAGTCATGATCACATATAAAATTGTAAAGGCGTATGGTGGTTTATAGACTGACCTTATATATATAATCCAATGGATGAAAAGTGAGTTTGTATATAATTTTATATCAGGAGGTTTGTATGTGAGAAGTCTAGTATATATATTGGGATCAAAATTTTTTTAGCACTCTTTACTCTCTCATTTTTGGAACAAGTACCAACTTAATAATTTTTTGTAGAAATAACACCAAAGGACAAAAATAACTTCATATTTAATGTTATTCTTTTGTATGTACCTTTTTTTTTCTCCCCTTTTTTCCCGTAAAAACCTCCATTGGAGGTGACCTCCATCAATGGAGGTCTAATAGATCTCTAATGGAGGTCTTATTGATGATGAAGATAAAAAAAAAAAAAATCGCAAAATTTGCAAAAGACCTCTAGAAAGTCTTGGATTTGCAAAAAGCTTAATAAGTCTTGAATTTGCAAGCATGCCCAATAAGTCTCGAAAATAGCAAATAAAGTCTCGAATTTTTAAACATATACAATAAGTCTTAAAAATGCCAAAATAAGTCTCAGATTTCAAAATTAAGTCTCGAATCCAAGAAAATAAGTCTCGGATTTCAAAAATAAGTATTGGAAATACAAAAATAAGTCTTGGGGGACTTAGGGCGCATTCAGCGATGTTTTGAAGATGTGTTTTGGCATTTTCGAGGTGTTAAAAACAAAGGAAACTTGTCCATTGGCTGTATTTGTTTTAAATATTTTTTAAAATCAACGAAATTGATTTCGGCTTTTAAAGCATGTGGAGAAAAAAAAAATGAAATTTTGTTGTTCCTCGTGCTTTCAATTAAAGTGAGAGCAATTTTTTTTCGCTTTTTGTCCAAGTCGTTTGACATCTAACATGACTTTTCACTAACTCTCTTTCTTTTGCTTTTTTCTTTACTTTCTTCTTTACTGAAAATACATAAAGTGTGTCTAAACAACCTAGAAGGGGGTGAATGGGTTGTTAATCGATTAATTACCAACTTTTTCGATTAGTTAATATTAACAAAAATCAAGCCACCACAACTCATACAATCAACATAATATAAGGGCGTGTTTACTAATCAGGAATGGAGGGAATCGGAATCAAGTTCCACTGGAATACCCTTGTGCATATAATATGTTGAAATTGTTATAAATTAATGAAGAATAACAGATGGAAGAACATATAAAGTAATAGATGAACTAACAACAAAGGTAATAAGAGGAAGTAAATAACAACATGAGATAACAAATAAATAAAATGAGAGAAAGAGAGACAAGATATGAGAGAGTATGAGAAGGAGAGCTTTTTCTCTTGTATTGATATTCTCATTGATTCAACAACACCAATATTTACAATAGAATGCCATATATATAGGCAAAAAGAGAGGGGTAATTGATGTAATATTCCACTACTTACACATGAAGCAAAACCATAGAAGTTTGCCATGTGTGTTGGCTTATTTAGGAAGCTAGGGAGGAAACATGTGGTGGAAAGCCACCCATTTGTTGCACATGTGTTATGACACATGTATTGTAACACTCCCCCTTGGATTTCCACCATTTGTATTTTAATTTGCTAGGAAAAACTCAGTGAGATAAAAACCTTAGCAAAAATATATACAATGATCTTCTGGATCAGGTGATGTAGATGTGTTCAGAACTGCCTTATTAAAACCTTTCCGGTAAAACCCAGTGGGACTAAATCCGGTAGAAGGAAAAAGAGTACAGTACACATATGTCCATTCAAAATTTTGCTCCCCCTGATTGAACGCTCTCCCTGAACAAAACTTTAACATCAATCCTGTAATTTATAAAGCTGACGCATGCCAATTCCATATATCAGTTTATCAAAAGTTGATGTAGGCAATGCTTTGGTAAACAGATCTGCTAGATTATCTGTAAACTGTATTTGTTTAACATCAACTTGTCGGCTCTGTTGAAGTTCATGAGTATAGAAGAATTTAGGAGAAATATGTTGATTCTATCTCCTTTGATATAACCCCCTCTAACTTGAGCGATACAAGCCGCATTATCTTTAAATATCGGTGTAGACATTTCTGTAGATAATGAAAATCCACATGTATTTTGAATATGATAAATAACTGACCTTAGCCACACACATTCTTGGCTTGTTTCATGAAGTGTAAGGATCTCAGAATGATTAGAGGATGTAGCAACAAGAGTTTGCGTTATAGAGCGCTAGGAGATTGCTGTGCCATTATATGTAAAAACATATCCCGTTTGTGAAAGGGTTTTATGGGGATCAGATAAATACCCGGCATTAGCATAACCAATTAAACCTGAAAAGTTGTTGGATTTTGAATAATATAATCCTAAATCTTTCGTTCCACGAAGATAACGAAAAAGATGTTTAATCACATTCCAATGTCTCCAAGTTGGTGCTAAACTGAATCTAGCAAGCAAATTCACTGAAAATGCGATATCTGGTCTAGTACTTTGAGCCAGATATAATAAAGCACCAATTGCATTAAGATATGGTACTTCAGGACCAAGTATCTTTTCACCATCTTCAAGTGGCCGGAATGGATCTTTCTTAAGATCAAGATTTCTAACAATCATGGGGGTACTTAATGGATGAGCATTGTCCATATTAAATCTTTTTAGGATCTTTTCAATATATGCTGATTGATGGATAAGTATTCCGTCTGATTTATGCTCAATCTCTAGGCCGAGACAATATTTTGTCTTCCCTAGGTCTTTCATTTCAAATTCTTTTTTTAAATATTCAGCAGTTTTCAGGAGCTCTTTAGGAGTTCTAATTAAATTCATATCATCAACATAAACTGCTATAATAGCAAATCCAAATTCTGATTTCTTTATGAAGAACACATGGGTGTATAATATAATTATTATACCCTTATTTTATCAAATATTTACTGAGACGGTTACACCACATCCGTCTAGACTGTTTTTAATCCGTATAAGGATTTTTGTAGGTTCATCAAATACAGATTACGAGATCTCGGTTTACATGCTTCTGACATTTTAAATCCTTCCGGGATTATAAATATCTGCATTAAGTGAATCATATAGATAAATAATTACTACGCTTAGAAGACGTATTTCAAGCCTTTTAAAGGCAGCCAAATTTATCAAAAATTTAGAACGTAATTGTATTCATTACTATTGAATACTAAGTTTCTGTGAGAAACCTTGTACTACGAGTCGTGTCTCATATCTTACGATCTCGTTTTTCTCATTACGTTTCCGTATAAAGACCTTTTAGTATCCAACTAGTTTGACATCTTCAGGTATCTGGAGAACTGTTGGTCTAAATATTTTATGTTTGGCTTATGAAATCAATTCTTCTTGAATTGCTTTTTTTTTCATTTAGGCCAATCATACATTTTGTATACAATCATTGATATTATGAATATCATAATTATCATTTATAATTTCAGTAGTGCTACTGTGTATAAAAATACATTATCAATGATTGTTTCTTTATGATTCCACATTTCTCTCGTATGATTTATAGAAATTTTCTCAATTTCAATATACTTGAATCTCTGTTGAGATTTCTTCCATACAGGGATTTTGTATCTCTTTAGATATATCTAACTCTTATAGAGTTGATTTAGAGAAAGTGGATTTATTCATAACTCGAGTCTTGTTTATATTAGGATCCTAATAATTTATTTTCCTCTTCTGGGAACAATACATTTCGAAATAAAAGGTTTACAAACTTATGATATGCATCAGATGATTTATTTGTTGCATTTTACTCAGATCGTTCTTCAGGAACAATCACCCGACCGGGGATTATGAGATAGCAACTTATAAAATTTTATCACTTTTAATATATCAAGTAACTGATTAATATTTATCTGATGATCAATTATCATTTGTATTTGAGTGATACGAAGATTGAAATGAGACACATTTATATATATAGAGAATCGAACTAGTATCTCTATTTTGTATAAGAGTGACTTTTCATTTATTCTTTTTGGAGAAACTTTCCATTTTGAAATTAATCAATATAATAATATATAGGCCATGTGCAAGAGGATAAACTATCAGAAGCATAGATGATCTAATAAAAGATTAATCAAAATCATCATAAATCTTAGAATGGTAGGGATGAATAGAATGTCTCCATATAGAAATTGGTAATTGTATTGAAATAATAAAGTTCTCACAATTACCTGGAGACGATTGATAAGTGATTTTGCGAATCCATTCTGAATATGAACATGTGGAACTGGATGTTCAATATTAATCCCAACTGATCTGCAATATTCATCAAATTTCTTGGAAGTAAATTCATCAGCATTATCAAGGCGTATTGACTTAATCGGATGATCGGGAAAATGTGCCCAAAGCCTGATAATCTATGCAAGTAATCTTGCAAAATCAACATTACGTGTTGGTAATAATCAAATGTGTGACCATCTGATGGACGCATCAACTAGAATAATAAAATAGTCGAACGGTCCACTTGGTGGATGAATAGGTCCACATATGTCCCTTTCAATTCTTTGTAGAAATGACAGGGATTCAAAACCAACCTTAGAGTGGGATGGTTTTATTACTAATTTCTCTTATGCAGTACATAAATTTTCATAGGATAAAAAAAATCTTCTGGTTCTTTAATTGATGTCCGTGAGAATTTTTAATGATTCTACGCATCATTGTAGATCCTGGGTGTCCAAGATGGTCATACCAAAGCATAAATATTTTTGGATCTGAGAACTTCTGGTTCATAACTGTATAAACTTCTACACCTCTTATAAGAGTATAATATAATCCAAATGATAAAGCACGTAACTTTTCCACAACGAGTTTCTGGCCTGAGTCATGAGAAGTAATGCACAGATACTCAATATTCTCATCATTTATTGTTTCTAAGTGATATCCATTATACCGTATATCTTTGAAACTAAGCAAATTTCTTCTGGATCTGCTTGAATATAAAGCATTATTGATACATATTTTAGTATTATTTGGTAACAATATCATGGCTCTACCGGAGCCTTTTATCAGATCTGCTGGACCTGATATTGTATTAACATTTGCCTTAAGCAGGGTTAAATTCAGAAAGTATTTCTGATTCCGCAAAATCGTATGTGTCGTTGCACTATCGGCTAGACATATATCTTTTATATCTTGCTTTTCAATATCACCTAATTTACTGTTTAAACACATATCTATTAATAAAGAAAAATAAAGTGCATATTAAACAAAGTGATCAAAAGTATAAATATATAGATATGAAAATATATCACTTCATAAAACAAAATCATGAATCATATTGATTTTTCGAACTTCCGGCTCGACCATGAACTTCAGGTTCATAAAATTCAGAAAACTTCAGGTTTTAAATCGAAATTATAAATTGACTTTCTAGATGAAAGAATCGTAACTTGATCTAATTTAGAATTTCTGGTTCTAATAAACTTTGACATAAAAGTTTTAATATCACAATTTAAATTGAATTCAGAGCTTCAAGTCTGATTAGAACTTCATGTTCAAAACTTGAGAACTTCAAGTTCAGATTCAATACTTCGTTTTCAAAATTAGAACTTCAGGTTCTATATAGAATTCGAATTTTGGAATTTCAGGTCCCAAGTATGACATTCATGTACATAGTAATGAATCTAGAATTCCATATTTTTATTGAAATTTAAAATTTTAGAACTTCAGATTCTGATCGGTTTGTAAAACCGCGCCAACTTAAATATTATAATGATAAATCCAGAAACTTCAGATTTTGGTTAGTCGGTCAAGCCGAGCTTGGCTTAAATTCCAGAAACTTAATGATTGACCTAGTTAGGCTCAACACATAATTTATACAAATCCAGAAACTTCAGGTTCTGGTTAGTTCGCATACTCAGATACATAAATTGCATAAAATTAAAATAACAGATAATACAACAGATAATATAACAAAAATAAGATGAAGAAGAACGAGAAAATAACAGTATGAGATAAAGTGAAAAGGGGAGAAAAATTATTGTTTGCTTTTATTGATGATTTCGGATTACATCCTGACCACACAATTTCAGCTGTATAGTCATTTTGAATAAAGTAAAATTATACTCAGAGACTGATTTAAGTCTTGAAAACGTAAATGTTGCCACTGATACCTGTCATTTGGTAATGCAATATCGGGTTGGTTATCAAATCGATCTTTTAGTTCTTGCCATAGAACTTCTGGTTCTGTGACAATTAGGTATTGGGCTTTCAGATCCTCATGCAGATGGTAACGGATAATAACCATGGCAGTAGATTTGTCTTGTTGATATACCTCGGCCCCATTTTTAATAACGTAATACAGGCCTTCTGATTTTAGGAGTAATCTGGCATCAATAACCTAGGATATGTAATTGTCCCCAGACACTTCTAGTGCAGCAAATTTCAAACTTGCAAGCTTTGACATTATTACAGCTTCTGGTTATCCGAAAATCACAATCGGAGTCAGAACTTTTGGTCTGACAAAAATTTGAGGAATTTAAACCTTCAGATATATAAAGGAATATTTGTAAGTAAATAAATCCAGAAGCTTCAGGTTTCGGTAATGATAAATAAATCCATAAACTTCAAGTTCTGGATGGGTGACTAAACTGTTTAAATAAAAATTATAAAATAAAATGCGTAATAATAAATGCGGAAAAAGTAAATCCAGAACTGCAGGTTCTGATAAGTTGGCATAGCCAATCTCATAAAAGCATATAAATAAATAAATGCAGGAAAGTAAATCGCGTAAAAGTAAATAAAATGCGAGAAAGTAAATTACGTAAAAATAAAATGCAGGAAAGTAAATTCACAACTACAGGTTCTGGTATTAATAAATAAAAGTCTAGAAGCTTCAGGTTCTAGTAATAATAAATTCAGAACTTCAGGTTTTGGAAATAACAGCATCGTGCTGATAACGTGTTATAAATTAATGAAGAATAACAGATGGAAGAACATATAAAGTAATAGATGAACTAACAACAAAGGTAATAAGAGGAAGTAAATAACAACATGAGATAACAAATAAATAAAATGAGAGAAAGAGAGACGAGATATGAGAGAGTATGAGAAGGAGAGCTTTTTCTCTTGTATTGATATTCTCATTGATTCAACAACACCAATATTTACAATAGAATGACATATATATAGGCAAAAAGAGAGGGGTAATTGATGTAATATTCCACTACTTACACATGAAGCAAAACCATAGAAGTTTGCCATTTGTGTTGGCTTCTTTAGGAAGCTAGAGAGGAAACATGTGCTGGAAAGCCACCCATTTGTTGCACATGTGTTATGACACATGTATTGTAACAGAAATATATTTTTTTCATTATGAAAAACTATTTTTTTATACTGCTCATAACACTATAACTAGTAATTAACGTCTTTATATTGTAAACTTTCAACTAATTAGTCAATAATAATTAAAAATTGACAAGTAATTCAGATTTGAAAGCATAATTAATTTGATGTCGAATTCATTTCTCACATTTAGGTGCTTTTTTTCCTTCTCTCAAAAATTAAAACACAAAATAACTCGACATATGCAACCATTAGCTTACACAGTACTTGATTCATTATTAACTGTATAAAATAAAACAAAATAAATTATATATAAAATACATGCTTTACGGAAAAAGAATAAAAAACTTAAACAAAACAGTATATATATATATATATATTTTTGAAACAGCCATATTAATGAAACCGCCACAAAGGCAAGAGGAGCACAAAAGAACAAGCAGCCAGTCACAAGCAGCAAGCCCAAACCCCCCTTACAAAACAAGAAACCACAAAGAAGCACAAAAAGACCAAAACAGCCAGCCACAAGCAAATGCCCATAGCCCCCCAACAAGACAAAGGAAAAAGAAAGAAAAAAAAAACTTAAACAAAACAAAATATATACATATGAATATGCAAATACATGCTTGTGTGTGTGAATATAATACTGCTTTATACTGCTTTAGTAAGAAGAAAGAAAAAAAAACTTAAACAAAACAAAATTTATACATATGAATATGCAAATACATGCTTCACGTACAAAGGAAGGAAAAAAAAAAAAAAAAAAAACAAATAGCCGTCGCAAATTTGACAAAAAGAGAAAAAAAAAAAACACCAATGAGTCAAAGATTTCTATGTATATTCAAGAAATTTAAGATTAAAAAAAAAAAAGCGTACCTATAGCAAGATTCGGAGGAAAACGATGAACAAGAATGACAAAGAACAATCCCTAAAACAAAACGATATAATGGAAAGATAACTTTTTTTTTTTATAATTATTATAAGTGAGGATATTTTAGTAAAAATATATGAATTCCCTTTTTTAATCAGGAAAGGGAGCTTGATTCTTAGAGTGGGTGGGGGGAATCAAATTCCCTTTCCATCAGTAACTTAATTACTGATTTAAGAGTGGGGTCCACGTAACTTAATTTCCTAAAAATTTAGTAAACACTGGAATTCATAAATTAGTAACTTAATTCCCTTTCCTGAGTTTGATTACTGATTAGTAAACACGCCATAAATGCGGAAAAAAAATAAAACACGTTGAATTGATTTATGTGAGAAACCCTCCAACTGGGCAAAACTCACGGGCTAGCCACCTAGCCACTCCGGTCCTCAAATCCACTATTTGAATACTTATTTACAACCTAAGTTGACACCCTAATCATACTATTCTCGGAAGTAATACAAGCTATTCTACATGCGAGCCTTTAATAGTGATTATAGACCAATTGCTTGCCAATGCCCAAAATGCAACAACGTGTAAGACTACACACAAAATGCCTAGCTAGATGTTATAATGCAATTTAACAATCTAGTTATCAAAAATGCTTACATGCCCATACATGAGGTCTCAATTAGATGTATAGAGAAATTCTAACAACCTAATTGTCAATTAAACACACATGAACATTCAAGAGAGCTTGACTACATAAGTAAACATATATCTATCAACCTAGTCATCAAACAACTCACAAGAATATTCAAGGTTTAGCTATTTAGGCAAAATCAACCTAATCATGCAAGCTATTACAAACAAACCCCAATCATGCTATATCTAATGAATATAAGCATTTAAGATATGATATTTGCAACTACTATGCAATAAAAACCTATCTTGGAAAGATTGAATGATGAATAAAGATGAAATGTTTGTTCAACTTACAAAGTCACTTAATGATGAAGACCAATGCTTGGAAGATGCTTAATGATGCATGAAGATGATGGGTTTTGAGGTTTGGAGAGTTAATAAATGAAGCTTGAAGCTTTCTCTCCTAGAACCACTCAATCTCTCTCTCTCTCTAGAACCACTCAATCTCTCTAGGGTTTCAATTTCATGGGTTGAATAAAGAAGATGATAAAGAGGTGTTTATATAGAAGACCTAATCAAAACTACGTCGTTTTGACAAAAAGAGATTTTTTCGCTCCTAAGTTCGTTCCCTATGACAACAAAAGTTGGATAGCGAAAATCTCTAGAAAATTTTCGGTCCTAAGTTCGCTGTCCTGTATAGCGAAAATTGCCACAACGCAACATTTCCATTTTTGAGCGAATTAAAACATGACTAAACGACATTGAAACCTATCGTATAATATACCATTGGAAATGTATGAATGTCTACTTTTTAAATCATTTTTATAATTTTTTTTTGGATAGCTGTAGAAAGAGTTATGGTCATTTGAGTGACCAAAGGTCAGATTCGGACAACAACAGAGTTGCCCTATTTTAGTGGTTTCTTTGGAGATTTCAAAACCAATCCAAACGATCATGAAATATTATGAATAATATACTGTTGGAAAGGTATGGGTATCTAGTTTGTCCAAAACATTTCAAATCTCAATTTGGATCTTTGTATAAAACGTTATGGTCACAAGACCATACAAACGTCAGTTTTGAAAAATATTTAAACCATTGAAAAACCAATCTTTCGAAACTGGACACTTTACTCCAAACAACCACACCATATCTAACACGTATCAAACACATGCACATAACAAGATATCACATGATGAAATGCAATACATGATCACACAAATCAGATGTGTGAGTGTGTTAATATGATAACCAAATCGTGATAAAACGTCGCGAATAAACACAACATAATCTAATGACGCAACAAGTCTAGAAATCAATCTAAATGCTTAGTGCATGATCATATAGTGTTACACAACGATGCAGGGACACAAGTATGCAAATTGTTTGTGTGTGCACCTATTCTCTTCAAGAATCAAGTCAAGTGATATACCTTTTGCTCTTATTCTTGAATTCACGGAGATGATTGGAAGCTTGCCATTGAGGTCTTAAGCTACCCATTACAAAATCATCCCTAATGTGGTTTGTCATGAAATAAGCCAATCATAAAAAATGAGGTCCTTACATTTACTTTCATTTCTTCTACAGGCTCTCTCAATTAAATTTCTCTTATCTCTTTTTTCTTCCGGTAAAAAATTGTTTGAAGATCTTCCCCATTCTCTTATCTTTTTCAAGGTATGTATTACGTGTACCTTCTATTATTTTCTTTTTTGTTCCTGTTAAGGTTTTATTAAATTGTTTTTTTGCTTGATGCAGAGATTTTGTTAAAGAAAGTATCACAAAGTTGTCTAGATCAGGTTTGCTCTCTTTATATTTACACAAATCTGCAGTATTCTTGTTAATCTACATATTTTATTTGGTGTTTAACTTGAGTGTTCATTAATTTAGGAGTTGATTGAGATTTTTGCCTTTTTGGGTAGGTTGTTTTCCTCTATTTGTGTGTATTTACTATTTGTTGGTTTTTGATTGTTGTTTTATGCATGTTGTATGTGTTAATCTTCTTAGATCTATTATATTTATTGTGTTTTTAATTCTTGATACAGTTTTAGATCTATTATATCTATTATGTTTGTTGTCCCAGAATGTTGTTAAGACTTGAAATATATTTCTCTTTATTTTAATTTCTCAAAACTTATCAATTAATTACGAAATTAGGACTGAAATCGTATTAGTTTTATAGTCCAAACTGTTATATTATGATTGTATTTAAATAATTATGATTGAAACACTGAGCTAGGTTCTGTTTAAATTAAACTTAATTAATTACATTGTATTTAGTTCAGTCCCAGCTAAATTTTTGTGCATTTGCTTTCAATTATCTGAGATGTGGTTTCAATTGTAATTGGAATAGAATGAGTTAATGGGGAAGAGCATAAACAAAGTATTTGCAGGATTTATCTTAATTGTTTTCAAGGTTCATGTTGCATAGCTTGTTGAAGCCATTACATAGGACTAAACTAATAAATTACACTTTGGATTTGATGAATTCCTAAGAAAGTGTTAGCAACCCAACTTAATAAATTTGTGCAGACAAAGAAGCATAAGAAAGGTGGGTTGGTTTTAGAATAGGTCAACTTATATAAATATGCATGTATGTAATGTAAACGTAACAATCCCTGTCTGAAAGTAATGCTTCAAAGGAAAAAATGAATATGTCCTTGGTGTTTTGATAGTGACATACACATACAACTGACTCTCTTGGTTTTTGTATAAATTTGTAGGACATTTAGCGGTGGATATTGATAATGAAGTGATTGACCTAATCAGGTGAGGCTATTGAATAAAATGTAAAATAATTGTAGTGTGTGTCACTGTGTTGGTCTACCCAGGAGCTGCTGATCTGCATGATAAATTGGTTGTAGCCCAACCAAACCAAGTCAGCAATCCACACAACAGCACCCCACAACACAATATCTATCTATTGATAGTGAAATAATTTTTTATAATTCAATTGAATGATTGATACTCATTTTATAATATGGGTTATTAGCACAATTGTCCCCTGAACTATACGTGAGTTTGCATTTTACCCCATGAACTTTTTTAGGCGTTAAACCCCCTGAACTCATGGAAATTGGCAACCAGTGATAGAATGCGGACGGAACCCTAATTCCGTCTTCAAACAACTAAGGGCAATTTAGTCATTTAAAGCTGAAAATCTAATTATAAATAAGAAAAAAAAAATTTGTATAGAAATAAAATAAAATTTTTTTTAAGTTTTGTAATAAATAGATGAAATTTTTTTTTAAAAACAAGAAATTTTGTTCAATGGATCTACACCATTTATCATGGTTTTAAAAAAAAATAATTAAAAAAAAATCTTAACCAACAAATAATTAGAAAAAAAAAATAATTAGAGAAATTGTTTATTTTTAGAAAAAAAAAAAAAAAATTTGTTACCAGATCTCCATCTGGTATCAGAACATACAAAAAATCTCAGAAAAAATATGAAACTAATGAAGATCTCTCTCATCTACAAACCAACCCTCACCACCACCGCTCATCCATCTCCGATCTTCTCCTTCCACACACCTCCCCCGATGAAGATGTCATCATCTCCACTTTGCTCGCGTGGAAGAGATCAATCTCCAAGACCACCACCACCCAGCTCCGCGGCTGAACATAGCTTCGCTGCCGAACCCAGCCCCTTCGCTCACCTCTTAGCCTAACCCAGCTCCACCGCAAACAAAACCCAAACGCTCTCTCTCTCTCTTCGTGATCTTGCACCTGGGACTTCAAGAATATATGGGTTTTAATTTGAATGATTTTTTTTTAAAGCTAATTTTTTTTAATGAACGTAAATGAACAGATTGTTGTTTGTTTGGATTTGAGATTTTTGGTGTTTGTTTGATTTGGGATTCAAATTTTTGATGAGGGTTGGTTTTATTTTTCTGGAAATAATTTATTTTGGATTTGGTGGTGGCTCGGTTATGTGTTTGGTGGTGGTTTGAGGTTTTTTTTAAAATTTTTTTTTAATTTTTTTTTTTTTTATATATATGTTGTCTTTGGTGGTGGTGGTGGATGCATGTTCTGGGTTTCTGTTGTTGGTGTTCTTGTTTATGTTGCTATTTATGTTGGTGTTTATTTGATTTGGGATTCAGATTTTTGATGTTTGCTTGATTTTGGATTTGAGATTTTTGATGTTCTTGTTTATGTTGGTGTTTGTTTGATTTGAGACTCAGATTTGGGATTCAGATTTCTTGTTTGTTTGTTTACTTTAATTTGGTGTCATGGAACCAGCATTAGCAAAAGAGTGTCAATTTCATGGTGAGAGAGAATTCTGGTTTTTATGAGATGAATGTGGTATTTGATGAAGATGAATCTAGGTTTTTTATTTTTTATTTTTATTTTTATAATTATTTATTTATTTATGTGGAGATCCAGATTGGATCTTTACCATCCATTTGAATAAGATAGGTGGTGGAGATCCAATATGGATCTCCCCATCTAAATTTAATTAAAAAAATATAATTCCAATTTTACCCTTACACATGCAAGGCATGTGATGAGAAACCAAACGGAATCAGGGTTCCATCCCCATTCCGTCACTGGCTGCCAATTTCCATGAGTTCAGGGGTAAAATGCAAACTTGCGTATAGTTCAGGGGGCATTTGTGCTAATAACCCTTATAATAATTCTATTGGGTTTATATTTTGAACTTTGGTTTATAATGAACAATAAATTTGATTTCTTGATAATAATTTTATTGTTCTCTTTTGTCTATTTAGTAATATTGGTTAGTAGTATTTTAAGTATAGTAATATATTTTTTTTCTTTTTTGTATGATTGGAAAGGGATGTCTTCTCAAGATGTTGATTTTGATGATAAAGCTGAATGGTCACCTAGGAATGAAGAAATATATATTCGTATTTTACATGATCATGTGAATAAAGGTGACTTGCAAATATCAACCTTTTATAAAAAGGTTTGGATAGTTATAAGTGATGAGTTGTTTGTTGAAGCTAGTAAAAGGTTCATTATTCAAAAGCTGAAGTCAAAATTCAATAGATTGCATAAGAAACACTGAGAATTTTCAGATTTGATTGAGCATATTGGTTTTGGTTGGGATCCTGCGGCAAATACTGTTACAGCATCAGATGATGTTTGGGTTGAATACATTATGGTATACTTTTTATTTCACATAATTACATAAAGAGTGGTGCTAATGGCACACTCCCTACTGGTCTATTTATGCCCACTTTTTTAATTATGTAGTATTCTTTTTTTTTTCCTTTATTAAAATTACTTAAAGAGACATATAATTTAAGGAAAAAAAATCTTTTACAAAGTAAATCTATTAAAACCCCATATTCATTTTCCAAAAAAAAAAAAAAATTAAAAAAAAAAAATTCTTAACTCTTAAACTCTAAAATTTTCTTCTTACACCAAAATATTATGAAAAGTTAGACAAAGATATCAAGTATATGGAAAAATTGTCTGAAAACGATATCAAACATTTGGAAAAACTGCCTAAGAATGACATAAAACATATGCAAGAATTGTCTAAGAATGATATCAAAAATTGAAGTAAGTTTGAAGTTTACTTTTTCTTTAGAATGATATCAAGCTATCGTTGTGTTGAAGCAACCTTGTTATTATTTTTTCTTTTTTTCTTTTCCACCATGAAATAAGAAGAAAAAAAAAACCTAAAAAAAAAAATAAGAAGAAAAGATAAATTGTTCGATGGAGGTGAGAGAGACGTATACAGAGATCAGAGATAGAGAGATTAGAGATGGGGTGTATTAAGTTTGAAAAATAAGTAAAAAGGGTAGTTTTGGAAATGAATCAAAAAAATTAATAAAAACATTTAAATTTATTTTATTAAATCAAAATTTTAAAAAGTAGGGCATAAATAGACTGGCAGGGGGTGTGCCAATAGCACCACTCTTACATAAATTATTTGTAATATTGTTTTACTTGTTTGACTCGGTACCTTATTCTACAAGGAGTGCCGTACATAATGGTCTAGAGCATTATCAAATGTTATGAGAGATATTCAACACTACCACAACAACTTGACAGTTGCATTTTTCATCAAGCCAGATTCCTCCAAATTCAGGTGACAAACGTGTATTAGAGAACACATTCCTCAACACTGGGGTTCATGTTGACACAAATGAGGATGATGATCCTATGGGCACTCCTCTAGAGGGTGATAGAGGAAAAAGACCTCGTCGATCGATTTGTATGAATTACGAGCGTCATCCAAAAAATTGGGACAAAATGGAGAATTATTTGTAAATTTATAGTGAGGTCATAAGTCACAAATTAGAGAAATCTAAGAAAAAAATCAATAAGGATTAAAACAATTTGGCAACTAGTAAGCAGTTTGAGGAATATTCAATTGAGGAGTGCATGCAACTTATTGAGGAAATGGACATTGGTGATGATGCTTTTGATAAGTTGATGGAAAAAATTATATCTCTTGAGTGAATTTTTTTATTTTTTTATTTTTATAAACATGAGTGAAAAAAGAAGAAAGTCTTAGGTTCAAAGACTTTGAAATAGTCTATTGTACTTTGATAGTCTTAGGTTCAACTACTTTGAAAGTCTTGTTATTTCACTTGTTAAATTTTTAATTTGGTGTATATAGGTGACACATTGTTGACTTGTCTTTATGAATTTCATGTTTGTAATTGTGACTTTCATGTATGTAACTTAATTGGTGTATGTGTGTGAAATAGGTTGTGTATCCATATGTATTTGTATTTTAAATTGACCTAATGAAATTGAATCCTAATAAGCTTTGTGCTTTTTTGAAAAGTGTTAGCCACGATTTACCATAAAAACAAGATGGGGAACACTAATTAGATTTTTGGTTGATGTCTAAATCATTATCATTTTGCGAGCGGTAAAATTTGACTATCAATTTTTCTTGAATTCATACTAAAATTTATGTAACTCGGTCGTAATTTATTTAAAAAAAAATTATAATAAATTTGAGAGTCGGAGGAAGAAGGTATATAATTTGAATCAAAACTCTTATTGATACGTATATAAAGGACTAATTACTTGGTCAACTTTAACTTTGTCTATAATTAATTAATTAATAGTGATCAATAAAAATGAATTCAAGAATCATGTCATTTCTTTCCTTGAAAAAAATACGAACAAATAAAATAAAATTACAAATTCCTTTTATTTTGTAGTTTGTATAGTTACTTGCATAAATCATGATCCCATTGAAAGGGTTAAAAAATTAAATGTCACTATTTGGGGCGGTTTTTTGGTAACTGTCACCACTTTACTAATCTAAGTTTAAAAGGCACCTATTTGAGTGACTAGACAAAAATACCCTCATTTGTCTGTTTGTGCAATTTTGAAAGGTGAGAGAAAAAGTCACGGTTGAGCAGACCGGTGAGAGAAAAAGTAACGGGTAAGCAGAACCGATGGTCCAATAGCCCTAAAGTTGACGGAAAGTGGATGGTGAACCACCGGCGATGGCGCTACAGTAAACACAATAGAAATGGCATTGACGAGAAGTCACCGGCGATCTCAAAAGACACGGGTAAGTTCTTCTTTCTGACGCGTTTTTCATGTTGATAATTTCATGTGTTTTGATGTTTGATGCCATACTCATGATGTAGATTAGGTTGGATTTGTGATTGTGGTTGATTGTGTTTGTACGATGAGGTTAGGTTAGGGTTTTAGTTTCAGAAAAGAGTTGTTTTGAGGACGATGAATTTCTGGGTTTCTGTGACTTTTGTATAGTGTTCCGTGACTTTTGTATAATGTCCCGTGATTTTTGTATAGTGTCCCGTGACTTTTGTATTGTGTCCCGTGACTTTTGGCTTTTGATAAGTGTCACGTGATAGCAGTATAGTGTCCCGTGACTTTTGATAAGTGTCCCGTGACTTTTGATAAGTGTCCTGTTACTTTTGTACAGTGTCCTGTGACTTTTGAGTTTTGATAAGTGTCTCGTGACTGTTGTATAGTGTCCTGTGACTTTTCATAAGTGTCCCGTGACTTTTAATGCATTTCCCGTGACTTTTGTATAGTGTCCCGTGACTTTTAATACACTTGCCATGACTTTTAATTCAGTGGTCCAATCTTGTTGTTAGAGCCTTTTCATGAACTTATATACTTTTTTTCTGTGAATATGCAGATGAGGAATGACCCAAAGGATTTTTTGAAAACTCTAGAGGTAGATTGGTTAAAGGGAAAAATTAATCGCCATGACCATTTCGATGACCTGGAATATGTTGACACCGCACTTAACAGTGTACCTGAACATCTGAAGATCGAAGACCTACGTCGGTATACTGAGTCGTGTTTTGGTCATTTCCTTCAGATGCATCGTGAGATTCATTTTTCGGGTGGGATTGTCTATTACTTACTTTTGCGCGAGTTGCATCATGATGGGTCGGCTGATGAGATGAGATGAGATTTTTGTTAGGTAAGCATATTGTTCGGTTCTCGAAGGTTGAGTTCTGTCTAATCACCGGTTTGAAGTTTGGAGTCGATCACAACACGACGAGGTATGAAGTGGTAGAGAATGGCATACACGAGCGGTACTTTCGGGGTCAAGAAGAAGTCGAGATTGAAAAGTTGAGAGCGGTGCTGCGGACTGGTAGTTTTAAACAGCAGTACGATACGGTGAAGCTTGCCTTATTGTTTATGCAACATTTGTGGTCATCAACTTGTACCTTCTTTGGGGACAGTGAACGCGGGACCACTTGTGTGGACCAGCATCAATGGCATAATCGTATGCACCCTTGTGCAGCTTATGTAACTCCTCCATGTGGCGATCATACTGGATTTGCTTGTACGACCTAGCAGCCTTATCCATTATGTCGGCAACATCCTTTCTATGGAATCGTTTCTTCATATTTTCACCAAAATGCCAGCAACACATGGTATGGGTTGCATAAGGGAACACTTTAGAAATCCATGCTTCAATGCTTGCATGACGATTGGAAATGAAAACCAGATCATCTATATGACCAAGGGCACCTCTCAAGCATTCCAAAAATCACTCCCATGAAAGGTTGTTTTCTGAGTCACCGTACCCAAAAGCAATTGGATACACCTGTTTGTTTCCATATTGTGCATTTGCCACAAACATTGTACCACCGAATCTTCCCTTCAAATGGGTACCATCAACTGCAATCACATGACGCATACACCTCCGAAAACCTCTAATTGAGGACCCTAACGACATGAAAAAGTAGAGGAATTTACCATCGTTTGCGCACTATAAGTCTGTGATTGTGCCAGGATTTTGCTGTTCCAGAACGTATGCAAAAAATGGCAGCATTTGGAAACTTTCTTCATGCGTTCCATAGGTCAATGACAATGCGTATTGTAGGGCATCATGTGCCTTACTGTACATGATTTGGATGCCATACATTGTTTTCATATCGGCGATTATGTCATTCGGACGCATGAGACGACCATCATGTTGTTGAAGTCTAGGTGCAATGAGTTCTCCGATTGTGACTGCACTGGCTTGTCTGTGGCGACGGTGAACCTCCTCCAAGGGACAACTGTGTTCATTGACAAAACTTCTGACTTGAAAGTAAGTCCCTTCATCTTTCCTCACCACTCTTAATTTCCACGAACAGTCATCAACGATGCAAACCAGATGTAAAGTTGTCTTATTGGACCTTTTCACCTTCCATTCAAAGTTCTACCGCATCGTAAAATCTCCAACTAGCCTCTTCAAATCCTTTTTACTCGGAAAAAATTGACCTTTATAAATCATGGTTATCGGTTCTGGCGCTGCCAAGGTGTTGCTTCTACCAGTACCAAATGAGTATGAATCTGCTCCCGGAATAACCCAAGTTGTAGCATTAACAGAATCAGATGTTATCACATTATAACGGACCTCGGACGTCCCTGGCATATCTGGTGCAGTGCCACTAACTCCTTGTACACGTCTACCACGTGTTTGCATTTGTGCAGGCTCTTCATCCACATTTTGCAGATCATCAACCTGTTCATTATTTTCCTCATTATCCACCTCATTGTTCGATGCATTGTACTGCTCAATTCGACAACCAAACACATCACCAAATTGAGGTTCAACTGCATCTGCATGGTTGACTGCAACCTGTGGGACACCACACATGTTTCCCCCACCTTCGCTGCAACTCCTTTGGGTGAACACTTGGTTGCTACCGCTAAAGAATCCTAATTGTTGGGCATTTTCAGGAGAAGGAATATCATTCCCTACCATATCGCCAGCTGTCCGCTCAGTTAGACTGACACATACTTAAGGGATCACTCGATCTTCCCCTAGCATAAACTGAACATCGTCGTCATTCCTTATAAATGTGCGACACGTACTGCCAGGAACAATTGATATTGATGACAAATCAACATTGTATTTGTTTACATCATAGTTCACAATAGTATGTACAATCGCCACCAATTCTTCGTAAGTCATATTCTTTGACACATACATTCCCCGGTTATCGGATCCAATAAACCTCTGACTTCTGTCAGGTAACTGCTCCCATCGACCGTTGTAAGATATTACTATTCTAACCCGATTCATGAGGCTGTCAAATTAATAATCACAAACCATTAATAAAAAAAAACACATCAAAAGTCACGGGTAAGGCAACAAAAGTCACGGGTAAGGCATGAAAAGTCACGGGGTAAGGCAACAAAAGTCACGGGTAAGGCATGAAAAGTCACGGGTAAGGCATGAAATGTCACGGGTAAGGTATGAAAAGTCACGGGTAATGAATCAAAAGTCACGGGTAAGGCAACAAAACTCACGGGTAAGGCACACATCAAACATGAAAAGGCTCGGGAACAGATCTATGGAAAACTCTCAGAGATCCAAAAATGGCTTACGGCTTAAAAAATACTCAAAGTAAGGCACACATCAAACACGAAAAGGCTCGGGAACAGATCTATGGAAAACTCTCAGAGATCCAAAAATGGCTTACGGCTTAAAAAATACTCAAAAAATACTCGAAAAACATATGAAAAGGAACAAATGAAAATGTTAACAAATTAAAACAAGAAAGTTCAAGAAATTTTACCTTATTTTACTGAACCACGTCACGTCAGTTCTTTATAACTTAAGGAAGAAATTCCATAGAGAGAGAGAGAGAGAGAGAGCTACTGTCAGTTTTTTTTCTCGAGTGTGGAGGACAGAGAAAAGTACAAAGAAAGGGAATAACATAAATCATTTAAGTGAGGGCAATTTTGGTAGTTCACCATAATATGTGCCTTTTAAACTTAACTTATTAAAGTACTGACAAAGTCACCAACTCACTTTAAAAATGTGACATTTCTCACCAATTCCACCTGAAAACGAATCCAGATCAACTTAAATGAATGGCGCGTCGCCGCCAACAACGGTATAATATAATCAATTTTAATGGGTTCTTTTATCTTTAATGAGTCCTTTCCATAGGTGTGATTTAAGGATCTCAAAATTGATTTTAAAGAAATATGTTTATTTTTATTTTTAGATATATATCTGAAACTAATCTTGTCAAACGAGATCTAATGAGATCAACTACTATTATAAGTATGTGTTTTTTTTCCTTCTTTTTCTATACACCATCTACGATATAAAGACGTGAACTTAAAATATTGTCAAACTAAATAAATGTTATTTTACTACCAAACCACATTAGATATGGTTATATACTGTGTGTATTGTGTTATGTGATGTATGCTGTGTTTTTTTTTTCTCTCTCTATCTTTGTTAAGATAATAATATAATAATATTGATATCAGGGGCGGCCCTGTGGGTAGGCCCAAGAGGCAACCGCATAGGGCCCCCATTTTCAAAGGGCCTCCAAATTTCGTTTACTATGTATTTCTATCTGGAGACCTGAGTATAGTTTTTTTTTTAAAAAAACAGCTCAATCAGTATATTGTGCTGTAGATAATTCAATGCATCCAAATATTTGTTTTAAAATAAGCCCAACAATACTAACAAAAAAATGGCCCATAGTTTTTCTAATGCCTATTACCCAATTCATTTACTTTTTCTAGTTTCACAAACCCAATTCAGTTCTCTAATGCCCATTCCTCACAGACCCTTTTTCTAATTACAGGGTTTCAATTCATCAATCATCTATTCATATTTATTGCTTAATTCCTTTTTCTCCACCAAACGTAGCTGCTGCCTACCGCATCTCTCTCTCTCTCTCTCTCTCTCTCTAAAGTCTCAATCCCATATCCTCATCCATTCAAGCATCTCTCTCTAAAGTCTCTAAAGTCTCTCTATGTTTTTATTTATTTTTTGTTATTTTTTACAAATTGTAAGTTTTATTACAAATTATTATTGACTTACTAACCAATAAAATCCACACCAGATAGTGAATAATCTTTTGGTCTCTTACCTATTAATTTACTTATTTACGCTTTAAATTGAAGCGATTATTTGATTTTAAATAATCCTAATTATAATTTTATGAATCCAAGAGTATGCCTGCGGTTTACGGACTGGTTTGATTTTTTTTTTAATTTTTAAAATTTTTTTTTTAAAAGTTTGAATTTTATGTTTTAAAAAGCTCAACTTGAATCTGTTCTTCAATAATGTGGGTCAGTTTGTTAGTTTTGTGGTTGGATATGTAGTGCTTCATGGTTTTATAATTTATACCGAAAAAACTATAAAAATGAATAAGGGGCCCCCATTTTGGATTTTTGCCTCGGGCCTCACAAAAGTCAAGGCCAACCCTGATTGATATATTACATTAATAGATGCATTGAAATTTGACAAATTTAATGTTCGCAAGGAATTCAGTTTCTTGCTTTAGTGTTTGAAGTCAAGTGTGTCTAATAAACAATACGTAGTAAAATCATGCCAGTGGAGACAATAGTACTTCCTACTTAAATAGGAATGAATCATTGATTTTCATGCTTATGAAAGAGACATTTTGTTGATAAAAACAATTAATCAACACTATTTATGTCTATGTTACTAAAAAAAAATTATTTACGTAAAGATTACACTTTTTCATCAAGTCAAGATCAATTAATGATTTCTTCAAAAAAAAAAAAAAATAAATAAATAAATTCAATTAATGTTATCCTTGTTTTAAGAAAAGATCTATCAATGATCCATGAAGTTATATAGTTGGTTGAACCATGATCCCTTCACATTAGGAAAGAGTTCATAAATTAAGTATAAATAAATAAATACAAATAAATAAAAAGCATAATAAATAAATCTAGAAATTTCAGGTTGAAATTCAGAACTTCATGTTTTGACTGGATTGGAATTCAGAACTTCCAGTTCTAATAGTAAATAAATTGTATAAAAGTAAATAAATGCAGGTTGAAATTCAGAACTTCTAGTTCTAACTGGATTGAAATTCAGAACTTCCAGTTCTAACAATAAATAAATTGCATAAAAGTAAATAAATGCGTAATAATAAATAAATCCTGAACTTCAGTTAAAATTCAAAACTTCCAGTTCTGATTGGATTGAAATTCAAACAACCCCTAAGCATCATACAAACATAAAGTAAGTGTCTCCCAACTAATTCTAGTGGAGTTGTGTAAGTACCTCTATTTTATGATTGGTTTATTTCATGACAAATCACATTGTGGATTAATATGTAATGGGTAGCTTAGATTCTTGTTGGCAAGCTTCCAAGCATCTATGTGACTTCAAGAGCAAGAGCAAAAGGTATATTACTTAACTTGACTCTTGAATAGATTAGGTACACACACACATTCATGCATTCTTAATTGTCTTGCATTTATGTCTCATTGTTTTCTTGTGTGCATTCACTCACAACCACACTTGCACTTCATGATAGACTTAAGTGTGGTGTAATTCGTTTCCAGTTGTGTGATTGGAAACGTCCACACTTGCACGTTGGAGTATTTGTCCTAGCATGATGTGTGACCACGAGAGAGGTCCCCTTTTCCTCTCTTGGATTGGTCTTAGGTCACATGGTCTTATACCATGAGTTTGGGTAATTTTGTTGTTGTCCAAGTCTGACCTTTGGTCACTCAAATGACCATATTCTCTTTCTACAGACATCAAAATCTTGTTTTGTAAAAAAGAGTAGAAAGTAGACATCCATACATTTCCAATGGTATATTATACGATAACTTTTGATGTCGTCTGATCATGTTTTGAGCCATTTGAAAATCAAGGTGTTGTGTTGTACCTGTCTTGAGAAATCTTTATCAGTGTTTTTCGCTAGACAAGTTTCGCTATTCATGAACATCGACAGGAACAACGATACCTCGCTATTCATGAACAACGATAGGAACAACGAAATCCGTATCAGTGTTTTTTGCGAGACATGTTTCGCTATTCATGAACAACGAGAGGAACATAGATTTTTTGCCTAGATTTTTTAAAACTTCTTCAAAACGATGTAGTTTCATCTTGGGCCTCTATATAAACTCCATTTTCTCCCTTCTATGTTTTAAGAACCCTAGATCACGAAATTGGTCTTCCAAGAGAGAGAAAGGCAAGGTTTCTAGAGAGAGAAAACTTCCAAGCTTCCATTGATTCACTCTACATCACTCCTCATTTGTATTTAATGTCTTCTTCACTCATGGTTCTTCATCATTAAGTGACTTGGTAAGTTGATCAAACATTTCATCTTCATTTACTGCTCAATCTTTCCAAGATAAGCTGCTATTGCATAATAGTTGCAAAACTCATATATTGAATGCTTATATTCTTGAGTTATAACATGATTGGGATTTGTTTGTGACAGCTTGTATGATTAGGTTGGTTTCTACCTAAATAGCTAAGCCATAAATATTCTTGTGAGATTGTTTGATAACTAGGATGATATATTTATGTTTATTTATCTAGTTAAGCTCTATTGAATATTCATGGTTGTTTGATTGACATTAGGTTGTTAGAATTCTCTACACATCTTATCAGTACTACAAAAAATGCAAAAGAAATCGGTTTTTTTAAATGGAAGAAATCGGTTTTTGAAATTTTTAAAACCGATGTCTTTTTAAGTGTTTTAAAAAAAAAGTGCAAAAGACATCGGTTTTTAACCGAAGTAAAACGAGAGAAAAGACATCGCCTGACCACCGACCGGCCAACCAAACCTCTGATAATAATGACAATTAATTGTCATTATGAGTAATCGAACTTGCAAACTCAAAGTCAAAGTGGTAAGCCTTTACCGCCTGACTACAAGATTGGATGTGTTAACAATTGCACAATATTTATATATAACCTATAGAAGTTGTTAGAAATAAATAAATAAATAAATAAATAAATAATAAAAAAAACTTGTTTGATAAATTTAAATTTACTCAACTAATCAAAATTCTAATTTCTACTACAAACATATATATATATTAAATAAATCTTATTGGTGGGTTTATTTTTCATTTCATTTTTTATTGTGTGGTTTTGTGTTCTGCTGGAGATATTTTTGTGCAAACTTTTTCCCTAAAACTGTATCTTTTGGCAACAAAATAAATTTTTTCGTCCATGTTGGATTCTTCGATTTTTCGATACGAATCCAACGGTATAAAGAACGTAAAATTATGGGCAGTATTTTGAAAGTTATGGTCAATTATTCAGTCAAAGGTCAGAAGCGATTTGAGATATTTTTGTGCAAACTTTTTCCTTAAAACTGTATCTTTTGGCAATGAAATAATTTTTTTGTCCATGGTGGATTCTTTGATTTTTGGGATTTAATCATTTTCCCCCCTACTGTTTACTATATTAGAAACCTGAGGACAGAGTTTGTCATTATTGGCTGAAAACCCCCCCAAAACTGAGTAATTCATGAAAGACCCCCTTCTGTTGGTGTTACCATCCAAATTGGACGTTGACTATGACTGTAGAGGGGCAAATGCGTAATCTCACGGTGGGAACAGGAAAGGTGATTTGGACTGAAGGGTATAGAAGTCATTTTATATTTAAAATTAATAATATATTTAATAAAAAAAAGAAACTGGTGGATGATACGAAGCCACGTCACTCGTCCACCCAAACTATCTCTCTTAAAGTGGTTGAAATTTTTTTACAAAATCAATAAATATTAAAAATTAAAAATCAAAAATCAAAAATCAAAATAAAATCTAATCTCTCTCCTCTCTCACGATCTCTCATCTGTTTCTATCATCTCTTTCTGTCTCATCTCCTCATCTCTAAACCGATCTCTTTCTCTCTTCTTCTTCTTCTTCTTCGATTGGGTTTGGGAGTGGGTGTTTTCTGGGTTCATTTGTGTATGGGTTATGGGTGAATCGGTTTCGATTTGATTCCAAATCAAAATCCATATCCAAACCCTAACACACTCATCACTCACAGACCTGGTGTGAAGATCGATTCGTCGGATGATGGTGTGAAGATCGACGGCGGCTGAGATTGCGTCTGATTGATGGCCGTTGATGGTGTTGGTTTGGCAGTGTGGTGGTGGCACTGGTGAACCCAGATCTGGGTTTTCCAGATTTCTTGAGTGCCCAGATCTGGGAAATTTTTTCTGGGATGGATTTTGTCTCTTTTTTGTCTTTTTTAGGAGTGAACCCATGTACAAGATTCACAGAAGCAATAAAGATATCTGGTGATGTTCGATTTTTATTTTTTATTTTTTATAAAGAGATATTGGTTGTGTGTGTGAAGTTTGAACATTGTATTTGTACTCTATGTTCGATTTAATTGAATTCTCAAATTCTTTACATTTGTTACATTTTTTCTATAATTATTTTGCCTATTTTTATTTTTAGTGTTAATTTTGCCACCAGATTTATATTTACATTAATTTTTGTAGAGATCCACTAGATTGAGGAAAATCTGGGTTTTATTTTTTCCTTTTTTTTCTGGGTTTGATTTGAGTTTCAAGAAGATGAAGTTTGAACTGATGATCATTATGATTGACGGTGGGTGTTGATGAACTGATGATGGGTGATGAACTAATTTCAAACTGATGGGGGAGGTTGAATATCGCATAGCAAAGGGATCGGTTGAGTACTTGAGTTGCGCGCAGCAAAGGGATCAGTTGAGTTGCAGGTTGAATATCACATAGCAAAGGGGTATTTGTTTGACAGTGGTGGTAGAGTTTGAGGCGGTGTGGGTAGGCATGATTTGGGGCATTTGAAGATTGAAGAAGTTGAAGATGATGATAATATTGGGGAGAGAGTTTTTTTAATTTTTATATTATGAGTTTTTTTGAAAATAGATGAAGAAGAATTGAAGAATTGATGGAGATAAGATGATGGTGGTCGACTGGTGGTGGAGAAGAAGAAGAAGAACTTGGGGAGAGAGAGTTTTTTAATTTTTAATTTTAATATTTAATTTGTTTAATTATTTATTTATTTATTTTTTATTTAATTGGGGTTAAACGGTCATTTCCTTGTTATATTAAGGATAAAACGGTCATTTGACCGTGAGACTGACGGTCAACGTATTATTTGGGCGGAAATTCTAACAGAAGGGGGTGTTTGGACATTATTATAGTTTCAGGGGGGAGACCAGCCAATTTCGAGAAACCCTGTCCTCACTTTAACAATATAGTGAACAGTAGGGGGGAAAACGATCTTTTCCCTTGATTTTTTGATATGAATCCAACGGTATAAAGAACGTAAAATTCCGGGTGGTATTTTGAAAGTTATGATCAATTATTCAGTCAAAGGTCAGAAGCGATTGGAGATATTTTTGTGCAAACGTTTTCCTTAAAACTGTATCTTTTGGCAATGAAATAATTTTTTTTGTCCATGGTGGATTCTTTGATTTTTCGATACGGATCCAACGGTATAAAGAACGTAAAATTCCATACGATATTTTAAAAGTAATGATCAATTATTCAGTCAAAGGTCAGAATTGAAGCGATTGGAGATATTTTTGTGCAAACTCTTTCCTTAAAACTGTATCGTTTGGCAAGGAAATAATTTTTTTTGTCTATGTCAATATTTCGATACGAATCCAATGGTATAAAGAGCGTAAAATGTTGGGCGGTATTTTGAAAGTTATGATCAATTATTCAGTCAAAGGTCAGAAGCGATTCGTGAATCCGCGAGTGAGCTGTTTTCATCGCTCATTTTCACACTTTTTCAAATCGATTTTTGGAATATTTTCTGAATTAAAAGTGTTTTTTTGCATGTCTACTTTTTTTTGTCAAAAGTTGAGCAAATAACATTGAGTATTTTTAGAGATGTGCACTTGAATGTGGATATATGTCAGATTTGCATTGCAGAATTTTGCTTTTGAATCCACATCGGTTTTTATAAAAACCGATGTCTAAACGCATGTTTTTAATATCAGTTTTTATAAAAACTGTTGTCTTTTCAACGCAAAATTTAAGACATCGGTTTTTATAAAAACCGATGTCTAAACGTTTTTTTTAAATATCGGTTTTCTTAAACACCGATGTCTTTTGAAACTGTAATTTTTAAGACATTGGTTTTTATAAAAACCGATGTCTAAAAGCTTTTTTAAAATCGGTTACCAAAAACCGATTTCTTTTAGTGATTTCTAGTGATGTCTTTTAACATTTTTGTAGTAGTGTATTGAATCCACATGTTGAGCTTGTAGGCATTGTTTGATAGCTAGCATTGTATATCATTCATATCATCTATCTAGGTCATTATGTTTCTACATTTAGACATTAATAACTAGGATTTATTGATTGTATCTTTAAATTCCTAGTTAAGTATTTTATGTGTGATCTTACACAATGTTGCATTTATAATATTGTAACATATTCACTTAGACTTTAATTCTCTTCAATGTGTCAAAGTCTTGTGGCTACATGTGATAGTTGCATAAGCAAGTGAAGTCTTGCAACCAAGGGTTGGTTGGCAAGCATTTGTCAGGGCTCACTATTAAAGGCTTGTGGGTAAGATAGATTGTATTACAAACCTTGAAGTGTGACTAAGTTGTCAACTTAAGTTGTAAACAATTATTCAAGTAGTAAAGTTCTGTGACTAAGTGGCTAGCATGGCTAGTCCCGTGGGTTTTTCCTTGTTAAAGGTTTCCTATGCAAAAATCAAGTGTCCATTTAATTCCGCACTTTACATTTGATTTTTGTTGTTTGTTTGTTTGGGTTAATTGTGATAAATATTAACTAATCGAAAAAGTTGGTAAGTAATTGATTAACAACCCATTCACCCTACCTTTAGGTTACACAATATATTTTCAATTAGTATCAGAACAGGTTCACAGACATATATAGGAGATCCTTGCTATTTTTGTGTGTCTTGCATTTATGTGCAATTTTATCTTTGCATTCATTTGCATTCATTTCACCAAACATTATGAGTGGATTTGAGATAAGTAAAGAGGGAGCTTCTAGCATAAGACCTCCATTACTTCATAGTGACAATTACTTCTCATAGAAGGGGAAGATGGAGTCATATCTTTCAGCAATTGATGACAATGTGTTGATACTAATTGAAGATGGGTATATTCCACCCACTAAGAATCTTGAAGATAAAAGCATTGTTCCTAAGCCGAAGTTGGAATGGAGTACTCAAGATTTTGAAGCCTACAAGTGGAACAATAAGGTGATGCACACCATTTTTTATGCCATGGATGACAACCAATACAAGCTCATCCAAATTACTAAGAATGCCCATGAAGCATGGAAGATTCTTGAGATGGCACATGAGGGGTTGGACAAGGACTATAAGCTTCAAATGTTGCATGCCAAGTTCGAGACCATCAAGATGGAAGAAGATTAGTGCTTCGATGACTTCCAAATCAAGTTGATGGACATTGTCAACCAAAGCCATTAACTTGGGGATCCTTACACCAACATGAGGATCAAGCAAAAGATCATGAGATCTCTTCCCAATAGATTTGAATCGAAGGTGACCACTATAGAGGAGAATGGCAAGTATAAAAAGATAAAGCCAAGTGAGGTTATTGGGAAGTTTTTGTAGGGAAAAATACGTGCACGCAGCGGAAGCGAGACTAAAAATAAAGTTTATAGTATAGTTTAAAATTTTTCCATAATTTGAACCTTAACCCTCTAATTAATTAACATATAATACTAAAGATATCATACCTTTGTCGCATGATTCGATTGACATTGCGTCGATGGTAATCCGCAATATCTTCCAATCCAATCACGAATGTGAATCACCTAGGAGCGTGGTCTCCCTTCTCTTTGAATTGTGTACCTGAGGATGGATTAACAAAACTTTTTCTTTTTCGTTAGTCACAACAAGTTCCAAGAGACAACAAAGAATGTTCCGGTCAATTTTTAATTCATAATCTTTAGATCGAAACTCGCGTGAACCTTATTTGAAATTGTGCACAAAACATTTTGATGTAAAAGTAACACTACAAAAAAAAGCCCTATCAGTGACGAACTATTTTCGACGGCGCTAATTGCCGTCGGTAATAGTACCTTTTCCGACGGCCATATCAGTGCCGTCAGAAATGAGTAAAAATCTGATACAACATTTCCGACGGCCAAATGACCGTCGGAAATAGTCTTGTTCCGTTGGAAATGAGGAAAAAGTAATCCAACATTTCCGACGGCCTAATTGCCGTCGGAAATAGTCACATTTCCGACGGTAAATGGTCTTTTCCGACGGCATTTAGCCGTCGGAAAAGATTATTATTATTTTTTTTTGGAAAAGATTAAATTTTTTTTTAAGTGTCAAAAACATATTTTTATATAAAGTTTCTTCAAATAATTTGTATAAATCAAAATTTCATGATTTATTTTTTCTTGAAAAATAAAAAGTTAGATAAAATAATTATATAAACTCTATTTCGTAGTAAGCATTTAATACACCTGATTTTCCTTAAATTGCTATCTGAACAATGACATATATGTGCAAAAATCAGGAGTGAACACTTTGATGCAACAGAAATACACAAAACATTTGTTAGGGTTATGATGCAGGAATTTGTGAGATATTGACATCATTCTTTAGGAACTCCCTCTTATTATAAGCAATTTATCTTGAAAAATTGCCCGATGGCAAAATATCGCCAGTCAATTGTCTAGAAAGTCACGTAGGGATGTCAAGGAATATTACGACGCCCTCGTACATGACATCTACAAGATTGATTTGGGTTCTGTCAAGTTGTCGAGTTATGCCGATGACTTGTGGGACTTTTTGTGCCGTCGGAAATAAAAAAAATAAAAAAAATAACAGTACTGCATTTCCGACTACTTTTGGGCCTTCAAAAATAGTCAAATAAGCCGTCAATATTACTCACTTTTCTAACAACATAAAAAGTATCATCGGAAATGCTAAAATTTAATTTGAATTACTTTATGGAAACATCTTACTAAATTAACTAAATATAAAATATAGTAAAATTATTAGTAATCACAAGAACATTTAGTTATTTTTAGTTATGTTTAGTGACACTATATCAGATTTTTTAAAACAAACTCTAATAATTTCAATAAAATATTATTTTAAAAAACAATATCTCAATAGTTATATTTAAATAGTATAAAAAAAAATTTAATTAGATATTTTACAAAAATATCAATAGCTTATATATAAATAGTATGCAAAACTTATCACATATAAAGTTATAGGAAAATGGTAAGGGTAACCCTTATTGTCATTTAAGTCAAGGGTTCGAACCTCATGAGTTTCATGGATTTAACATTGCTGGGTGAGGTGGCGCCTGTCAAGTAGAGTCGCACTAATTTTTTTTTTTTTTTTTATAATTCGACTATTTCTGACGGCAATAAGCCGTCGAAAATAGTGGTAAAGCCGTCGGAAAATGCAAGTAATTTTGACCACCCTTAATTACTATTACCGACGGCATTTTTATCTTTTCCGACGGCCATAGCCGTCGGAAATGGTAGTATTTGTGACGGCTTGTCGGTAAATGGTTTTTTCCGACAAGCGTATTTGTGACGGCCTCCGACGGCCTTTTCCCGTCAAAAAAACGTATTTCCGACGGGAAATGATCTTTTCCGACGGCATTTAGCCGTCGGAAAAGACCATTTTTTTTGTAGTGTAACTAATGCACTATCGAAATAAGAACAAACTTTTCTCTCTATTCCTCTTGGCCGAAAATCACACTAGTCTAAGAGTTGGATTCTATTTTTCTCTAGCAAAAGAAAAAACTCTCAAGTCCAAGACATTAGGGTTACCGAAAATATACAAAGAATATATATATATATATATATTTAGTGGCCGCAAGTCACTTGCAAAATATATATATTTAGTGGCCGCAAGTCACTTGCAAAAAAAAAAAAAAAAAAATATATATATATATATATATATATGCCTGAATCCTACTTTATATATATCTCTGCATGCATTCATGCATATATATATATTTCCATTCCGCATGCATATATGTATATCTATTCTATATATTTCGCATGCATATATGTATATATACTTCCGCATGCATATATGTATATATTATCTATATATTCCGCATGCATATATATATTACATACAAACCCTAATCCAACTCTTTAGTGTATTTGTAACTATATAAAAAACTTCTTTATTTGACTAGATAAATAAATCCTTTATTTATCTACTTACCAAATAAAGTCTTTTATATTTATTATACTACCACAATAGTATACTACTAAGAAACATATTTCCTAGTCAGAAAAAGATTTTGATTTTTAATTAAATAATTAATTAATCAATTAATTAATTTCCATTTAATCAAATAATGAAACAAAATAATATATTAGACTTTTATGCAAGCCTTGCCGCCCATACATATATATATAGCCCATATATTATTTTCTTATTTCATTTAATCTATTGGACCTTAATTAAAAGGCCCACATGTGAACTAGGCACATTCTTACTAAAAGAAACAAGTTCACATGCCTTAATACAATTCTAGATGGACTCATAAATTAGTCCGGTAGAATATATCAAGTGATCCATGCAAATTCGTGTGGATTGGGGATTGTGGCGGGCTATCTAAATTTAAGCTCTAATAGACATAACCCAATCACAATCAACAAATGATTTACTTAGGTTCGATCTATTAATTTTAGTTCATTCTACTAAAGAACTAAAATTGCACTATTAAATAAAGATAGAACAAGTAAATGATTCTCATTCATACCCTAGACAATCTTATTGGAGATAGTGAATCCTCATGAATAATATCAGTAATCGCCAAGAACTCATAGACCGGCTATAGCTCTCCAAGTTACCATATTTACTTATATGACCACATTTTGAACTTTGGATATTTTGACTTGTCCAGAAGCCATGCTTTCAATAGTTACTATCGAAAACTCAACGTTGAGATTTTATATTCAATTACCTCAAAACATCCATATGATGATATTTTACTCTCATTGTATAAATGGAGCCACGATGTCCATATCTATAAATGAAGTCCTCTATCGATTAACAAATGAATATCACCAAACTTTGAGGATAGACTATGCTATATAATCGTACTCATTGATAATTCAAATGATACCGCTTGCAACCATAAGTCCATTATTTATCTCAGGATTAAGATAGACTCTTCGATTGTTCTAATAATGAAAAGACTTTTATCTATTGACGGTTCTAGATAAAGTATTTCATTGTGATCCAGTTCAATGCACTTAGTGCACTAGATTCTTTTACTCAAAGACCCTCCGATGGTTTTAGACTCATCATAACACATTTGATCCCACTCAAATGCTAGTAAAAGAATTCTACAACTTTAACAAGATAAATGTGCCCAACCTTTAACTTAAGTTATGAACATTATTCAAGACTAACTAAAGAATTGTGTCTACCTCATACATATCCAGATGTACGAACAATTCTTCTTTTCTCATAGTCTTTTGACCTTATGATTATTTACTTTTGACAATTATAATATTCAATCTATAAATGCTATAAGATTTGTTTAAATCAGAAATCACTTTATTAATATGAAAAGATTATCAAAAACAATATTACACTCTTGCTATTGAGTATAATCCTAACAGTTTTTGGCCTACGAGGCGATGAAGCTTACTTCTTAGCTCAAGAAGAAAAAGGGGATTGCTTTGAAGACATCTAAGAAAGAGAAGAGATATATTGACTCCGATGAGGAGATGTCTCTCACCGTGAAGAGATTCAAGAAGTTCTTAAAGCTTGATAAGAAAGGCTTCAACTTAAGAGGTAATGACTTTGTTGACGGTGAAATTTGGATTGCCACGCACTCAACAGTTATATTAATTTAGTTTAAAACGAGAAGATCAAGAATGCATGCAAGAGACAGTTTTTACGTGGAAAACCCTTGAATGGGAAAAAACCACAGCGCCCGAGAGGGCAGAAATATAATACTCGATTCTATTGCTTTGTTACACACTCAATTCTCTCATACAATTGCTCTTTTCTCTCTACGTTTCTGAACCCCTTTTCCATGAGATAGATGGTTCTATTTATATACGTTAATTAGGGTTTCCCCTTGTTTTTAGTCGTGTTGGTGGTAGGATTCCCCCTTTGATTCGTACTAGGATTCTCATGTTCTCACGGATCCGGATATGCTTTATCTTCTTTCCTTTTTGCGATCCCTTGTTGTCATGGGTCTTCTAGAGGCTAGGGTTTTATTTCTGTGTTTCTGCCGAGTTGCTTTGGGCCCAGCATGCTGATGCAGCGAGCACTTTCACTTCTGGGTATTATCCTTCGGCGACCACGTTTCTACCTTTGGCGAGTATATATCCAGCTCTGGCGACCACATCTTTGACTATTGATTTAGGACGTTGATATTCTGACTGACCGCATTTTCTCCCTTGACCCGGTCAACGAGTGATGTGGCAACCTTTTCTTCATCATTTATTGACTCCTTTCGTGACGTGTCTGTTTGGAGAATTTATACATACAACAATACCCCCATAAATACTTCGAGCTGGGCGAATGACTTGCTCCTTTTACTTCGCTTGCCTCTGCGAGCAGTATTTATATCTATGCCTTTAAGATTTCGGCGCCTTTTGTAATTAACTTCCTCTTTCTTCTTTTCATCACGCATTGCATCGATTGGTTGATTCTTCCGGTGTAAGCTTTTAATTTTAACCACACAACTTTCAACGCTTCCACTTACTTGATAGGTGACGGGACATTCTGACTGCTTGGTGATCCCCGAGACGCCACTTGTCCGATGTTTGGTGGTGACTGTTGTGGCTGGTTACTGTGGCCGTTACTCACATTAATTGCATATCTTTTATTTGATTTTCTCTCCTTTTTTTTTATTCTTTTTGAATTTCAAAATTCCCTCTTTTTAAGGCCCGATCGCTTCTTCTTCTCCACTTTGCTCTCTCTATTTATTTTTCTATTTTCTCCTTCTCTCAAAACAGAGTTCCTTCATCTCCCTCAAAAATCTTTGTCACAAATTTCTTCCATTTCGTTTCCCTGTCAGACGGCTTGCTTCGAAATCGATCGTGCTTATAACTTCGACGTTCTCAATCTTCTTGCTCATCCTTAGAACCTAGGGTTTTTCTGGTGAGTTCTCATGGATCCCTCCTTGCGTTCTATTCTTTTTAATCAGATGATGCAAGCTATAGAGCTTGGTGATAAATGTACTGCGGACAAAATCGAATCTTTGATTCGTAATTTTCATCCGGATTCTCCGGTTCCACTTTCTGTTTTCGTTCCATCTTCTGAAGATAATTTTATCCCTAATATTTCTCCTTCGTCCTCCATTAGTGATTCTCTAGCGATGCCGAAGTCTTCTAAATCAAGTGGCAGCAAACGACGCGCCTCTAGGGCTCCTCGTGAGTCCCTACTGGATGCGCAGACGATTGTAGATTCTGACGTTGAAGCTCATCAACGAGATAGGCTGCATTTTTCGTTAGATCGTCCGTGCTCTTTCGATACGGAAGTCAATGTGGTTGGCCAAAGTGAGCTCCTCAAGTACAAGAGTCGCTTCGCTATTCCAGACTCGGTGACCTTGATGCCACCTGGTGATCGAGCTGTCTGGAATCCTCCCGAGAATGTGGTCGCTGTTTATGGTGCCATGCTCAGCTGTGGGGTAACCCTTCCCCTTCAGCCTTTCATCGCTAGGTTCCTCGCGGAGGCCCGAATTGCGCCGGCACAACTCGCCCCAAACAGTTATAGGATACTGATGTGCCTGTGCCTAATGTGGAAGTTGAAAGGTTATGGGCCTCCTACACCTCACGAGATCCGTCATTTTTACACATTAAGACAGGCGGGCAATGGTGGCATGTATTTCCTTCTCTCTTCACCTGTAGAGAACTGGATCCCTGAGGGTGCGGCGAACCCTAGTCAGGTGGAGATTTCAGGTGACGATAAGAAGAAAGGTTTTATATGGGGTTTTCCCACTTCAAACAAGAGGTGGAAAAACAGTTGGTTTTTTGCTGGTGGCGAGTGGGGCCGAGATGTGCCAGCCAGCAGTCGCCGTAACCTTTCGGCGAAGAAAGTTCCTAGGCACTTCACATCTCCTGAAGCCTGGTCGAAGGCAGTCCCCGTTTTGCTGGATGGGGAGATCTCTCACCTTGCCGCGGTGGCCGTCCTACCGTTAAAATTGAGGGATAGGTCCTTCCTCTTGGATGAGGAAAAAATGATCAAAGAACGGATTTTCCCACGCCTACCTGCTAGGCTACCTCGTCGTAAGTTTACCCGTTCTTTTTTCCTTTCGTATTGCCGTTTCTTTTCATTCTGTTAGTGATACTTGGTTTATTTTTCTTGCCGTGAGTGATTTTGACACCGTTTGCGACTTACAAGCCCGGGGAGTAAAGAATTCCGAGGCAGCCAGTAAAAGACATGCTGCTGGTTTGGCCAAGGAGGGAATTGCTAGCCCGGATGGTGAAGATCCCTCGGATGGCGAGGAGGCTGGTGATGTTACTGGGGAGGTGTCGAATCGGGGGAGCCCCCTATTCGTGCAGAGGTTCCTACGAATGCTCCTGTTGCGGCTACCCCTCCTGTGAATACTCCTGCTGCAACTACCCCCAGTCGCAAAGGTAAAGAGAAAGTGGGTGCTTCAGGAGGGGTCAGTGACATCCCTACTTTTGACGCGGATATCCCTGAGACTCCTCTTGATCCTGCAAGTGATTTAATCCCCAGAGTTGGTAGAGGTAAACGCCCAGCTGAGGGTACTCCTGATCATGCTGCTCGACCCCCTAAGCGGGCATCTAGGGTAGTGCAGTATGTCGTTTCTTCGGACGAGGAGGGAGCTGACGAGCCAGCTATTAGAGAGACTCCCCCTACTCAAACGGCTGCTCGCGAGAGGCCTGTTGAGGGGATTGATGCAGCGGTGCCTCCCCCTGAGGAGGTTAACGAATTACATATCCCTGCTTCTAGTCCACCTTGAACAGCCTCTCCTCCGGTGGCCATGGGCGAGTTAAGTGCTTTTTCAGATCAGCCTAGGCCGTCTAGCTAGCCAGAGTTGGTTGATCGGCTAGGACCCTCGAAGCAACCTGGGACCTCTGCTTCTGGTTTGGGTTTTGCCCATGAAGCCCCTCCAGTAGGGCCCACAGAAGCCGATGAAGGGACCTTGTCTCTATCTGATTTTTCGGCTACCGAAATTTGTGCGCACCTGATTAATAATGATGTGTACATAGGTGAGGGCTGGGGGCATGTCAAAGGCAAATCCTGCAACAAGAAGATGGAATTTTTCTTCAATTGCCACTCTTTGGTAAGCCTCTCGCCATAAATCTGTCTCTCATTCATATATTCTTCCTTATTTGGCCGTTTTTTCCTTTTCAGATGATGTTTGAGTTGGCTGATACCTATAAGTATGGGAACAAAGCTTCCCGGGAGATTAAACGTTTGCGCGAGCAGGCTTCAACTTTGGCTGCTGAGAAGCTTACTGCTGAAGAATCCTACGCTCAACAGCTAGCTCAGCTACAAGAATCTTCCGATGGCCATCTGTCTGCTCAACTATCTGCCGAGGAAAAACTATCTGCTGCTGAGGAGGAGATTCGCTCTGAAACTTATTATAGCACGGTGTTTATAAAGCTATCTAGAGGGGGGTGAATAGATTTTACGCTTTTTATCCAATTTTTCGTGTTAGTCAAAATTACATGTGCAAACGATTACAACCTAATCCCGGAAGTAATCACACACCTACCTAATCCCGGTATGAGTGAACCTAGTCCTATTTGCTTGCGATCTAAGCAACCTAATCCCGGTTGCTACACACAAGACTTACTTTCTCTAGAAGAGAATGCAACCCTAAGTGAATATATGTGAATATCCAAAATGCAACATAGAGCAAGGGAAACCCTATATGCTTATCTAAGATGATTAATATGCAATTAAGAACAATCCTAGATATCAAAACTAAATGACATGTCAATTAGTTTAGCTAATCAATATTAAGCACAAAACCTAATATGCTAGCACAATACAACTTCTCAAACATACATCATACTCATCTCAATATTGTATCCAAAGCATACAAAATAACAAACAAGTAATTAATTGAGATTGCTAGATAAGAGAAACACAAAACATGTAAGATATTAGTGAAAAGCTTACCAAGCAAAGTATGATGAAGATTCCATGCAAGATGACATCTAGATGTTCTAAGATGATGCTAGATGATGATTGATGATCATGAAAAAGTCTTTGAGTGATTAAAAATGAGTTCTTTGTGTATTTTTCTTCTCTTGAAAAATATCCTAAGTATGAAGCATGAATAAGAACTCTTGTAAATGACCTAAAATCAAGTTAGCATATATATAGAGGCCATAAGTGAAGTGAGGTCGTTTTGAAAACGCGCCAGAAAATTGCTCTGTGCGCTGGTGGACCTGCGCTGGACGACAGGCGCAGGACCAGCGCACACGCATATTTTTGCTTTGGCGCTGGACGACATGCGCTCACACAGGCACCAGACCAGCGGAGCCATACTGGGCGATCAGCGCTGGTGGCCTTGCGCTGGTGTAGACCAGGGCACGACCGGCGATAGAGAACTGGATGATCTGCGCTGGTGGACTGCGCTGGTATGGACCAGCGCACGACCAGCGGCACGCCATTGGGCGTTTTGCGCCGGTGAGCGGCGCTGGACGACAGGCGCAGGTGGACCAGCGCACAGCCCACAACTTTGAAACCCACAAGCAATCATGCAAGGGGAACAAAGGTAAACTAAGATGCATCCTAAAAGCCTAAATGCTATGATGTTATAAACACAAGATGCAATCATAATAACAAGCAAGAAGAGATGTAAATAGGCATTGATGCACAACAAAAAGAAACACAACATACAAAGATTAAACATATGCATGAGTTGTGAGTGTGTGCAACTATCTCTTCAAGACAAGTAAGCACTTAGAGTATTACCTTTGGTGCTTGTCAATAATGAGGTCTTCAAAGGGCCTAAGCAATAACAACACCATCTAAACTACCCTTACAAAGAATCCCCACATATGGTTTGATCACGAAATAAGCCAATTAAAAACAACGGGAATCCTTACAATCTCCCCCTTTGGCTATTTCGTGACAAAACCATCACTCACATTGATTCCTCACAAAAAAAATAGAAACTACGGGACTACAATGATATTCTACATTACAAAGAGATAAGGGAATGCAACTTGAAGTCTTCAATCCTCTTGTAGAATAATCAATCCCTGAAAAGAGTTTCTAACATTTCCAATACAAGAAAAGTGTGAGATTAATCATGTGAGAACAATACCAAGCATTTGCATTTTTAGAATTTAGGCACAACATTACCAAATGTATGCAATGTATGATAAATACAATGCTCCCCCTCAACGGGTTACTCCCCCTCAATGTATGTTCTCCCCAAAGTGCACAATAGCTTCTATATTTTGCACCTCCCCTTACCATATCCTACTCCCCCTTTTTGTCATGATATAGGCAAAGGAGTAGTCCCCAACCGGGTCACTCATAGCAACGAGAGATAGAAGCGTGCAAGATTTGCATATACATATAAGTCACTTTATGCACTTCAATTAATTTGAGAGAAACAAGGAGATTTATTTTGAGAAAATGTGTGAATCCAACATGCTTTGCATACAAGACATATAGCATTCAAGTCCAAAATACAATGGTATTTGGCAAAGCAAATGACAAAGGGTTCTAATAAGAATTTAAACCAATTTCACCAATGTCATGGGAAAAGCAAGGATATAGAGATTATTGATTTCAATTTAAGAGCAACTATATCCAACTTTATAAGCAAAACATGGCATGAGCGACTTTGCACCCTATTTGATTTTTCCGGATAAATATCCGTATGATAGTAACCATGTTCAACTAATAAAGAAAGAGAGACATTTGGAATGTAAATTCCTTTGAATGGATACAAGATCCTTTATTCATTTTGAGTCTCATAAGCTTTCACACAAGTTTTGCATTTTAAGAATATGCAATCATCAATTCATGCTTTTCATGAGAGCATGTTGTATGAATTTCATGCTTTTTCATTTGACATAAGCATGTTATAAAAGAATCATCATGTCATGGAGATAACTATAGGTCATTCACATCATACTTCCTATGTAAATCTCCTAGTCCAAAAATGCATGTTTGAACATAAATATGACATGGATTGTAGACAAGCAAGGTTCACACTTATAGAATTTGAAAACATATATACATATGTACAACCAAGCTTACTCAAGCAATCAAAAGAAGAGGCATAAGATATTTCAAATTTTTTTGCAAGATACAAGAATGCAAAATAGCTCTCTTTGCTTGAGTTCCCCATATGGGGTCAAGTAAATCACATCACTCCACAAGACATATCCCAATAGATCTACTAAGAGTTTTAAATCGAGTAGCATCTAATGGTTTAGTAAATTGGTCCGCAAGTTGATCATTAGTACCTACATGTTCAAGTACTATGCATTTATTTTCAACAAGCTCTCTAATGAAGTGATGTCGGATGTCAATCTGCTTAGTTCTAGAATGTTGGACCGGATTCTTGGAAATATTAATGGCACTCATGTTATCACAAAAGAGAGTAAGAGTACCTTGGTTGAATCCGTAGTCCACTAGCATTTGCTTCATCCACATAAGTTGAGTGCATCCACTCCCCGCGGCTATGTACTCGGCTTCCGCCGTGGACAAGGAAATCGAGTTTTGCTTCTTGCAAAACCACGACACCAAGTTGTTGCCTAGAAAGAAGCAACTGCCCGATGTGCTCTACCTATCATCACAATTTCCTGCCCAATCCGCATCACTATATCCTACAAGACTAGGATTAGTGTCAAATGAGTACCAAATCCCATAATTAGAAGTCCCATTCACAAATCGAATGACTATCTTAACCAAAGAGAGATGGGACTCCTTGGGATCGGATTGGTACCTAGCACAAACTCCTACACTAAATGATATATCGGGCCTACTTGCGGTCAAATAGAGCAAGCTCCCTATCATGCCACGATATAAGGTTTGGTCCACACTTTTACCGCTAGCATCCTTGCTTAGCTTCAAAGTGGTGCTCATAGGAGTATCACAATGTTTGGCTTTTTCAAGACCAAACTTCTTCACTAGGTTTTTGGCATATTTGGCTTGGGATATGAAAATCCCATCATCTAGTTGCCTAATTTGCAAACCTAGGAAGTAACTAAGCTCACCAACAAGACTCATCTTAAATTCATGAGACATGACATCAACAAATTGTTGGACTTTGGTGTTGTTGGTGGAGCCAAAAACTATATCATCAACATATATTTGAGCTATGAAAAGCTCATCATTGTCTCTCTTGATGAATAGCGTCTTGTCAACACTACCTCTTGTGTAGTTGTTGTCAACAAGAAATTGAGTGAGGCGCTCATACCAAGCTCTCGGTGCTTGTTTCAACCCATAAAGTGCCTTCTTGAGGCGATAAACATGATTGGGGTGGTGTGCATCCACAAACCCCTTAGGTTGTTCAACAAACACTTCCTCTTGCAAGAAGCCATTGAGGAAGGCACTCTTGACGTCCATTTGGTGCAATTTGAACTTGTGCATACAAGAGATGGACAAGAGAAGCCTAATGGACTCTAAGCGGGCAACAGGAGCAAAAGTCTCCTCAAAGTCGATACCCTCAATTTGAGAGTACCCTTGTGCTACAAGTCTAGCCTTGTTCCGCACTATGTTGCCATCCTCATCGGATTTGTTCCTAAATATCCATTTAGTGCCTATGACATTAGTGGTCTTAGGCCTAGGAACTAGAGTCCAAACCTCATTCCTTTTGAATTGGTTTAGCTCTTCTTGCATGGCAAGAACCCAAAATTCATCATTTAAGGCTTCTTCAACCTTTTTGGGTTCAATTTGAGAGGTGTAGCAAGTATAGCTAATAAGATTAGCAAGTTGACGTCTAGTCCTAACACCCTCATTTACCTCTCCAATGATATCTTCTTTATCATGGAGTTTCCTAACCCATGGAGCGGGTTCTTTAGAGTCCAAGAGAGGAACTCTAGCAATAGGTTGTGTGTCATCATTGTTGACATTAGATGTCCCAACATTAGGAGACACCACAACCTTCTCCAAAGGAGAACCATCACTAAAAATAACCTCCTCCTCATGATCATTAGACTTGAGCCTAGTATCATCAAATACGACATTGGATGATTCCATAACACTTAGAGTCTTTAAATTGAAAACTCTATAGGCTCTACTATTCAAGGCATAGCCAATAAAGATACCCTCATCACTCTTAGCATCGAATTTGCCAAGTTGATCACGGTCATTCAAAATGTAGCATTTGCTTCCAAAAGTGTGGAAGTAGCTAACATTTGGCCTCTTGCCTTTCCATAACTCATAGGAGGTGTTTCTAGTACCGGGCCTTAGGAAAACTCTATTTCCTATATAGCAAGCCGTATTGACGGCTTCGGCCCATAGGTTCCTAGGGACATTGTTGCTAAGCAACATCACACGGGCCATCTCTTGAAGGACCCTATTTTTCCTCTCAACAACTCCATTTTGTTGAGGTGTCCTAGGAGCCGAAAACTCATGGGAGATACCTAAACCATTACAAAAGGTTTCAAAGGTAGCATTCTCAAATTCCCTCCCATGGTCACTTCTAATCCGTTTTATGCTTTTAATATTAGAGTTCATTTCATTTTGAAGTTTATTACAAAGCATTTTAAACTTATCAAAAGTTTCGGATTTTTCTCTAAGAAAATATGTCCATGTGAACCTAGAGAAATCATCAACACAAACAAAAATGTATCTCTTTCCACCCAAACTTTCGGTTTGCATGGGACCCATGAGGTCCATGTGGAGAAGCTCAAGAGGCTCCTTGGTGGTGAGATACTTACCCTTTTTGTGCATGCTTTTAGTTTGCTTTCCTTGTTGGCAAGGTCCACAAACACCATTGGCTTTCTTCCCAAGCTTAGGGAGGCCACGCACACACTCGAACTTTCCAAGGGTCCGTAGATCCCTAAAGTTCATGTGGCCAAGTCTTTCATGCCACAACTCAATTTGCTCATCCATGGACACATGATTAGATACAATACTAGCTTCAAGACAATAACAATTGTCGCTAGATCTCATGCCCTTCAACAAGGTTTGTCCATCGGGTTTTAGGATTGAGCAAAAATCTTTAGAAAACAAGACGGAATATCCTTCATCACTAAGATGTGAAATGCTTATTAAATTGGCTTTCAAGCCATCAACAAATAAAGCATTGGATAAGGAGGGTAATCCGGGAACGGAAATGGTTCCTTTCCCTTTAACATTTCTTTTGGATCCATCACCAAAAGTGACATTTCCACCTTCCTCCATAACAAGAGTCTCGAAGAAACTCTTGTTTCCCGTCATGTGCCTAGAGCACCCACTATCCAAGTACCAAAAATTAGAAGAATTTGCCTTCAAGGCTATTTGTGCAACATGGCAAACATTTTCATTCTTTCTAATCCACTTAGCAACAATTTTAGCTTTCCTAGTGGTCTTTGGTACATGTGCTCTACTATTTCTAGGATCATGCAAATCAATATTTTCATTCCTAGAAACATGCATCTTGGCTCTATTCTTTCTCTTTTCAATCATGATTTGTTTTCTACACATTTTAATATATTGAAAGCAATTTGGTCTAATATGACCATCACAACCACAAAAGTGACAAATAGGGATGAAATAAGGAATCATACCTTGCCTTTGTGCACGTATGGGAGCTTGTCCATGTCTTTGTGGATAAGTGGGTTCAATCCATCTTCGTTGTTGAACCGGTCTAGGTTGCTTCCAAGCTTGAGGTTGCATGATTGGTCTCTTTCCTTTGTGAGCCAATTTTGGAGGAGTGTTGGCTTGAGGGACCCTAGGAGGTTGAGCTTGAGATTTCCTTCTTGGCCCCATTTTCACTTGAGCATTAGAACATTGTCCTACTTCTAACTTCTTCCTAGGAGGTTGCACAAATGAAGTTTCTTCGTTCTTCAAGCTCTTGACAAACACGGTCTTGTTAGAGGTTGAGATTTTCTTGCTATCATCATACCCAAAACCTCTCTTGTCACTTGGACTCTTTCCAACACCAAGTAAATGATCAAGCTTCTTGGTGCTAGAATCTATCCTAGCCAAGGACCCTTTAACTTCTACAAGTTCCCTCTTCAAGCCTTCTTCACTTCTCTTGGATAAGTCTAACTCCTCAATTAACTTATCCTCTCTCCTCTTCAATCTTTCCACTTGTTCACTTAAGTGGTCATTGTGAGCCGAAAGTTCAAGGTTTTCTTCTCTCAACCTCTCAATCTTTCTTGTGCTTTTAAGTGCTAAATCATTGAACTCGGCATGGTATTTAGCAAGCACCTTTTGCTCCACAAATTTCTTTTTGGAACTAGAAGAGGAGTCACTTTCTACTTCACTTGAGTCATTTTCCTCTTGACTCATTTCCTCTTTCTCACTATCACTTTTGCTCTTATGTGAGGAGGCAAAAGCTAGGAGGTTAGCCATGAGCTCTTCTTCACTTGAAGACTCATCTTCCTCATTGGAGTCATCACTACTCCCACTCCAAGTGGCGGCCATCACTTTGCTCTTCTTCTTTTCATTGTGATTAGCACATTCGGGGGCAAAGTGACCAATCCCACCACATTCAAAGCATCGGACCCCTTTCCTTTCGGTCCTCTCTTGTCTAGGCTCAAACTTCTTGAAGGAACTCTTTTTCTTCAAATCTTGTCCTCTTGACCCAAATCCCTTCTTCTTCTTCTTGAACCCCATAACCTTGTTGAACCTTTTCACAAATAAGGCAAGGTCTTCATCCGATTCATGCTTTGCCTCCTTTGCATCCTTAGATGCTTTCAAAGCTATTCCTTTAGACTTCTTAGGAGGAGTAGTGGTGCTAGGAGCCTTCCTAGACTCATATGCAAGGAGACGCCCAATCACCTCACTTGGCTTCATATCCATGTAGCCACTATTTTCTTCTATGGCCGTCACCTTGGATTCAAACCTATCGGGGAGAGATCTCATAATTTTTTGCTTGACTCTCCTATCCGAATACGGGTCTCCGAGTTGATGGCTTTGATTTACAATGTCCATCAATTTGATTTCGAAGTCATTGAAGCATTCATCCTCTCCCATTCTAAGTAGCTCAAACTGAGTTTGGAGGACTTGAAGCTTGGACTCCTTCACCACCTCGGTTCCCTCATGTGCAACTTGAAGGATGTCCCATGCCACTTTGGCAATCTGAGTATTCTGAATAAGCTTGTACTGATTCTCATCCATAGCACACATAATGGCATGCATAACCTTCCTATTCCACTTAGAAGCCTCAAACTCTTGCGCGTTCCATTGCGCCTTAGGCTTCAAAACATCTTGTCCTCCACCCACGGGAGTCATCATAGGGAGATCATATCCGTCTTCCACCGCCATCCATGCACGGTCATGAATTTGGCATATGTAGGATTCCATCTTCCCTTTCCATTGGGAATAGTTCAATCCGGTAAGAAGTGGAGGCCTTGTGCTAGAAGCTCCTTCGTGGCCACCACCATTTCCACCGTTTCCATTCATAGTGTTTATGAATGAATGAAATGAATGCAAATGTATGAATGATCAAAAATCACACAAAATGCAAAACACACCAAAATAAGCAAGGATCACCTATGTATGTCTAGGAACCCGCTCTGATACCAATTGAAACTTATTATAGCACGGTGTGTATAAAGCTATCTAGAGGGGGGGTGAATAGATTTTACGCTTTTTACCCAATTTTTCGTGTTAGTCAAAATTACGAAAATGCCCTCAAGATAATATAAACAAGCAAGTGTAATATGGTGCGGAAATTAAAACAACACTTGGTTTTTACGTGGAAACCCTCACGGGAAAAACCACGGGCTATGTAAGTAAGCCACACTCGAACCTCGAATCCACTAAATGTGCAAACGATTACAACCTAATCCCGGAAGTAATCACACACCTACCTAATCCCGGTATGAGTGAACCTAGTCCTATTTGCTTGCGATCTAAGCAACCTAATCCCGGTAGCTACACACAAGACTTACTTTCTCTAGAAGAGAATGCAACCCTAAGTGAATATATGTGAATATCCAAAATGCAACATAGAGCAAGGGAAACCCTATATGCTTATCTAAGATGATTAATATGCAATTAAGAACAATCCTAGATATCAAAACTAAATGACATGTCAATTAGTTTAGCTAATCAATATTAAGCACAAAACCTAATATGCTAGCACAATACAACTTCTCAAACATACATCATACTCATCTCAATATTGTATCCAAAGCATACAAAATAACAAACAAGTAATTAATTGAGATTGCTAGATAAGAGAAACACAAAACATGTAAGATATTAGTGAAAAGCTTACCAAGCAAAGTATGATGAAGATTCCATGCAAGATGACATCTAGATGTTCTAAGATGATGCTAGATGATGATTGATGATCATGAAAAAGTCTTTGAGTGATTAAAAATGAGTTCTTTGTGTATTTTTCTTCTCTTGAAAAATATCCTAAGTATGAAGCATGAATAAGAACTCTTGTAAATGACCTAAAATCAAGTTAGCATATATATAGAGGCCATAAGTGAAGTGAGGTCGTTTTGAAAACGCGCCAGAAAATTGCTCTGTGCGCTGGTGGACCTGCGCTGGACGACAGGCGCAGGACCAGCGCACACGCACATTTTTGCTTTGGCGCTGGACGACATGCGCTCACACAGGCGCCAGACCAGCGGAGCCATACTGGGCGATCAGCGCTGGTGGCCTTGCGCTGGTGTAGACCAGCGCACTACCAGCGACAGAGAACTGGACGATCTGCGCTGGTGGACTGCGCTGGTGTGGACCAGCGCACGACCAGCGGCACGGCACTGGGCGTTTTACGCCGGTGAGCGGCATTGGACGATAGGCGCAGGTGGACCAGCGCACAGCCCACAACTTTGAACCCCACAAGCAATCATGCAAGGGGAACAAAGGTAAACTAAGATGCATCCTAAAAGCCTAAATGCTATGATGTTATAAACACAAGATGCAATCAGAATAACAAGCAAGAAGAGATGTAAATAGGCATTGATGCACAACAAAAAGAAACATAACATACAAAGATTAAACATATGCATGAGTTATGAGTGTGTGCAACTATCTCTTCAAGACAAGTAAGCACTTAGAGTATTACCTTTGGTGCTTGTCAATAATGAGGTCTTCAAAGGGCCTAAGCAATAACAACACCATCTAAACTACCCTTACAAAGAATCCCCACATATGGTTTGATCACAAAATAAGCCAATTAAAAACAACGGGAATCCTTACACGCTCACTGAAGGAGCTTTTGTCTGCAAGTCAAGAATCCTTTGCAGCACGTTTGGAGGCTGAGCGGGTGGCTGAGGAAACTAAGGAAAAAGCTGAGCATGAGGCCTGGACTTACGCAATCAGTTGTCTTCGCGTGAACTCATCTTCGATAATCTCAAAGCTGTGCTGGAGGTTGAAGCAGTTAATCGTTTCAAAAGATCCCCTGCCTATGATGCTCTTTTGCTGCGTGAATTTGAACCGGGCATGAGGCAGTCGAAGAAGTTCTTCGCCATGAAGGACCATTCGAATGAAAAAGGCTTTAAATCGCTTTGACAGGTCTCTTAAACAGCACATGGCCAGCGGAGTGGGTTCGATTAAAGATCAGATAAAACGATGGAAAGCCCACTGCCGTTATAACAGGACTGAGCCTTATCCTATGCATTTAGAAATTCCCAGTAGGCGTGTTTTCAACACTTACTACTCCGGCCAGAAGGGCAGCTTTTCTGGTTCTGGTGCTGAACCTGATTTGGGTCCTGTTGCCGGTAGGGATTATGGACCTTTTATGCCGGATGGGGGCGAAGAGATTACCTGGCCTTCTGAAGAGGAGATCGAAGATGAGGAAGACAGCGAGGGACCTCCTGCAGCTAGTTGAGATTAGGTCTTCAATTGTAAATATTTATATCTTTTTTGAACCTTTGAGTGTAAATGACTTTTTGATTCTATAAATTATTTTACAACTCCTCTAGCTCTATTTTTGTTCAGCTGCCTTTGCTGAGTTTTCGGCTTACTTAGTTTTTCACCAAGTTTTTAGCATATTTTACAGATTTGTTCAGCTGCTATTGCTGAGTTTCGGCGTACTCAGTGTTTGTCATGACGTATCCGACCATACACTAAGTTTTTAACATGTTATTTAGTCAGCTGCCATTGCTGAGTTTTAGCATATTATTGGGACGTCTCCCTCATGCTTTTTGCTTGTCTTTTTAGGGATTTTACTTTTCCCGTAATGGCGATTGCCAATTTCTATGACTTGGGATTTTATTTTTCTCGCTAGTTTGCTGCGAGTACTAGATTTATCTGTACGCGATAGTGGTGATGCATGTCGGTGAATGCCCTTTGTAACTGGCGAGTCAAATCACGAATCGTCAGTAATAAATTACTCTTTATTGAATACTTCCTGCAACTCGTTAACATAGTCACAGATAAAACTGCTAAAAATAAGATTGAAATAAATCCTAAAAGTTATGGAAAATCAAGGGTAATATATCTTCAAGTACTGCGCATTGCATGGACGAGGTAGTTCGTTTAAACCCTCTCGAGTAATGCGATATGCCCCGTGGCCAGCTATGCCTGTAATTTGATAAGGTCCTTCCCATTTGTCTGCGAGTAACCCTGCAGCTTTGTCTCTTGTTCCTGGGTTCACCCTTTTCAGCACTAAGTCGCCAAGCGAGAACCTTCTTTCACGCACATGTGAGTTGTAGTATTTGGCTACCCTCTGTTGGTATGCAGTATTCCTTATTTGTGTGCGCTCTCTTCTTTCTTCTAACTCATCCAGACCGCACTTTAGCATATCAATGTTGAGTTCTGGTTGAAAAAGCTGTACCCTTAGTGAAGAGAATGTTGTTTCCACGGGAATGACAGCTTCAGCCCCATATGCCATGGAATATGGGGTCTCACCTGTTGAACCCCTTTCTGTGGTTCGATATGCCCAGAGTACCTGTGGTAATTTATCTTCCCAGCTCCCTTTTTTTGCTGCCAACTTAGCTTTCAGGTTGTGTTTTATGATCTTGTTCACTGCTTCAGTCTGGCCATTCGTTTGTGGATGTGCTGGGGAGGCGTAGTAGTTGTTAATGCCGTACTTGTCGCACAGCTCCCTGAATTTCTTACCGTCGAATTGGGTCCCATTGTCCGTGATGATGGTGTTTGGTATCCCGAATCTGTACAGGATATTTTTCTTCACAAAGCTTATAGTGTTTACTTCTGTTATATGTACCAATGGTTCGGCTTCTACCCACTTCGTAAAATAATCCACAACTACTATAGCATGCTTTGCTCCTCCAGTTGCTGTTGGCATTGGGCCGATCAAGTCAATTCCCCACATGGCGAATGGCCAAGGTGAGGTAATACTCTTCAAGAGTTCAGGTGGTTGGCGGATGTTATTACCAATCTTTTGACACGCCTCACATCTCGCTACCACTCTTTTGGCGTCGGCGAATAGTGTTGGCCAATAAAAACCCTGTCTTAATGTTTTGTGGGCTAAGCTGACACCCTCAGCGTGGTTCCCACAGTTTCCACTATGTATGCTTCTCAGGATACCTTCTGCTTCTTCAGGCTCGACACATCTCTGCAGTGCCCTTGAGTACCCTCTTTTGTACAGTTCTTCATTGAGCACTGAATACCTTGTAGCTCTGTACTTCAACCGTTTTGCTTCCAATGGGTCACTTGGGAGTACATCATTGACGAGATATTCTTGGATTGGTGTGACCCAGCTGTTCCTCTCACCAAAGACTGCGCCCACTTCCTTCGATCTGACTATACTCGGCTGTAATAGGCGGATCATAGAGATAGTTTTGGGCTAGATGTTGATTGTGGCGGATGCTAACTTAGCTAATGCATCAGCCTGCTCATTTTCTTTTCTAGGGACATGAATAATTCTGTATTCTTTGAATCTTTCCAGTAGCTCCCTTGCTAGCTCTAGGTAGGTGATCATGCTTTCATCTCTCGCCTGGTATTCATCTAGCACCTGATTAACAACAACTTGAGAGTCGCTGAAGATTTCTACCTCATCTGCTCCTAGGACAGTGCAAACCTTTAAGCCTGCTATGAGTGCCTCGTATTCAGCTTGATTATTAGTTGCTTTGAGGTCAAAACGTAAGGCACATTCAACTGAATCTCCTTCCGGAGTTGACACTACTACCCCTGCCCCACTGCCGTGCGTATTTGACGAGCCATCAACGCGGAGTTGCCATTTGAATACTTTCTTATTTTGCTCCACCATCATTCTCGCCACCTCTATACTTGGCTCGGTAAACTCTGCTACAAAGTCTGCCACTGCTTGAGCTTTAATCGCCGTCCTTAGGAGATACTCTACATCGAATTCACTTAACTCGATCGCCCACTTTGTTAATCGACCGGATACTTCTGGTTTCTGCAGGATTAGTTTCAGTGGGCAATTGGTGTATATTCCGATTTTATGAGCTTGGAAATATGGCCTTAACTTCCTTGCCACTGTTATTAGAGCGAGTGCCATTTTTTCGGCCTGTGAGTACCTTGTTTCGGCTGGTAACAGTGCTTTGCTGGTGTAGTATATCGGTTTCTGGATCCCCTCTTCCTGCCTTACTAGTACGGAGCTTGTGACTGCCTCAGAAACGGATAAGTACATATACAGTGTTTCTCCTGTTTCTGGCTTTGATAACAGCGGTGCCCGCCCAAGGTAATCTTTCAAGGCCTGGAAAGCTCTTTCACAATCCTCATTCCACTCGACTCCCTTTCCTTTCTTTAAGGCTTTAAAAAATGGTAGGCATCGATCCGTTGATTTAGTTATAAACCTGCTCAGCGATGCCAGGCATCCCCGTGAGTCTTTGGACGTCTTTCAAAGTTCTTGGAGAGACCATTTTGCCAGTGCTTGGATTTTTTTGGGATTCACCTCTATTCCTCTTTGATGCACTTGATATCCTAGAAACCTTCCAGATGGTACGCCGAACACACATTTTGCCGGATTCAATTTCATTCCATACCTTACCAACACCTCGAATGTCTCTCTTAGGTCATCTATATGCTTATCCGCTGTGATGCTTTTTGTCAGCATATCGTCGACATACACCTCCATATTTCTTCCTATTTGCCTGGCGAACATTTTGTTGACTAAGAGCTGGTAAGTTGCTCTAGCGTTTTTCAGATCGAATGGCATGACTGTGTAACAGTATAATCCTTGATCTGTGGTGAACGCTGTTTTTTCCTCATCTGGCTTGTGCATTTTTATCTGGTTGTATCCTGAATATGCGTCCATGAAGCTCAACGTTTCATGTCCAGATGTTGCATCGACCAGCTGGTCAATTCTTGGTAGTGGGAAACTGTCCTTAGGGCAGGCTTTGTTCAAATCGGTGAAGTCGACGCACATCCTCCATTGGCTGTTCTTCTTTTTCACCAGAACTACATTCGCTACCCATTCCGGATACTTAACCTCTCTGATTGATCCTGCGGCGAGTAACTTAGACACCTCCTCTTTTATTGCCGCACTTCTCTCTGGGTTAAAGCTTCTCCTCTTTTGAACTACTGGTTTGCATTTTTCGTTTGTGGCCAGGTTGTGTGAAATCACGATTCTTTCAATCCCTGGCATGTCTTCATGGCTCCAAGCGAAAATCTTCTTGTATTCTCTTAACAAGTTTGTCACATCTCTCTTAACTTGTTCAGTCAGTCTCGCCCCAATCTTGACTGTTTTGTTCGGTTCAGCTTTGTTTAAAACAATCGATTCAGTCGGCTCCTCCTTTTCTCTGCTCGTTTTGTCCCTTGGGTCTAATTCAAAAGTTTCTGGATTATCCTCCTGCACTTCTTTGTCCACCTCGAATATGCTTAAGGTCTCCATCCCGGCATTATCCTTAAAGATTGATAGGTTGGCGCGGCGAGCCATCTCCTGTGACCCTTTCAATTCTCCAACTCCAAATTCTGTGGGGAATTTTACTTTTAATGCGTGGGTTGAAGTGACGGCTCGAGCTTTGTTGAGAAACGGTCGACCAAACAAAGCATTATACGGCTAATTATGGATGTTGACTACAACAAAGTCCAGCAGGATTGTTCGCCGGCATGGTGCTGTGCCGAACCTCACCGGTAGCTTCACAGTTCCTAATGATCTTACTTCTGCACCCCCGAAACCTTTCAACGACACATGGAAAGGTTTAAGATCTTTTCTATCCAGCCGCAACTCATCGTATACCCTAGCACTTAAAATATCAGTTGAACTTCCGTTGTCAATCATTACCCGGAGGATATCCCTATGGGCTATTCGAACCCCCACTACGATTGCATCGTTAGGCTTTGCATCAATTCCTTCTGAGTCTTCTGCTGTAAATGTTATGGGATCATGCCCTTCTCTTCCTTTCTTGGGGTTTCTTTGCACAGAATTAATCTCCATGCTTTTGCTTTCGTACATTACTTCTCGGACTTCTGACATCCTTTCCCGATTGCTTCTCCCAGTATGAGGTCCACCAAAAATGGTGTGTATAGTGGCGTTAGGGCTGTTTATTCTTGGACTCTTCCTTTCCTGCCCGTTTCCTTGACGGTTATTCTGGCGACCACCCTGGTTGTCCCCTCTCAAAGCAAAGTCCTTCAGGTGCCCATCTCTGATCAAGCTTTCAATGTGATCACGCAGCTGGAAACACTTTGAAGTTTCATGCCCATGATCTTTGTGAAATTGACAGTATTTGGTAGTATCTTTCCTGGCATTTGCTGATTGCTGTCGAGGGTATTTAGCAAGTCCTTTGTCTTCTACCACAGAAAGTATTTCTTCCTGATCGCCGGTTAAAGGGGTGTAATGGTTGTACCTTCCTCGAAACCTATTGGCTCGAGCGTTTCCTTTGCTTTCTCTTGGATGTCCCTTTTGGCCTTTCTCGTCTCTCTGGCGATCGCGTGATTGCGTCTTTTTATCATCCTTGTGATCTGATTTTGAGTCAGGCTTGTGTCTGTGTACGTAGCTACCCCCTTGTGCTACTTCTTCTTCTTCTGCCAATGCATAGTCGCCAGCTATCTCCATCATTTCTTCATAAGTTTTCAGTCTCTCTCTTCGCAGGTCAAAAGATAATCGCCCACTTTGTAACCCATTGGTGAAAGCGGCGATCACAGCTACATCATTGGCGTCCTCGATTTGAGCAACCTCCTTCCCGAATCTTGCCAGGTATTTCTTGATTGACTCATTGCGCTCCTGCTTCAAGTTTGATAGGTGAGCGAGTGATTTTCTTCTCTGGACGCTCCCCATGAATTGCCTTATGAATGCTTTGCTGAGGTTCGAAAAACTGCTTATACTTCCTGAAAGGAATACGGTGTGTATAAAACTATCTAAAGGGGGGGTGAATAGATTTTATCTAATTATTACCCAATTTTCGCATATTGCATAGATTTTATCAAATTTCATATTGCATCTCCTATGTCTATATAGAGTGCATCCATGTATGGGTTTGCATCATCACAACTTGCTTGGTAAGATTTTGATTAATTTCATCTTATTATAGTATTTTAAATACCAAGCCATCTCTTTTAAATTACTTGTATGTTTTAGATCATATGCTAAATACAAGAAAAGAGATTATTTGTGATGAATTGATTGAGTGTTGTTTTTGATAGATATCTAGGTTTTTATAATCTATGATTATCTATGCTATTTGACATGTCATTTAGCAATTGATATCTAGGGTTGATTTAAATTGAATATATCATCATCCTAGATAAGCATTTAGAGTACCCTAGCTCTTATTGCATTAATTGAATATTCATACATATTCACATAGGGTTGTGCATCTCTTTTGAGAGATTGAAGTCTTGGTCTAGGGTTGCTATTACAGGCCCGCTGGGTAGTAGTGGTGGGTTACAGACCGGGATTAGGCTGTAAACATCATTACAAGTAGTGACTTCGAGGATCAAGCAAATTGGAATAGGGTTGCTAATAAAGGCCCGCTGGGTAGAAGTGAGGGGTTACAGACCGGAGTGTTAGACGAGGTCTACATAGGTTGTAAACTTCATTTCAATTAGTGATTTCGAGTTCCGAGTGTGGCGCACTATACAGCCCGTGGTTTTTCCCAGTGGTTGGGTTTTCCACATAAACATCAAGTGTCATTTATTATTTCCGCATCTTATTACACTTGTATGTATTGTTGACTAGTAGGGGCATTTTCGTAAAATTGACTTGCATGCGAAAATTGGGTAATAATAGTTAAAATCTATTCCACCCCCCCCCCCCCCCCCCCCCCCTCTAGCTTTATATATAGAACACACCTCGAGTATTTAATTACTTTCACTTCCTTTTGGGAGTCTTCCAAACCACCTGGAGGCAAGGTCGCCAAATGTTTACGGGAAGGTCAGGCACAACAGCCCGTCATTAGGTGAATACTGGGCCATGATGTTACGGAATCGGTGAATATGTTCCTTCGGATCCCTGTTCTCCTTATACTGCTCAATGGTCGGCATTCTAAATCTGTCTGGAAATTGGGTGCGAGCAATGTTATCGATGAATGGGCTATCTGATTCATCATTTGAAGATACGTTACGACTATATTTTCGTGCCATCACTGAAACCTTTCTTGATAGCTCTTGTAGGGTGACGTCTCGCTGGCCAGTTGGTTCCCCTTCTAGATCGAGTCTGCTCTTGATTGTCATTCTCCCATGATTGCCTCTATCATCCGGGCTCCTTCGGTCTTCTGTGCTTTCGGATCTCCTTCGCCGTGCCCTTTTGGATAGTAATTCCCTTCGTGGACGAGGACTCTTATCTTCAGACGAGATAGAACGGTGTCTCCGCCGGTTCCTTTGGTAAGTGTCGCTGGAATTGACCCCATGTGTTCGTATCTGGTCTCGTTCCTCCCTAGATTCTTCATTCATTCATCACACCTTTTCCCTTCCTTTGTTTTCCCCCTTCGAAATCCTCAGGGTGATCCTGGGGAGTCTCTTCAGTGGATTGTCTTGCTTGAGCATCAGGGGTTGCAATGTGAACTTCTGACCGCAGTCTTCCGGGTGGACGGATTCCGAGAGTGGTTAACTCGTAAGGAGAAGAAATTCCCAACCCTAAGGGCAACGAAAGCTCTATTTTGCTAGCTTCGCTGATTAGGTTTACCAATGCAGTTTGAAAGTGTTGCAGAACCCCGGGGTCAGCTGCCCTATTTCCTGGTATTGCAGCCGATTGTTCCCCGACCGCCACCGCCCTATCTCCCTTCAGTGCGGTTGGATCAACAATTAGATCTCCACTGAAGTTACCATCTCTGTCACTGTCGTTGTTCATATTCTTTAATTCGCAAGGGTTCCTCAAAGTTTCTGTTCTATAACCCCCCTCCTTCTAGCGCCAATTGTTGACGGTGAAATTTGGATTGCCACGCACTCAACAGTTATATTAATTTACTTTAAAACGAGAAGATCAAGAATGCATGCAAGAGACAGTTTTTACGTGGAAAACCCTTGAATGGGAAAAAACCACAGCGCCCGAGAGGGCAGAAATATAATACTCGATTTTATTGCTTTGTTACACACTCAATTCTCTCATACAATTGCTCTTTTCTCTCTACGTTTCTGAACCCCTTTTCCATGAGATAGATGGTTCTATTTATATACGTTAATTAGGGTTTCCCCTTGTTTTTAGCCGTGTTGGTGGTAGGATTCCCCCTTTGATTCGTACTAGGATTCTCATGTTCTCACGGATCCGGATATGCTTTATCTTCTTTCCTTTTTGCGATCCCTTGTTGTCATGGGTCTTCTAGAGGCTAGGGTTTTATTTCTATGTTTCTGCCGAGTTGCTTTGGGCCTAGCATACTGATGCAGCGAGCACTTTCACTTCTGGGTATTATCCTTCGGCGACCACGTTTCTACCTTTGGCGAGTATATATCCAGCTCTGGCGACCACATCTTTGACTATTGATTTAGGACGTTGATATTCTGACTGACCGTATTTTCTCCCTTGACCCGGTCAACGAGTGATGTGGCAACCTTTTCTTCATCATTTATTGACTCCTTTCGTGACGTGTCTGTTTGGCGAATTTATACATACAACAGACTTCAAGAAGAATATCAGATTCAAGAGTGGTGAAGATAGCTAAGACAAACCTTCAAGAAAAGGTGTTTAATGCAACGAATGTGGGGGAATTTTGCATATCTCACCGGATTATGGTAACTTGAAGGATAAGAAGAAAGGAAAGACAATGGTCGCCACATGGAATGATAGTGATGACCTTGATGAAAAGGACAAGTCGTCGGATGATGAAGAGGACGTGGCTAACTTTGTAGCCTTTGCTACTTCTCACAAGAGGAACAACAAAATAGAAGTTGTTGAAGAAAGTTCCTCAAGCTTCAGTGATTGTGAGAAGAACTACTTTGCCTTTTCGGTCTCCCACAATGAAGATACTCAAGTCGTCAACAGGTATTTGTCACTTGAAGAAATCAAGAAGGGTGACTTTGATAATGGAGACCAAAGAGGAGCAAGCTTGAGAGAAACAAGTTTTTAAGATATGAACCACGAATCCACAAGTGGTAGAAGCTTCAATCAAGATAGTTCATGCTCTGGAAACTCAAGTGATAATGTGGTGAATTATCAAGAGTTTATTGACTATCTTTAAAAAATTTTAAAGAAGAAGAAGGATGAAGTTCTAAGGTTAATGGAAGATAATCTCCAATTAAGAACTAAAGTGACATACTTAGATGAGGAAGTGACATACTTAGATGAGGAAGTGACACTTGTTAAAGTGAATGAAGTTAGATTGGAGAAGGAAATTGAAGAGGCGAGAAATACCCTTGCTAAGGTAACTTCGGGTTTGGAGAAGATCAATAAAATGTTGAGCATTCAAAAGAAGCCAAATGACAAACGAGGGCTTGGCTTTGTAGATGATGAGTCCACACCTTCCTAGGACAAGCCAACTTTTGTGAAGGAATTTGTTCCTAAGTTGCCTCCTCCATCTCAACATCCGAAGAAGACAATGGAATTGAGTGAGTCTTCTAAGAGTGCCTCCTTGAAGATGCTTCCAAGGAATCAAGCTCAAGCTCAACTAATGAGGATGCCTCAACCAAAGTTCCACCAACCTTTGAGGCAAGTTCATCATGCTTAACATGCTCAACCAAGGAGACATCAACATCATACTCAACCACCTTAACAAGCTAAACCTCAAAGGAGAAGCCAAGCGGTGCATCACTAAAGGCACTCGATAAGGACACAAGGCAATGGTAAGATTTCTCATTTTGTGCCCATTTATCATTTTTGTGGTATGATTGGTCACATAAGACCAAATTGATTTAATTATATTAGGAGGTGTAGAATTGAGAGCATGAAAGAAAAGAGATTGAACCATAGGACTATGCATGATCCTAGGAAACCTAAAGATTTGAAGATTTTGACCACTAGTAATTATATGGTGAAACTTAGGTTGAATAAGGAAGATGCGCACCCATGCCATTGTGCTCATTCAACACCCATAGATGCTATTGAGTTAAATGGACTTGGTATTTCTATAAGGACTTGTCACTTGCCCTGATACGGTACGGTTTTGACCCCATTTGGGGAGTTCAAGCAGAGAGAGCAAACTTGCATAAATCTTCATATGCAAAAAAGTTGACTTATTTTATGCTCTTTTATGATTGCTTGAGAGTGAACGGTGAATAACATTGATTAATGATTGAATAATGTTTTTGATGACACCTTGCACAATTACTTTGTCTGCTAATGCATGATTTCTGTTATTGCTTGAGTATGCTTATCTATTTGAGAAATGTTCTACTTGTTAGTACATGTGATTGACCTCAAATTATTCTCTATGTTCATGATTCCTTGATATGCATTCTTAAGCTCTCTCTTGAAAAAGGGCTACTGGCAATATGTTGTGCAGCAGCCCAATATTAGAAATGGCTTCTTATTTGAAACCGGGTGTAAGCTATCAAAAGAGTTACATTTGCATGAAAAACAGAAATACATGCTTGCTAGGTTTAAAGGAGAAAAACAGAAATTGAAAAATTATTGATGGTGTGTTGTGATGCATTGCTAAATAAGAGCTCAAAATTGTTGATTGATGACGTGTCTTGCAATGAAGAAAAGATGATATATTTTTGATGTGATTAGTTCACTTTGCACACAAATGCTTAGATATATATCTTCTTATCATAACATCAGGGTCTAAATTGGTTTGACTTCATTTGGAAATCCTATTGATTGTTGCTTCGATTGATTTTCATGCATGAGCCTAATAGTGTTTGTGTTACATGCTAATCAACCTTTACACAAACATTTCTTTTCTAAATAAAATATCCTTGAATCTCTCTCAATCACTTTTGTGGCTTAAATTTTGTGTATATGATTATGCGATGTGATCTTGCTTGTAGCTTTCTTTGTAAAGGCAACCTGTTGTGGGGAACTGCTTTGCCTATCCCTTGACAAAAAGGGGGAGTAGTATGAGATATAGGGGGAGCATTGCACATGCATTACTTTGTATTACTTTGTTATTGTTGAGTGCAAATACTTTTGATCATCTCACATGTACCTGTGTCTTGGAAAGTGTATTTGCTATTGTCTTACAGGTATGATATTCCATAAGGAGATTGAAGAATTTGAAGATTTAGATTTTAAGTATCTCATTGTAATGTAGAATGAACTTGTTGACAATAGCTTAATTTTTGTTTTGTGAGGATCTTTTTATGAGTGGTGTTTTGTCATGAAATAGCTAAAGATGGAGATTATAAGGATCTCTATTTTATGATTGGCTTATTTCATGACAGACCACATTGGGGATTGATATGTAATAGGTAGCTTAGATTCTTGTTGGCAAGTTTCTAAGCATCTACGTGACTTCAAGAGCAAGAGCGAAAGGTATATCACTTAACTTGACTCTTGAAGAGATTAGGTGCACACACACACATTCATGCATTCTTAATTGTCTTGCATTTATGTCTCATTATTTTCTTGTGTGCATTCACTCACAACCACACTTGCACTTCATGATAAACTTAAGTGTGGTGTAATTCGTTTCTAGTTGTGTGATCAGAAACATCCGTGCTTACACGTTGGTGTGCTTGTCTTAGCGTAATGTGTGACCATTAGAGAGGTCCCTTTTTTCTCTCTTGGATTGGTTTTAGGTCACATGGTCCTATACCATGAGTTTGGGTAATCTTGTTGTTGTCCAAATCTGACATTTAGTCACTCAAATGACCATATCTCTTTCTACAGACATCAAAATCTTATTTTGTAAAAAGGAGTAAAAAGTAGACATTTATACATTTCCAATGGTATATTATACGATAACTTTCGATGTCGTCTGGTCATGTTTTGAGCCGCTTGAAAATCAAGGTGCTGTGTTGTACCTGTCCCATGAAATCTTTATCAGTATTTTTCGCGAGACAAGTTTCTCTATTCATGAACATCGACAGGAACAGCGATACCTTGCTATTCATGAACAGCGAAATCCGTATCAGTGTTTTCCACGAGACATGTTTTGCTATTCATGGATAGCGAGAGGAACATCGATTTTTTGCCTAGATTTTTTATAACTTCTTTAAAACGACGTAGTTTCATCTTGGGCCTCTATATAAACCCTATCTTCTTCCTTCTATGTTTTAAGAACCCTATATCATGAAATTGGTCTTCCAAGAGAGAGAGAGAGGCAAGGTTTATAGAGAGAGAAAGCTTCCAAGCTTCCATTGATTCACTCTCCATCACTCTCCATGTGCATTTAATGTCTTCTTCACTCATGGGTCTTCATCATTAAGGGACATGGTAAGTTGAACAAACATTTCATCTTCATTTATTGTTCAATCTTTCCAAGATAAGTTGTTATTGCATAATAGTTGCAAAACTCATATATTGAATGCTTATATTCTTGAGTTATAACATGATTGGAATTTGTTAGTGATAGCTTGTATGATTAGGTTGGTTTCTACCTAAATAGCTAAGCCATAGATATTCTTGTGATATTGTTTGATAACTAGGTTGATATATTTATGTTTATTTATCTAGTTAAGCTCTCTTAAATATTCATGGTTGTTTGATTGACAATTTGGTTGTTAGAATTCTCTACATAGCTAATTTAATCCATATGTATAGGCATGTAGGCATTGTTTGATAGTTAGGATTGTATGTCATTCATATCATCTACCTAGGTGTTTATGTTTCTAAATTTAGACATTGATAACTAGGATTTATGGATTGTATCTTTAAATTCCTAGTTAAGCATTTTGTGTGTGATCTTACATATTGTTGCATTTAGAATATAGTAACATAATCACTTAGACTTTAATTCTCTTCATTGAGTCAAAGTTTTGTGGCTATATGTGGTAGTTGCACAAGCAAGTGAAGTCTCGTAACCAAGGGTTGGTTGGCAAACATTTGTCAAGGCTCACAATTAAAGGCTTGCGGGTAGGATAGATTCTGTTACGAACCTTGAAGTGTGACTAGGTTGTCAACTTAGGTTGTAAACAATTATTCAAGTAGTGAAGTTCTATGACTAAGTGGTTAGCGTGGCTAGTCCCGTGGGTTTTTCCTTGTTGAAGGTTTCCCACGCAAAACTCAAGTGTCCGTTTAATTCCCACTTTACATCTTTACATCTTGATGGACGGTCTCGTTCGGCAAAAACGGTGTGCGACCCACATGATCGGATGCATGGTTGGTGCTCTGTTAGGCCTGAGATACAACAGTGAAGCCTGGGATCTCCCGTTTTTAAGCCCGGAAAATAGAGTCAAAATCGTACCTTTGACTTTTTAGACAAGTGCCGAGAAATTATTGTTTGACTTTGAATATCCTGCTCTAATGATTAATACCTGGGCACAAAATATTATTACCTGGGCTCCAAAGAGTTTAATTACAAAGTTACAATAATTCAAGACAATTGACCGTAATTGGTGACTATTACGGGCTTGGATGTTAAGTCGGATTTGGAACCGACCTTTATAACGTCAAATCCCTCAACGACCTAAATGAAGATGATGTTCTTGTCGTCGACCCACTCGGTTTTGGCGGTACATATGAGAAATTGGGAGCCGTTGGTTCCTGGGCTGGTATTGGCCATGGAGAGGATCCCAAGACCAGTGTGCTTGTTTACATTGTTTTCGTTGGTGAAACTATCGCCGTAGATGGACTCGCCTCCAAGTCTGTTTCCTTCTGTGAAGTCTCCTCTATTGAACATGCACCCATGTATCATACGGTGGAAGGTTGTTCCCATGTAGTGGAGTGGCTTCCCGTTCTTACTAATTCCCTTCTCGCTGGTGCAAATAGCCCGAAAGTTCTCTACTTTTATAGGGGTACTGTCGGCGAAAAGCTCGATCACAAGTCTACCCACCGGATGGCTGCCGATGTTGAGGTCAAGGAACACTCTAGGGTTCGCCATTCTCTCCTGAATTAGAATTGTACTAAACATGTATAGCTAGACTCATGCTTGGATGATGCTAGAATGATGCTAGATGCTCATGGGAATGTGTTTGGTTGAGTAAAGGTGAGTTCTTGGGAGTTTATCTCTCTTGGGGAACACTCTATCCTTCAAAGATATGATTTTGAACTCTTGGGGACAAACTAGAGAGAAGACACAACATATATATGAGGTTAAAAAGAAACTGTGTCGTTTTGAGCAAAACCGACTGCCGCGGTCATGACCATCGTGATCTACCAAGATGGCAGTTAGCCGCAACAAAGGCAAAGGAAACTTCGGCAACATGCTGCGGTCCTCTATTTCGCAGTGGACCAAGATGACACTACAACCGCGAAAAAGTCTGTTGCTAGCTTGTCGCTGTCTCCCACGACGACACAACAACCACAAAAACTACTGTCGCTAGCTTGCCGTTGTCTACCACAACGGAACTTCAACTGCGGAAATGGCTGTTGCTAGCTTACCGCGGTCTACCTCGACGACACTTCAACTGCGACAATGAGAGGCAAGATCTTCTCATGTGGTTTAAAACACTAACAAGTATGCAATGAGTACAAGTGTGTGCGGGAGACAATGCACATGTAGAAAGACAACAAGAAAGACTATGCATGAACAAGTGTGTGTGCGTGTGCAACTAATTATCTTCAAAGAGTTAAGCACAAGTGACATACCTTTGATGTGCTCTTGAGCTTGAGGTCTTGAGAATTCCATTTAAGCTTGATCACGAACAATGAAGCGTCTAATCTACCCTTACAATATAAACCCTAAATGTGGTTTGTCAATGAAATAAGCCAATCAAAATATGAGAAACATACAGACACAGTCAATAATCTTCTTCTTCTCTCAGTCACCTTTCTTCTCTCTATCGAGTCGGGTCACCGAGTCTTGTCTTCTTCTTCATTCTTCGTTCTTCTCAACAACACAGTCAATAATCTTAATCTTCTCTTCTTCTTCTCTTAGTTGCCTTTCTTCTTCTTCTCAATGACAATGACCCAGTTTCTTCCTCTTCTAATTTTCGAAATTCGGGGATTTTGGGTTTTAATATTAGAGGGAATAAAGAATGAGGGATGGTAGTTTGGTAATGTGTTAGGGTTGAGGGAATAAAGGAGGGATATTTGGTAATTTTGAATTAATTGAGTTAGAGGGTAATTTGGTAAAACCAACTCTAAAAAGAACACAAATGTAATTTTTTTGAGAATTGAACATTTTTGCTCTTTCAAACATGGAGATGGCTATAAAAGAAAAGACCCCTACATTATTTATGGAGTTTATTATTATTATTATTATTTTAATACAAGAAAATTTGATAGTGAAAATTTACATCTTCTTGCAAAATAATAATGACTTTTTTAGAAAATAATAGAGAGATTTAATAAGCATCCTTCCTCCTGTTTTGTGGAATCTAGTCACCAAAGCATTATTATTATTATTATTATTTTTGAACGGTACTAAACTTTATTCACAAGCCAGGAAAGGCCAACAAGCGAAACAAAACAAGCAGCAACCCTAAAAGGCCACCAGAGACCAAGACAAACCCAAACATGCTCAGACAAGAAGAGCCAAAACAACACCCAGCAGAGACAAAAACACCAGAAAAAGAACAAGAAACCACACAGCTAAGACAAAACAGGGGACGCCTACACCAAGAGAGACGCTGAAGACACAGGACACTAAACATCACCCTCACCAAAGCATTTAAAAAGAAAATTATCATTTTAATGATCTAATAATTCAAGTTCATTAGATCATTTTAACGCGTGCCTTTATGAATACTTTATTTATTTATGTAGGGGCATCGTGATTTTGTTAAGTTATATACTTTTCATTTTTTAATTATTAATTTTTATAGGTAAAGTGTAATTTGAATACATTTAAATAGGATTTGATGATATCATTTTAACAAATTTTGGCGAAACCTTTTGAAAAACTTAAATTATTTAAAATAGATTTTTGATAAATTTCAAAACCACAACACATGGGAGATATCATTAATTATTTTAATTATATAAAAAAAAAAAAATCATTCTCTTGCCTTACCATTTATCACAATCTATCATGACTTGTTATCCATTCTTTTGTTTTTAGTTGAAGTTAGGTCTTCAAAAAAACATTGATAGATCAAAAATTGAGATAATTCACTGCTAAGCTCCTCGTACCTACACATTGAGATTATAGATTCAAACAATATCCCCTAAAAATATATTGATCTTATACTTTCATATTGAAATTGTAGATTCAAATCATATGCCAACATGACGTAAGAAAATATCAATCGAGAAACTTCCTCTCTTATTTGGATTAAACAACACGGCCCCTCCACCTCCACATTTTCAAGTGGACACACGTACACGGTTTCACAATAAAATCTTCTTTTATAAGTTTTTATTTTACAATAAAAAAATTGCTCACGCAACTTCACACTCTCTATATATAAATGAGAAATCTAGCTAACTGTCTATCTCCATATTATATACTTCACTTTAATCACTTTCACAACTTACATATTTTTACTATCTCCAAGAATTCATGGAAGCAACCAAATTCTTCTCTTCCAACCACTATGTTCTTCACCATCCTTCCCTTCTGACACGCCCCATAAAAGCCCGAAAACCCTTGAACGTTTCCGCGGTTTCAAGTAGTAGTTGTGGATCGAATTCTAAGGAAAATGGAGGAGACTACGGAGGAAGGCTTGTGGATGAGAACATGATTGTGCTGAGAATGCGAATTCGGGAGAATAAAATGTTGGAGACGAGGAACGACACGCCATCGAATTGGATGGAGTGGGAAAAGAAATATTATGCAAATAATGGTTATAATGAAGATGTGTGTGAAGCATTAGGGTTTCTTCAAAACCATTTGATGAATATGAGGCCTGCTTTTGTTTTAGGCTTGATTACACTTGTGACTTTGAGTTTGGTCCTATCTACTGGGGTTGTGTTGGTTCATGCTATTCAGATAGCTCAGATTATTATCTTCTTTTTGTTTCATTTAATGAAGTGTACTACAAATTCAAAATAGTGATATCTAAATACATTTTTCCATTTTTGCTTGCCGATAAACTTTTTTTTTTTTTTTCTTTCTTACATACTACTTAAATTTTATTGAAAATAAGGGGTCGTTTGTTTTTTCCACTTAAAATACTTAATGGGTCTGAATCATAATTATTAAGTTGTTTTGTTTGTTTTTTTTAAGTGGTCAAACAACTTAAAATAAAAAGTAAAAAATCCTGACTTTTCACTTAACTGCAAATCACTGGATTGCATTAAATACAATCTAAAATCTTTTCTTCCGATACTATCCTTCATATATAACATATTTTCAATTTCATCATAATTATATATTGTATAGAAATCTTCATTATAATATATTGCTTATTTTAAATAGTTTTAAAAATAAAAAAGAACCCTAATCACTTTTCATATATACTGGTGTTTAATATCAATACTTTATTATGATATTAGGGTGATGCATTTATATATATATATTAGAGTGTTTTGTATGAGTTTTCCTGCTGCCCCTTTTATTTTTTGAAAAAAAAAAAACCTTTTTTTTATTAGTAAAAATGAAGTTTGTTTGTAATCGAAAAAGAAGATCATGATCATATGTGTTCATATATGTTCATATATAATTATTATTTTTGGATTGTTTTTATTCTATATTATATGTATAATTGTTTAACATGGGTATAAATGTAAAATTACTTATTTACAGACAATTTTACTTTTAAAAAACAAACGTGTTGACAATACATTCAGATGTGAGAAAAAACAAACAAACAAACATGTCATTTAAGTTTAGATTTCAGTCCATATTCAATCTTTAGAAAAATTCAGGACTGTTCAGTCTTCAGACAAAAAAACAAACGACCCCTAAGGGTCGGGTCGTTTGTTTTTTTGCACTTAAAACTTAATGGGTTTGAATATAAATTATTAAGTTATTTTGTTTGTTTTTTTTAAGTGGTCAAATAACTTAAAAATAAAAAAAAACAACTTAAAATAAAAAGTAAGAAATCATGACTTTTAACTTAATTCCAAATCACTGAATTGCATTTAATATATTTTCTTCCAAGAATATCCTACCAAAGATAACATATTTCCAATTTTATCATAATTTTATATTATACAAATCTATTTCTTTTAACCTATTACTTATGATAAACATCTAAAAAAAAAAAAAAAAAAAACATTAATCACATTAATTATCACTTTCAACCATCGTTGAACCTTCAATTCAATTTTTTTTTTTTTAAATCAAAATCATTTCTAAATCATTATTTGTCCTATTTGTTTTTTTTTTAATAAAAATAATTATTTATCATATCTTAGTCATGAATAATATATTGTAATTATTACATAAAAATGGTTTAAGATTTGTTAATTTTTATTTATTTAGTTGTTTGTATCATATAAAATGAAAATACATAATAAGTAATAATAATAAGGGTATAAATATCAAATTACTTGTTTTTAAACCATTTTATATTTAAAAAACAAGCAAGTTGACATTCTATTCCGATGTGATAAAAATAAAAAACGAACATGTCATTCAGATTCAGGTTTCAATAACTATTCGGTTTTCAGTAAAATTCAGAAATGTTCGGTCTTCAGACAAAAAAATAAACGACCCCTAAATAAAGTATGTAAAAGTAAAAAAGAAAGCTATGTATGTAGACTATTTGTTACTTGTTTTTTTCTTTTCTTTTTTGCTTTATATACAACTACTTGTTATTTTGTCATACATTTTATAAAATATTCAAAAATTTCGTCGTATATCGATATTTTTTTTTAGGTTACCTAACGTTACTCTTTACTTTTAATATATATAGAATTATTTGTGAAAAACATGCTTCTCGTTAACTTCATTAAAACTAAAATTTCGTAAAGTGAAAAAGAAAGTTAATTTGGCGTACATCTATAGTATTCAATGCGCATGCTGATGATACAGACAAGTTACTACTGGAAACAATGAATCAGCCCTATTTAGTATATCAACATTTATGTAATGTAATATATTATATATTTTCAATTGTAGTCAATGATAACATTGATTGTTTTCACTGCCACCCGATATGATTTGATGGTAATAGTGCTCATTCAACCTGATAATATCTTAAATTCGAGCCACCGTTACCGTGCATGAATGATAAAAAAAATAAAAAATTGCTTTCAAAATTTATCTAGTTATAATTATTTACCTATTAATAAATCGAACACTTATGGATCGCAAATATAGTCCGATGATAACAACACTTATCAACATTGGCTGAGGTCCCGTATTGGAATCTACTTCCCAAAATGAACAAATAAAAAAAAAAAAACAAATGGGACACTTATATTAATAATTAAGTTATTTAAGTTAGCTCAAAATTATTATTATAATACGTTTATTTCATAAGAGATTCTTTATTTTAACATAAAGTAAGAACCTCCATGAAGTCTATTGATTTAAATGAATTTTGATTTGAATCGATTCCATAAAAGTCTTTAATTTATATTAAAGTAAAAATAAGGGATTCTCATACGAGAACGACAGTTATATTTCTTGTACATCAACTGTTTCCATATTAAAGTCAAGAATATTTTATTTTTCCTTTTTGGGATAATGACGGCGTGTTCTGAAGATAACAAAATTCTTATCTCGAAGACTTTTATTAAAAAACCATATCATGAAAAAAAAAAAAAGACTTGTAATTTGTTGTTTTCTAATTCTTAGGGGGGTGTAAACATTCAATTAGGATTCTTTAGGATGTATCTTGAAGACATTTTAAGACATTTTTTAAGTGAGATTTTCATGGATTTCTATGCAACTTTTAAAAAGGGTCCATATTTCACGGTCATCTTTAATTGATTATAGAATTTAGTTCTCAGACTTGTTTGGATTTGTTTAGACATCCATGGATTAAAAGTTCTGGATATTGTTATCTTTTGACTTATCAATAGAAGCTTCCTATAGCTAATTATCAAAAAAAACCTTTGAAGTTGGAATGAGCAAAATTCATAAATCATATCTATAGTGTCTTTGCGTGTAATTGCTCTCCTCAGGATGTTCAATTTAAGGATGTCAAGCTACTGCTTAAGTTGCCAATTTTTAGGGATTTGCCCTTAATATTGAATTCACTAATACTAAGAGCAGTAGAGAGATTCCTATCGAAAAGGAAGTGCCGTCAATGGATTTCAAAGCAAATGATGTGACAAATAGTTTTTTTATTAACCATATCACCCATATTGTGTATAGTAATGACAACTCACTAGCCACATCATTTGAGTTGGTCAAATTTACGTGATTGGAGCCGCTGCAAATTTCTCAAATTGCCAAGCTGGGTGAAGACAGTATAATATTATAAAAAAAATATTATTCTCATTCGTTATTTTATTTTTTTTAATTTTTATTTTTTTGAAGTATGAGATTGAGAATTTGGAGTGGGGATACAATCTGAAATCACAACCTCATGGTGTATATGTAGTAGCATATACATCACCGAGTAAACCGCATCTTGTCCAAGTTTTATACTAATTAAGTTAGCTAATATATTAGAACCCTTTTACATTCAAATAAAATTTAGTGAGTTTTATTATTAATATAACCGGGGCTTTTTGTAATTTTTCAGATTTTTTAATAAAGGCTTTTATAAATAATATAATAAAATTTTGTTTTTAGGTATTATATATAAGGCTATAATAGTCTTTTTAATAAAGGTTCACGCAAATGTTAGCAATAATAATATAAAAGACCATTTCCAATACATATGCCAATGCCAATGCCAAATTTGGCACAAAAAAGAGTAAAATACTATATTTGGCATATCAATTTAGCATTGTGCTCCAATGACAATTCTATTTAAAATGCTATTTTTATTATTTTATTAATTAAAATTATAAAAGTAAACACTTATCATTAACGCATTAATTATTTTTTTAATGCTTCAATGCAAAGTTCCATTAATGCATTCATTATTTCATTTAAAAAATATATATAATGGTATTTTTATAATTAAAAAATGAGCATTTATTGCTGTGCCAATTTTGGTATATGCTATATTGTGTGCCAAATTTGGCACACTATATAGCATATACCAAATTTGGCACATCATTTGGCACTGCATTGGAGGATGGTTTTTGCACCCTGTGCTAAATTTTAGCATTGGCACAGCATTGGAGATGCTCTAATGGGATTAGTTCAATAAAGACCACATTTTCCTCCATTGTCCGTGGTTGTCAAAGTAGTGAAAAGAGTATATGGACCGGTGGGGTGTTAGTTGGTGCTTGAATAATGCGGTTAAAGAATGGTAAGAGGGCCGGATTGGGCTGTGTCCAACTTCTAAATACGAGAAAGTCTGGCTTTTGTTGTTCGGTACGATTTTCTGGACCATTTGGGAGTTACGGAACCAGAAAGTTTTTGTTGGAAAAGAGTTGACTTTTGAGCAAGATGCTGATGTGGTTAAGTTTAGGATTGTGTGATGGTTTAAACACTTTAGGAAGGAGGTGACTATCACGCAATTAACTCAAGTCAACTCTATGATTCCACAATTAACTCTAGTCAACTCTATAATTCTACAATTAACTCAAGTCAACTATAGACTAATCACCTAGAATCATGTATATGCTATAATTATGTTAGTTTTCCTTATTTTATATTACTAGGGCTTCTAGGGTTTCCAATATTCTGCACATATATATATATATATATAGCAATGTAATATGTAATATTTCAATCAAGCAATATATTTCTACATGGTATCACAACCACTTTCTTTCTAACGAAAAACCTTTTTTTTTTCCGATCCCATCTTTTACATATCGCAATGGTCGGTGCTACCTCATCCTCCTCTTCCTCTTCTTCTTCGACTCCATCCCTACCTAGCCCTACTCTATCCAACTTCCTCAAACTATGATTCCGCAATTAACTCAAGTCAACTCTATGATTCTGTTCTTTTTTATAAGAACCCTACGTATGGTCATCTTCGCACCTTCAAGTGTGCTTGTTTTCCTCACCTTGGGTCTTATATCTCACACAAACTTCAACCTCATTCGACAGAATGTATTTTCCTAGGGTACAGTTCTTATCACAAAGGCTATCGGTGCCTTGATTCGGTAAATCAACAAGTTTATTTATTGCGTCATGTTATTTTTAATGAGCTTAAATTTCCTTTTGCTAGCACAAAGTTCTCGGATTCTCCACCACAGTATGCCGTGCTAGAGCTCCACCATCTCGGTCCCATGGTTCCAGTCGAGCCGCCTGCTCTATCGTGCGCTGACCAAGCTCCGCCATGTGCTGCTGTCACTTCACATGTACCTACGCCGGCTACCGCTCCACCTGTGCTTGCGCTAGATGCTGCAGCTCCACCTCTATCACCACCACCACCCACGCTGGTGCCCACTCATCATATGACAACTCATTTACGTGGTGGTGTGAGACAGCCCAAAATCCGTATTGATGGCACTGTCCGTTATCCACTGTCTCAGGCACATGCTATGGCTCTATCACAGCCTTTTGAACCTACTTGCTACACCCAGGCTGTCAAACATTTTAAGTGGCACGATGCAATGACTGATGAATTCATTGCTATGGTGAAAAATGATACTTGGAACTTGGTTCCACCCTCTACTTCTCAGAACACAGTTGGCTACAAATGGGTCTTCCGTATTAAGTGGCATTCTGATAGCTCCATTGAACGTTACAATGCTCGTCTTGTTGCAAAGGGGTTTCACCAACAGCATGGCCTCAATTATGATTAAACTTTCAGCCCAGTTGTTAAACATGCCACGATTCGCACAGTTCTTTGTCTTGTTGTCACAAACTCTTGTCCTCTTCACCAGTTGGACATTAAGAATGCCTTTTTAAACGGATTTCTTTATGATGAGGTTTTCACGTCACAGTTCCAAGTGTCGTTGATCCACAACGTCTGTATTTTTTCTGCAAACTGCAAAAGGCATTATATGGACTTAAACAGGCACCTCGTGCATGATTCAACCGTTTCAATGTCTTTCTCATTCGGTTTGAGTTCACCCAAAGCAAGGCTGATCTATCTCTCTTCATTTATTGCCATGCGGATCGCCATGCTGACCATGTTCTTTACTTGTTATTATATGTTGATGACATTGTATTGATAGGTAGCCATACTGAATCCATTGATCAATTTATACAGTCTCTTGGCCATGAGTTTGATGTAAAAGACTTGGGTTCCTTGTGTTACTTTCTCGGTCTTGAGGTCCTTCTGCATTCGCATGGATTACACATTTCTTAGGTAAAATACACATTGGATCTTCTTCATCGCAGCAATATGATCGAATGCAAACCATCTCCCACACCTCTTGCTGCCAAGGTCTGACTCTCTAGTACTGATAAGCTCGCTTTTTGTGTCGTTACCAAATTGCGATTATCAAAAGATTAGTTATATTTAAAAAGTTCCTACGCAATGTGCTCTAACTAGCAAAAGACTAGTAAAGCGGCAAGCGAGGGTATCGTTCCGCAGGGAGGTGTCATCCATCGACCGTTTCGAGTTCTAGTGTTTATTGAAAGCATTTAAATAGAATGCGGATGTGATGAGAATGTTGTGTGTGAGGTGTATGCATATTGCGGTGTGGTGTGTGTGCAAATGTAAAGAAAAGAATGCAAATAAAAACAAAGAGAATATGAAATGGTGAGAATGGTGTTTAAAGAGACAAATAATAAAATGGTGGCTAGGAGAGATGTAGGATAATGATCACACAAGGTACTTATTAGTTCACCAAAAACAAGTGCACACCTAGTTGATTGTTAGGCATTAAGTTCATCAAATTCAAGTTATGGGCTCGTTCTCACAATTAAGGAGTTCCGAAACCAAATCATCTATTATTACGAATCATTCGTTGATTAAGGAAACCAAAATCTATTCTTGCTCCCCAAAGGTCATGGAAGAGCATGTGTCTTAAGGTCAAAGACCCATTAAGCTCATGAACATAGAGCCAAAACCTATTCTAGCACGGTCATGCATAAAACAAGTTTCATCCATTCTTTTAGAGCTAAGTGGTCAAGACTATACCCGGAAGGTCATCCATAAAAGTACAATCCTAACCCACATACACTCAAACCCATCAAAACAAGGCATTTCGACCTTCCAAAGACATACACACATAAATGGGATATTTAATTACAACTACTCCTACATATTAAGTTAATCTACTCCTAATCCCATCCATGAGCACACATCAATTTCCAATTTCCACACACATGCTTATCAAGATAAGAGATTATGCAATAATAACAAGAATAAATCAAAACCCAAATAGATTTAAGAACAATCATAACATAAATGAGCACAATATAGGTTTACAAATATTTCCCAAGTGGGGTTACACATTCAAGAAAACATGAAATACAAAGAGAATGAGTTTTAAGGAGACAACCCTTGAAGAAATCCCTCCAAGAGCTCCATGAATCCCTAGCTCGAAATTGGTCATAGACCACTCCTATCTCCTTGCAATCAACTCCCAAATGTGGTGGAGGATGTGTAGAAAATGGTGGTGGTGAGCTTCCCATGGAGGAGAACCTCCATGGGAGCTTTGGAAGCTTCTCTCTCTCTTGATTTGGGGAAGAAGATGAAGTGCAGCAGCTGCTGTGTTTTTTCTCTTGGTGGCTGGCTGTGTTCTCAAGAGAGGGCTCAAAATGGTGTATAAATAGGTTGGGAAACTTAGGGCATGATCTGGGTATGAAAGGACCAAAATGCCCTTCTGAAATGGCTTGAAAACTGACTTTTCGCTGAGCTGACAACGGAAGGTCGCTGCCAAGTTGGCTGTCAGGGGGCGACCAGCTAGGGGGCGAAGATCTCTGCCCCTGTTGCTGAAAAATATTAGGTCGCTGCCAAAGTCGCTGTCAGGGGGCGAACTTGGCAGCGAACTTCTCGCGCACCGTTACAAAAATGCTCATATCTCCCTCTAGAAAGCCCGGAATCGCGATCCGTAAAAACCGCTGGAAAGTAGACTTCCGGGGCTTTCTGAATATATGTAGAGCTCAACGTGGTTCGATCTGAGGAGGGAGATATGCCCCCCGAAAGTTGGCTATTCTGCACAATTGGCTCTGCCGCGGTCATGTTTCCAGCCTCGCGCACCGTTACGGAAACTGCCATAACTCCCTCTAGAAAGCCCGGAATCGTGATCTGTAAAAACCACTAGAAAGTAGACTTCCGGGGCTGTCCGAAAATATATGGCACGAAGCCCAGTTCTCAAAGAGGAGGGAGATATAGGCCCCAAAATCTATATGTTCTGCATGGGCATTTGCAATGTTAGCCCATTAACCTTTGGAAAGCAGAGTTGACCAGTGCCGCGGTCTCAATGTCGCGTTCTAGCTCAACGGCGGATCCATCACAGAAACATGGTTTTGCTTGCCATGATTGACCATGAATCACGCCACGGTTTGGGTCAACGGCGAGACCGCGACAACTCTACATGGATTCCATTCTTCACTTTTTAGCTCATTTTTGCCTCCCAAACTTGACTTTATGCTCAAACACCAATTGTAGGGAACATGTACCTACACATGGCTCACAAAACACATTATATACAAAAATACGCTCGAAAACGAGCACAAAAGCTAGGAAATGGGGACCTCAAATAGGTATATAAATCATCCGATCAAGTACAAATGGTGTTCTTCTTGACAATCCAACTGAATTTCGTCACTTAGTTAGCTCACTACAATACTTGGCCTTGTCTCGCCCTGATATTGCTTTCGTCGTTAGCACTGTTGCCCAGTTCCTGAGTGCACCACGTCAGCCTCACTTAGTTGATGTCAAACGGATCCTTCGATATCATAAGGGTTCTCTTGACCAAGGCATTATAATCAGTCCTTCTCCTACACCACTTACCATTCATGCTTTTTCTAATGCGGATTTGGCCGGTTGCCCTGACACTCGCCGTTCTACCACTGGTTACCTCATTTTTATGGGTTCCACTCTTATCTCATAATGCTCCAAAAAGCAACCCACGGTTGCACGCTCTAGTGCTGAGTGGAAATATCGCTCCTTGGCACATGCTTAAGCTGAAACCGTATGGGTCAGTTTCCTTCTTCATGAGCTGGGTTGCCCTATTTCTTTTCCTACATCACTATATTGTGAAAACATCAGTGCCACATACCTTGCTGCAAACCCAATTCATCATGCTCGCACTCGCCATATCGAATTGGATTACCATTTTGTTCGCGAGAAGGCTGCTCTTGGTAGCCATCGGGTTCTCTTTGTCCCATCTGATGATCAAATTGCTGATCTTCTAACCAAGGGCCTCCACAAACGGCGTCATCTTCAGCTTACAAGCAAACTTGTTCATCCACTACCGTCCAATTTGAGGGGAAGTGTCACGCAATTAACTCAAGTCAACTCTATGATTCCTACATTATAGGACTATTCACCTAGAATCATGTATATGCTATAATTATGTTAGTTTTCCTTATTTGATATTACTAGGGCTTCTAGGGTGCTCCTAGGGTTTTCAATATTCTACACACACACACACACACACACACACACACACACACACACACACACACACACATATATATATAGCAATGTAATATGTAATATTTCAATCAAGCAATATATTTCAACAGTGATTGACTCTATTTCTTCTTTGATTCTCAATGTCAAAGAGCTTTGTGTTGAGTCAAAAAAGGTGAAGATTTCCAAGATAGTGGACTGGATTCCTCATTTGATGGACAATCTCAAGTTCAACATCGTTGGGCCTGCTAGGGGCAATCTAGGGCCGACATGTTGGCAATAATCGCTATGCGGAAGCGTTTCCGGATAACCACAAATAAACAATAGCAAGGAAAAATAAGATGGAAGAAAATAAAGCAATCCAATCACATACAAACACAAGATTTACGTGGAAACCCAAAAACAGAGGAAAAACCACGGTCGTCAAGACGACAAGAGAAATAATCCATTATGCAGTAAATTTTTATAACCACACTCATGATTCTTTCTCTAATACCCCAAACCAGATTACACCTAATGCCTACTCTCTTGAGATCTCTTTAGTATTTTACAGGGAGTTTAAATCCTACAAGGAAACTACTTTCGTTTAGACATAAGACTTCCTGTTTCGCGCACGCACAAGAACTTCCTATTCCATGTAAAGTCTTTTTCCTTTATGCACAAGAACTTCCTATAAGAAAACCTTTCCTTTTTCACCACAACTTTCCAGATATGTGCACAATATGCTGTCACCGCGGTTTGGGTTACGGTTTGCCACCCACACCCTACACCGTAGAATATCTTTGGAAATGACTGCTCTTGCCTTCACCGCGGTCTACACCGCGCTATACTTATTAGAATTGACTACGGTCTGTACCGCTGTCAATGCAATGCGCATGGGGGCCCATGCCGCGGTTCCTTTGTGGGATTCGAAAAGAAAGGTGGTGTGCTTATTCTCCTATTTTGTGGGATCTATGGATTCTAACTCAGCCGAAATTCTAGCTATCAAAAAGGCTGTCGAATTGTGCCATTTTAATCTCGCTCTCCATGGTCGATTTATTTTGATTGTCAATGACTCGAATGTGGCTGTTTCTTGGATAAACAAGGGTGATTTTGAATTGGTAGCCTAAGTCATGTTAATTTGATTTACGATATTTGGTGCAACATGAAAGCTTTGTGCGACATGGAGGTTGTTCATGACTCTCAAATGTTCAATTGCTTTGCGGATAATTTAGCTAAGATGGGGTCTAGCTCGCATGGGGACATCTTGTAGTGGGGAGACTGATTTGTTTGTGCCTTTTTGTTATAGCTTTTTGTCCCCTTTGTTTTGTTTTGTTTTGTTTTGTTTTGTCTGTTCTGGTTTCTTAGGGTTGGTCTCTGTTTTGCTTGGGCGTTGTTTCATGTCTTGCTCTGTTTTTCGGCTAGGTGCACCACAAAAAACTTAGGCTTTCTTGACAGTTTTTTGTTGACAATTAAAAACTGTCAACATTTCTTGACAGTTTTTAACATTGTTGACAGTTAAAAACTGTCAAGGATTGTTGACAGTTTTTATGACAGTTTTTAACTGTCAACAACTAACTAACATTTTTTTAATATATATTATTAATATATTAATTAAATAATATATAATATATATTATTTGATATATATATATATATATATATATATATATAATATATATATGTAATAATATATAATATATATTATAGTATAATATATATAATATATATAATAATATAATATTATATATAATATAATAATATAATCAGAAATTCTATTATCAGTTCGAATTGACAAAAGTTATATCAGTTTCTTACATGTGGGCCACTGGATTTAAATACTTTGACTTGGCTATATGTACTTGTCAGTCAAAGTATTTAAATCCAGTGGTACACATACAATGAACTGATATAACTTTTGTCAGTTCGAACTGATAATAGAAAGACTGATAATATAATATATAATACATATATATATATATATATATATATATATATATATATATATATATTTAATATTTATATATCATTAATATAATATATAATAATAATATATTATTTTTGGAAAGGAGGGTATTTTTGGAATGGAGTTGGGGCATATGAGGGTATTTATGGAATAAAAATTTTAGTTTGGAATGGAAGGGCATTCCATTGGTTTTTGGATGGAATGCCCATTCAATCAAAATGGTCGAATCTCTATTCCAATGGAATCACTATTCCATTACATTTTAATAAACCAAATGAATGGAATGACTTTCTTTTTTTCGGTGGTCCGGTGGCGGCGGCGGCGGCCGGCGGCGGTCGGCAGCGGCGGTGGTGGTGGTGGTGGTCCGGCGACGGGTCCAGCGGCTGGCCGGCGGTGGTGGTCTCCAGCAGTGGGGTGGTCGGCGGCGGTAGTTTCCTGTGGCAGGTGTGCCGGCGTCCGGCCGGCGACTTGCCGGCGATGGTGGTCTCCGACAGGGGGTGGTGGTGTATAAAAATAAAAAATGTTATTATAATTAAATAATGAAAATTAAAAAAAAAAAATTATCTTGACAGTTAAAAACTGTCAAGAAAAAATAATAATTAAAAAAAAAAACTGTTATAACAATCCTTGACAGTTTTTAACTGTCAACAAACCCCTAATTTTCTTGTAGTGGTGGTCTAGATTAGTTGTGGGCACTTTCGCCTCCTTGTTGAATGCTTTGTTCCTGTGTCTTTGTTGTTGCATAATAAAGTGCCGTTAACACAAAAAAAAAATAGAAAAAAACAAATTGTATTTATTTTTATCTAACACCAATGGAATGAGGGGTTTGTTGGACTTAACAACATCAACAACAATAAGTAAAATCCGGAATACAACTCTTACCGTAAAAAAAAAGGTCTATTCAAACTTTGTGATTTAATCAATAAATATGAATTTTAAATCATTTTCAAATAAATGAATAGACCATCCTGATGATAAATGAAATAATAAAATACAACCAGGCCGATTTGATGTTTTATTATTTAAAAAACGATAAAAATACATTGTTTATTTTTTTTTATTTTAAAAAAACTAAATTTTTTTTTTTTAAATGACTAAAAATTAATTTTAACTTCCATAGTCGTCAACTTATATAAATCTGTGTTTTCTGCAGCGTGTCTCTGAAAACTTGTATCAAATATAGTGCTGTCAATCTCATCATATTCTTTTTATTTTATTTTTTAAATGTCAGTCTCATCATATTCATATCATATCCTTACTATATATAAAAGTGTGAGTATGTCGGTGGATTCTAGAATCCATGTTTTTGTTTGAATGTAAAATTACAGCTACAACCCTTTAAATTTATATAATTACACTTAGAAAATTACAAATACTACACTTAAAATTTATATAATTACTTAATAGATAGGTTTTAGTAAGATTTTAATTATAATATCCCTTAAATTTTCTTTGAAAGTCAAATGACAAACACAAGCCTTCGAGTTTGTAGAATTACTTAATATACATATCTTAGTAATAGTAACACAACATGGATTGTATAGTAATTTCCAAGATTTATCTTTAAATAGGTTAAATTATTGTTAAATAGTTTACCCCAATTATTATGAATTTAAATGGAATTTATTTGAGTTTGTAGAATTCCTTAATAGAAATGTCTTAGCAATAGTGACACATAATGATATGGACTAGACCCAAATTAATAGGTATTTGGATTGATGATTATTTTATATTGTAAAATGAGATAGGGGATGAAAATATAATTTTATATTTAATGACTTGAAAAGGAATAAGAAATATTATAGGGGTATAAATTTAATTTGACATGCAACTTGATGACTTAAATATAAATATATATATATACAGGGGAAATTTGTAAAGTGAAAAAATAAAATAAAATGGATTTGACTGCAAGCGGTGGATTCATCTGATAAGGAAGATATGGATATCGATTATTAAAGATTTAAATAATCATTTTATCACAATTTATGCAATTTAGTCGAAAAGTACTTTTGGATGTAAAAAAAATATAATTTAGTTATTGAATTTAAATTGTTGAGATGTTCAATAAAAGTTGCAAACAATTGTATATAGATTACCATTGTTAAATCATCGTGAGAAGAATCTTTTTTGAGGCAAGTGTAGAAAAGCTTCTTGTCAAACCCATGAATTTAAAACTTCCTCAGGGTGTTATATCAATGTAATAACATTTACATGAATTAAAACTATACTGTGTTATATTAACATCTCTTATTTTTCAAGGATATGTATATTTGCAAATATGAAACTCAAATACTAATTTAAGCACATGCCTTGCATGTGCCCCAATACCTAGTAGTATTAATAATTTCTGTTTCTTTTGGTTGAAGTTTAAGCATATTATTAATATATTTTTTTCTATTTAAAATAAAAAATAAAACCACACAACCGTCCACGTAAGCCTATATAGTCAAGCCATGTGTCATATTTGAAACGGTTTTGGATATGAATTATTTAATTAAAACTCTCTGATTTACTAAGATTTTACAGTTTTATCAAACGATCGCGGAAGCAACATCGATCCAACTTCCAGTCTAAGTATCCAACTATCCAAACCAAAACCATCTCCATGAATCAATGGAAGCAACCAAATTCTTATCAACCTTAAAACTTAAAGAACCCTTAATAATTTATGTTTCTCTTTAAATTATTAGCACTATTTGAAGAGGGACTTTTGTGATTGTCACTGCTTTAATATCTAAGTTTATGTAGCACTCATTGTTGTTTTCTTCCAAAAATGTCCTCCACATCACCTTTTACCTTTCATTTTGTTTTTAATTTTTTTTTTTTACTTACATTCAGAAGTTTTCATAGAGTTCTAAAGTAAGTTAGAGAGAGAAAGTTCTCGTTGAACAATCGGCGACCCACAAACACGCGTATAGAGACGGTGATTGTGACGGCGACGACGATGTCGAACCGTAGACCACGACCAAAGAATCCTCCTTCGGCCGTTGTTATTTGGTCTAGATTAGATGTTGATTAGGGTTTGATTTGTTGTTGGAAATGTTTGATTGTTGTTAGAGTTACAATTTTATAGGTTAGGGTATTTTTTTTCTTTCTACAGCTAGGGTTTGGGATCGGTGTGGTGGAGAAGATGAGTACAATAAACCAAGACTGAAATTAATAGTTTCCGAAACTTATTTAAGTTTCTGAGACTTAATGGGATGTATCCGAGACTAATATTTGCTTATTCGAGATTTAATTTTTCATTTCTGAGACTTAATAGGCAGGGGCGAAGCCAGGATTTTGGCCGTGGGGGGGCCAATCCAGCACAAAAACTAATATTTTAGGTCACATAACACTAATTTCGCACTTGATATTTTTCAACAAAATGTAATTTCGTTCTGTGTTAAAGGTAGTGATACAAATAAATAAAATGTGCCAAATTAATCTAATTTTCTTTGCGATTTCTATTTCAATTACATAATCAAGATCGTGTGTGAGTAATTACATGGACAAGATTACACTCAATTGTAAGCACCTCTTCTTACATACAAGAGGAAGTAAGCCCCCTCGCCAATCCCAAAATATTGAATAGTTCAAAAAATAATAATAATAAAATTAACTTAACAAAAACCATAAAAAGGCTTTCAAAAAAAAAAAAAAAAAACCATTAATAAAGTAGTCGCAAACTCAGCCTAGAGCAGTAATTGTACGGAATTTTTCTACGGAATTTTTCGTACGGAATAACTGTCTCATATTATAGCCATGTAGATGTTGGATTGCATAGCAATGACGATCCCATGTAGAAAATCCCACACTTGATAATTGAATCGGCCTATCTAACTTAACTTGTTTTAAACTTCTAGTGAAATCTAAATAAATAATAATAAGTATATATAATACACATACTAGATGAGGTAATAATGAATGAAATAATAGGAAATTAAAATCCTAAAATGAATTGATTTTGTTTCTGTTTTCATTGTTAATGGAAATATGGAAAAAAATATTATTAATTCATTTATATTAGTGAATAATATTACCTCCTTTCTATGTATTATTATATCATATGACAAATTGATAAACTGTTGTTGAATTCGCCCCTGTTAATAGGACTAACTTGAGACTAACTGGATCATTTTTTTTAAGATAAGAAATTTGTTGTTGAGGAAGTAAGTCTCGAATAACTTTAAATAAGTCTCAGGTAACCTTAAATAAGTCTCATATTATTGTACATTGATGTAGAAAAGAAAATCTATCGAAGAACAAATTCTTTCTACGACTGTAGAAAAGGAAATGATCTTGAATGATACATTGATGTCTCTAAAGAAGGGAAATCTCTCACTAGATGAATATCTTAAGAAATTTTAAAGTCTTTGCGATAGTCTTGCAGCAATCAAAAAGCCTGTAGATGAAACTAAGAAGGTGTTTCAGTTAGCTAGAGGCCTCAGATCCAAATACTAGGATTTCGAACTGCTATGTTAACCAAACCACCTTACACCACTTATCACCAATTTGTGCTATCTCTGCAAGCTCATGAAAAGATGCTCAATAGCAACAACAAGGATCAAGGAAACATGCCACGCCATGATCAAGCCTTTGTTTGTCAAAGAGGACAAGGACGGGGGCATAGTGGAGGTAGGTTCAACTCTCAAGGAAGAGGATTCAACCCGGTCGCGAGACACAACTCCAATCCTAAAAAAAAAACTCCAATCGCAATGGCGACAATGATGAGCAGAGAAAAAACTTCAATGGTCGCAACTTTAGTTGGAAAAATGGCAATCAAGCAACTCACCAACAGGAAAAAAAAAAGGATGGTTAGGGATGGCAAATGTACCCGGTCGGGCCGGGTACCCAGCCTTACATGAACTAGAATTCCTAGTTAAAACCCGGACATTCCTTACCCGGCACCGGGTAAGGGTTGTCTGAGTACCCGAGCCAGTTGTGTTCCGGCCCGGGTCCAGGTATACCTAGATACCCGGCCGAGTACCCGGTTTTAATATTTTTTTTTGTTTTTTTTAGAAAATTTGGAATTTTAATGAAAACTTTGAGTTTCTTTTTCTGGGTTATAGTTTTTGCAGAAACCTTTAAGTTTCATCTCTGTTTTCGCTGTTTTGTGCCTTAATTTGGTCATCTGAGAATCGTAAGTAAGCTCAAGATAAATTGTGAATTTCATCAAAAGTCAAAGTAACTTAATTGAATATTAATCATAACCCAAAAAAAAAAATAAAAAATCAAGAAGGTGTCTCAATTCCACACATCAAAACTTCAACACATAAAAAAAAAATATTCCAGAAAAACAGAGGACTCTCTCTCTCTCTCTCTCTCTCCCTTTTAAGATCTGACTTGGGTGTCTCTATTTTTTATATCTTTATCTATATATATATATATTGTTTTTGTTTTCTTTTTCGTGCTTGATCCATTGATATCTAAAGACCTGATCTTTTGATTTGATTACGATTGTAGTTTTTTTGCCTGATTCACTTGGATACAGATATAGTTATTTATTTATTTATTTTATATCTCCCTCAACTGTTTGGATTTTTGATTAAAGATAAAGTTTTTATTTTAATTAATTTTTTTTTTTAAGTAACAGAGCATTAAATTAAATTGTAAGAAAAAAAAAAGTAAATCTGAGTAAAACCAAGGTATGGATACTTGGATACCAGGATTACAAAATCCGGGTTTTTCCCAACCGGGTACCCAGACTATAAAATCCCGGGTACTTGGCCGGGTCCATGTACACCCGGACCCGGCTTGGGTTTTTGCCATTCCTAGGAATTGTGACTTGCCAAATATGTGGAAAGTTCAAGCATACCGCTCTTGAGTGTTGGAATCGCTTTGGCCACTCCTTCCAACTAGAGGATGATCCTTCAAAAGGCTCTTGTTGCAATGAATTTAAAGCATGATGATGACCCAAATCTATATGTTGACTCTGGGGCAACAACACATATTTTGATTGATCCAGGTAAACTCTCTAATGTTACACGCTACAAAGGAATCGCGACAATTTTTGTTGGGAATGGTGAAAGATTGAATATCTCACATATTGGTGAAGGAAAAAGTAAGACTAAAAAAGGTTCATTAAATCTTAAAAATGCTTTAATTGTTTATAACATTAAAACGAATCTTATTTCTGTGGTACAATTAGCCAAAGATAACGCTTGCACTATTGAGTTTACTGCTAACAATTTTTTTGTTAAGTCTTAGTAGGGCGAAATAACTATTAACGGTCACAAGAATGGAGGACTGTATGCCTTAGATGAAATAAAACACCAAGCTCTAGCTGTTTAAAAAAAAATGAAGCCTCACAAAGCATTTGGCACAAAAGAATGGGTCATCCACATTTGAAGTTTTCAAAGTTTTTACATCCAAAGAACTTGAATAATATTTCTAGTTGGGAAAAACCGAAATCAATGTTAGCTGCCAAATGGGAAAGAGTTGTAAAATCCCATTCGCTTTATCCAATAATATCTCAAATTTTCCTTTAGATAAATTGCATTGCGATCTATGGGGTCCAACTCCAATTTTATCTTGTCAACAATTCAAATACTATGTTATTGTCATTGATGATTTCACTCGATATTCATGGCTTTTTTTCCTTTAAAGAAAAAATATGATTCCTTTTAAAACTTTCTCAAATTTCAAAAACAAGTTGAAAACCAATTTGAGAGGAAAATCAAAATTTTTCAAAGTGATGGTGGAGGTGAATTTACATCAAATGTATTTGAAAAACACCTATCAACTTGTGGCATCCACCACCAATTTTCTTGTCCCAACATTCTTGAACAAAACGGTGTAGCCGAAAGGAAACATCATCACATTGTGGAAATAGGTCTCACTTTATTATTTCAAACTAACCTTCCTCTCAAATACTAGGTTGATGCCTTTCTTACGATAGTTTTTCTGATAAATCGCATGCCTTCTTCGACACTCAACATGAAAACTCCTTTTTTCAAGTTATTTAACAATGACCCAGATTATGGGAGCTTAAGAATCTTTGGATGCAGGTGCTTCCCATACTTGAGAGACTATGGAAAGAACAAGTTCTCCAAGAAGACATATCCTAGCTTTTTTCTCGGATACAGCCCTATTTATAAGGGTTATAGATGCCTTGATCCTTTAACCATCAAAATTTATATTTCATGACATGTTGTTTTCAATGAGAATGTCTTTCCTTATGCTCCCCACTAAGAATCTTGTTAACTGAAAATTGTCACTTAGGGTGATTTTTCCAATTAACAATTCTAGTGACTGGAATCAGGGTAGATCTTAGTCGGAGAGATATCAAGTAGTTCGATACCTTTAGCTTCTTAATAAAACCAATAAAAGACAATGATAATGGTGAGTGAAAATTAACGTAACAATAGGATCACATATAACTTCTTTATTGATAGTAAACATATAACGAAGATACAATGAAGATATTCATATGGCTATGGTGATTGGGTTAAAGGCTTAGTTGGCGATGGCGATTGGAGCTCTCGTGCATGTCGATAAGTGGAAAACATAAAGTAGGGTTCATGACTCGGAATTGCCGTCCCCTTTCTGTGTGATAACACGATGTACATATACATCCCAATACTTGCCCGACATTCCTCTAAATTTGGTCTAGTACGTGACCTAGAGTTTATCGGGACGTTCCGTGGCGATTGGTAAGAAGATCGTCCCTTTCCTTCTAGGAAACGAATGATCCCTTATTTTACGAAATTCTGATAAAGTTGACTTGTCTGTCAAATAGAACTCTTGAGCAGCGGAAAAGAATCAACTTCCTAGTTATTAAAACGCTGTCATTACATTGTCTTTCTATGTAGTTTGATCTTCGGCGTACCTGATCTTACCTTGATACTTGGTAGTCTGCTAGCCTGATGCTTACTGCTTGGTTGGCTGGCTTTAGGCGGGATCGGGATACATAGGTATCTCACTTTCTACTTGATTATTAAACTTAGTATAAGTGTACCGGGTATCGGGATACTGGGATGCCAGATGGTAGCGGGATACTAGGATCCTACAGTAGTGGAATCCCTGGAACTTGGCTTCTTTGTTTCCTGGTACCTTTGAGTCTAGGAACCTTTGATCTTCATTTGGACTGGTAGGAGGCTGTGCCCGGCCAATTTTAAAGGCGGGGTACCGGGATGCTCTTCTATGGTGTCTTTTTATCTCGGTTATTCCCCAATGTTGATGGAAAATTCTTCTTTGAACCCTTGCCATTTTTGGCGGTTAATAGAAGTCCCCCCTGACTTGAACACCTGTACCTTGCTGGGGTTGAAGTTAGGATACCTGGATACATGAAGGATTTTCCTTATCCTGTCTAGCTGGTTTCCATTGTATTGGAGGAAATCCTCCTTCAGCACGCTCATAGTAAATGAGTAATCCACGTGTCAAGTCCTGAGTGGTCCGCTTATTTGAAAGGACCATTTTTTGGCATGATTTTCTCAAAACCGTTTCCTACACATTTTCAGTCATCAATTCCGGTTTCCTCGCTTATTTAGGTAACCGTCTACCTTTCTCTATAAATACTCCAACTTTCTTCCTTCTCTCACACCGTTCAAAAGGCACAACCCTAGCTTTCTCGTTCTTTCTTCTTATCAGTGACCTTTCAAATTTCCTTATTCTTCTACAATGGCGACTCCATCAAACCTTCCTGCACCTTCACAAGATCCTCATCCAGCTTCATTAAGCCCTCGCCAAACTTCTTAAAACCTTCCTGACAGCATTGATGACCTCCTTAATATGGAGAAGGTAGATTCAGAGGAGAGTTTGTAAGGTTTATGATTTGTATTGGCTTGATTCCATTGCAAAACGCTCTATATTTATATTGGTTGTTGCTTAGGATGTTCTTGGAAGAAAAGAAGCTTAAAAGGTGAAAAGCAACGTCTAGTGCAAATGTCGTCTTTAAGAGGTGAAAGCGTCAAAGGTATACTTCAACTTTTATCCTCTTGCAAGGCGTTAGCGCACACACACACAATTCATACATGTGTGTCCCTGGATTATAGTTCAAACATTTTGTATAACACATTCACACACTTCTTAGTATGCACATGCATTGGTCTCTTATAGAAAAACATTGTAGAATTGCATACTTTGTGACTATCTCTTTGATATGGCATGCTTGTGTGAATTTGTGTTTGTTTGTTTGTGTGTTCTATATTTTGGACTTGAATATGCTCTTATTTGATTCCTTATTGAGTTTCGGTCATTTCGGTTACTCATTCATAAGGTTTCGAGTCTAAATGATTTAGCTACACTACTTTGCATTCTCATTCGTTGAGTTGACTTCATCGTCATTTTCCGAGATGATTTCTCAACCATTTTTCAAAGTTTTGTAGTCATAGTCATAGTCGTGCGTGAGGGAGTCACGGTTCATAATCCAAAAACAGATTCAAAATCGGAGTTTGGATGCCCAAGATACGGCTGAAGAACGTGAGGGAGCGTGCGAGAGGCAAGCATGGCCAAAGGCCATGCATTGCCCAAGCCGTGTGGGAGCCATGGGACCCACAGCTAGAGGACCTCTCTGGTCCCGTGTGGCCCACGCGCCCCCCACGGGGATGGGTGACATGGCCATCTTCGATTGGCTCGTTTTTGGTTCCCTCCTTGAATCATTTAAATGTGATTTTCTTTCCCTCCAAACATAACTTGAAGAAACCTTTTAAAGAAAAATTCTACAGAATTCTTCACATTTTAGTTTTCTTATTTCGATCATAACTTTCTAATATGAACTCGAATTTGATTGATCCAAAAACCAAAATTATTAGTCTTGATGAGAGCTACAAATCCCATGCATTTTTAGAGGCAGTTGACCTCGTCATTTTTCTCAGTGGACTAATTTTCAGTACGTGGTCAAACTTTGTATGTTCAATTTCTTCTTTTTCAATTCATCTTTGATCATCTCTTTTATTCTTACTATTTGATTGATGAAATATGTTGAGAAGAATGTTAGATCATATGCTAGGGTGTTATGATTGATTGTTTGTTGAGGTTTAGCATTGTGATTCACTTTTGAACATAGTTTGCTAAACTTGATTTTGTTTGAAATTGATTCTAGAAATGCTATATGTGATGTGCCTCATGACATGTTCTAGGTTTAATTTCATGTTCTAAGAACAAGGTTTTATAGTGTGATTTATTGAATATTCTTGACTTGTTCTTATTGATTTTACATGCATTGATTTCTAGGTACTTTTTGTGATTATGTGTTGAAAGCATATCCTAGTATATCTCTAAGAATGTTTATAGAGTTTGATTGATCATCATACTTTATTTGTTGTGATTTGCATCATTTGCATCACTTAGATCATTTCCTTGGATAAGGTTGAAGTCTCTAGCAAAGTGAGTGAAGCTTTGTGGATAGAGCAAATAAGTCTTGACTAGAGTCGGGAGGACTCGGATAGTCAAGCAAGGAGACTTGTCTAGGGCCGGGAGGATCCGGATAGACAAACAAGAAATCTTCCTAGAGATGTGAGCGTCTTGGATAGAAAGTTGCTTTCTAGAGGTGTAGGACACATCTCGGATAGGAAGTAGGCTTGGTAGTTCACTTGCCCGAGGGTAGATTAGGAGGTGATAGCTTGAGCGGATATCTTGTGTTAATAGCTTAAGTGTGTAAATCCTTTTCGTATAGTGGATTGCTTTGCCGGTGGTTGTGGTATCAACCCGTGGATGTTTCCTCTTTGAGGTTTTACCACGTAAAAATCCTTGTGTCAATTTTTGCTTTACTTTTCTTTATCTTCCATATCTTACATTGATTGCATATCTTGTAAATTGATTTACTCTTGCATTAGTTAAATCAATTCATTTGTTGAATCTTATCAAGTGTGCATTTTATTTGTTATATTCCGCATTATTGGAAGAAATTGGGCCTATACCTATTCACCCCCCCCCCCCCCCCCCCCCTCTAGGTATATTCTACACTAATTCTTAAGGGAATTTTCATTTGGTATCAGAGCGGGTGTCTAGACGCACTTAGATAGATCCTTCATTTGTTGTGTTTGTGTTTATTTTGTGATAGTCATGATTAAGGAAGTGTGTTCCTATGTGGCTTCTTTTGTTGAACATGTTTACTTAGATGAGAAAAAGATCAATGATCTTACTTTTGAAAATGAACGTTTATCTAAAGTCAATATGTCTCTCAATAAGAAGCTAGAGAATCGTTGACTTGGCTCAAAAGAATTTAATGACCTTAAAGACAAGATCCTAAGTCTAGAAATGAATCTAAAGGATAGCAATGAAAGACTTAGCATCTTGAAGCATGAAATTGAGCAAAGAGATAACTCTCTAGTTAGTGCTAAAAAACTTGAAAACACTCTTAAAGCCAAACTTAGTGAGCACTTAATTCAAGAGAAAAAGTATGAACAATGGCTAAATAAATCTCGAAAAGATGTTATGTTTAGTGATGACATCGCGGAAAAATATGCCATTAAAATTAGGGTGCTTAATGAGAAACTTGAAGAGGCTAATGGGATGATAAGTAAGATGTCATCTAGCTCTAATAAGATTGAAACTCTCATTATAAATGGAAAACATCCTAATGATAAAAGAGGATTGGGCTATATAAATGAGAAGGAAACCCCTTCTACTAACAATTCTACTTTTGTCAAAGCAAGCAATGAAACCAATGTAGGTACACTCACTCAAGATAAAGTTATGAGATCTACCGGAGGTGCCTCTTCATCAACAAGGAAGTTCAATGGAAGAACTCAACAACATCAACATCAAGGAGCAACAACCTCAAATGCAAGAGGTGGAACTCCAAGGTTTGCACATCAAAGAGGAAGAATTTTGAGAAGTCCAAAGGAGTTGGAGGCAAATTCAAACGGTAAAATTCTCAAATTTATTCCTATTTGTCATCATTGTAATATGATAGGACACATTAGACCTAGATGTTTTGAGTACATTCAAGAATGCAAACTTAACAATACTTTTCATTATATGTCTTTGAATGGACCTAGGCAATCATCCATGTATGGATATAGAAATAGACCTAGGAAGACTTTGGAAAAACATGTTGTGAAGAATGTGGTTGATGACTTGCTTGCTAAATTATGTTTTGTTCCTCACTCTTCTATGCATAAGAAAGTTGATAATGCTTTGTTTGATATCTTTAAAAATGTGACCAATGAGGTCAAGGTGCATGATGTAAAGCTTAATATTGAGTCAAAGCATGTTAGAAGTAAGAGTGAGAGGCATGTTGTGAAAAGTGTTTGGATTAGAAAAGACAAATCAAATTGCTTTGTTGCACAATATGCTCTTCGTGCCAACTCCTCCTATTCTTGGTACCTAGACAGTGGTTGTTCTAGGAACATGACCGGAAACAAAGAATTCTTTAAGAATCTTGTGTTAAAGGATGGAGGTTGGGTTACTTTTAGTGATGGTACCAAAAAGCAAGTTCTTGGCAAGGGAACAATTTGTATCCCCGGATTGCCTAAACTTTGCAATACTTTGTGTGTTGATGGGTTACAAGCTAACTTGATAAGTATTACTCACTTGTGTGAAATTTTTAAAGAAGTTAGTTTTAACAAAGATGTGTGCACTATAATTGATAAAAAGGACAATGTTGTCCTAAGAGTCAAAAGGTCTATAGACAATTGCTATTGTCTTAAGATAAATCCTCTAACTTGCAACATGGCACATGAGTGCAACAAGCTTGATTTGTGGCATCAACGTTTGGGTCACATGAATTTTAAAGACTTGAAAAAGCTTGAAAAACATGGCATTGTTAGTGTAAGGATTCCCTTTTGTTGATTGGCTTATTTCGTGGTCAAACCACATGTTGGGGTTTGGTTGTAAGGGTAGTCTAGGTCATTAAGGTTGAAGATCAAAGACCCTTTCCAAGACCTCAAGAGGACAAGCACCAAAGGTATATCTTGTGCTTATTTTGGCTTGAAGAGATATAGTTGCACACACACACAACACGCATAACTCTTATTCTTGAATGTTGTGTTTATATTTTGTGTGCATTGTGCTTTATTGTTTATTCAATGTCTCTTCTTGCATTTAATTGATTGCATCTTGTTATATGAAATGCCATGACATGATAGGCATTAGGTGCATTCAATACCCACACTTGCACTTCATGTATGTTAGCTTTTAGTGTGGTGTAATTCGTTTCCCGAAGGATGTTCGGAAACAACCGCGCGTGCAAGTTGATGTGCTTTGTTTTGTGCGATGATCGCCGGTGGAGATGCCTTTGGCTTCTCCTTGGTTTCACCATTTTTGGTGAAACGGCGGTTACGTTCGGCGGCCTGGCCGCCGTTCGAAACCGCCGAATGAGACCTGATTGAAATATATCTCTCGGGTCCAAAACAGCGGTTGGGATCGGCGGTTTCGAAACCGCCGAACGAAGTCGCCGAAGTTCCCCTGTTCCACTCGGGAGCCATTCGGCGGTTCAATTTGGCGGCCTGGCCGCCGAATGAAACCGCCGATCGTGCGATTTCAGGGGCAAAATTGTCTTTTCACTTGCCCTGTTCTTGATGTCTATAAATATCACACTTTCTCATTATCTGATAATGTTCTTTGACTCTTAAGAACCCTAATCTTCAAAGATAGATTTTGAGAGAAAATCAAATCAAGAACTCATCTTTAACCACTCAAATCAAACCCCTTTTGCATCAAATTTCATATTGCATCTCCTATGTCTATATAGAGTGCATCCATGTATGGGTTTGCATCATCACAACTTGCTTGGTAAGATTTTGATTAATTTCATCTTATTGTAGTATTTTAAATACCAAGCCATCTCTTTTAAATTACTTGTATGTTTTAGATCATATGTTAAATACAAGAAAAGAGATTATTTGTGATGAATTAATTGAGTGTTGTTTTTGATAGATATCTAGGTTTTTATAATCTATGATTATCTATGCTATTTGACATGTCATTTAGCAATTGATATCTAGGGTTGATTTAAATTGAATATATCATCATCCTAGATAAGCATTTAGAGTACCCTAGCTCTTATTGCATTAATTGAATATTCATACATATTCACATAGGGTTGTGCATCTCTTTTGAGAGATTGAAGTCTTGGGGCTAAGTGTGCTTAGGCCTCAAGCAAATTGGACTAGAGCCGCTATAAAAGGCCCGTGTGGTAGATTAGAGGGTGCTCACGCCAAGAGTAGTGTATCAGGGGATATCACTAGGGATTGAACCAAGAGTGGCGATTGGTAGTGTCCATAGCCTGAGGTTATCTAGGGTGAGGGTCCGAGAATCACTTGAGGGTGTAACCGTATTTTCATATAGTGGATTTCGAGGTTCGAGTGTGGCGCACTTACCAGCCCGTGGTTTTTCCCTGTTGAGGGTTTCCATGTAAACATCAAGTGTCATTTATTATTTCCGCATCTTATTACACTTGTATGTATTATTGACTTGCTAGGGGTATTTTCGTAAAATTGACTTGCATGCGAAAATTGGGTAATAATTAGATAAAATCTATTCACCCCCCCTCTAGCTTTATATTGATAAACACACCTCGAGTATTTAGTTACTTTCAGTTAGAGGTCTTCCTAATCTTGGTAAAAAGCTTGAGGTGGTTTGTGAACCTTGCCAATTAGGTAAGCAAACCAAAGTGTCTCATAAGAAGAATTCTTATATAGCTACCAAAAGACCTTTAGAACTTGTGCACATGGACCTAATGGGGCCAATTCAAACCGAGAGCATTAATGGCAAAAAGTACATTTTTGTATGCGTTGATGATTTCTCTAGCTTTACTTGGGTTTATTTTCTTAGAAACAAGACTGAGGCTTTTGATTACTTTAAAAAGTTTTGTAATCAAGTTCAAAATGAAAAAGGTCTTGGTATCAAGAAAATATGTTGCATTAGGAGTGATCATGGGACGGAATTTGAAAATGCAAAATTTAGTGAGTTTTGTGAGGAGTTCTAGGGATTTCTCATGAGTTCTCCGCACCTAGAACTCCTCAACAAAATGGTGTTGTTGAGTGGAAAAACCGTATCTTGCAAGAGATGGCTAGGGTCATGCTCAATAGCAAGAAAGTCCCTAGAAACCTATGGGCCGAGGTGGTCAATACCGATTGCTATGTGTCTAATCGTATTTTTAGAAGGCTTGGCACAAAACAAACATCCTATGAGCTATGGAAGGGTAAGAAGCCCAATGTGAGTTACTTCCACACTTTTGGGAGTAAATGTTATATTTTGAATGATAGAGATCACTTAGGAAAGTTTGATGCTAAAAGTAATGTTGGTCTCTTTCTTGGGTATGTTATTAATAGTCGTGCATATAAAGTCTTTAACTTGACTACTAAGACTATCATGGAGTCTATCAATGTGAAGATAGATGATCTTAGCATGCTTAATTTGTGTGATGATAATGGTGTCAATGAACCTAAAGAAAACATGTTGAATGACACTAAAACACCTATTGATGTGGCTAGTAGTGTTTCTAGTCAAGATGATGAAAATGATAGTCATGTTGAAGTTGAAAGTCAAGGGTTGGAAAATGCTTTAAATGATAATCAACAAAATGACCAAGTTGTTGAACATTCTCACCCAAGACTTAGAAACTTACACTATCAAGAAGACATCATAGGTGATTTAAATGAAGGGGTTAGAACAAGAAATCAAATTGCTAACCAAATTTCTTATGCTTGCTACACTTCTCAAATTGAACCCAAAAATATTAATGAAGCAATTGTTAATGAATATTGGGTTGGGGCTATGCAAGATGAACTTAATCAATTTGAGAGGAATGAAGTGTGGTCCTTGGTTCCTAGACCTAAAGATATAAATGTAATTGGCACTAAATGGGTTTATAGGAATAAGAACGATGAAAGTGGCAGAATTGTGAGGAATAAAGCTAGACTAGTTGCTCAAGCTTATACTCAAGTGGAATGTGTAGACTTTGATGAGACGTTTGCCCCGGTTGCTCGTCTCGAGTCCATTAGACTTTCGTTGTCCATTGCATGCATTAAAAAGTTCAAATTATTTCAAATGGATGTCAAAAGTGCTTTCCTCAATGGATACCTTCAAGAAGAAGTGTATGTTGAACAACCTAAGGGTTTTATAGACCCACACTCTCCTAATCATGTGTTTAAATTGAAAAAGGCTCTCTATGGCCTTAAACAAGCTCCAAGAGCTTGGTATGATAGGTTGACTCAATACCTTATTGACAACCAATATAGGAGAGGTGGCATTGATAGAACTTTGTTTATCAAACATCATGGTCATGATATTTTTGTTGCACAAATATATGTTGATGACATTGTTTTTGGGTCTACTAATAAAACCAAGGTTGATGAATTTGTAAGTGTTATGTCAAGTGAATTTGAAATGAGCATGGTGGGTGAGTTGAATTATTTTCTAGGAATGCAAGTAAAGCAAACTAGCATGGGCATAATGTTGAATCAATCTAAATATGCTAAAAATCTTGTTAAGAGATAACTCCCATGAGCACCACTTTAAAACTTGACAAAGATGAAAAAGGGAAAAGTGTTGACCAAAGCCTTTATAGAAGCATGATAGGTAGTCTACTTTACCTAACGGCTAGTAGACCCAACATTTGCTTTGGTGTAGGCTTGTGTGCTATATTCCAAGCAAATCCCAATGAATCTCACTTGAAAGCCATTAAGAGGATCATTAGGTATGTCAAAGGGACTCATAGTCTTGGTCTATTCTATTCTTTTGACACCAATGATATCCTAGTAGGCTATTGTGATGCCGATTGGGCGGGAAATATAGATGACCGTAAAAGCACATCGGGCGGTTGCTTTTACGTTGGGAATAACTTAGTTTCTTGGTCAAGTAAGAAACAAAATTCCGTTTCCCTTTCTTCTTTCGAAGCCAAGTACATTACGGCCGGAAGTGCATGTACACAAATCCTTAAGGATTATGAGATAGAACAAGGAAAAATGACATTTTATTGTGATAACTTAAGTGCCATTAACATCTCTAAATATCCGGTTCAGCACTCCCGCACAAAGCACATAGACATTAGGCATCATTTCATTAGAGATCTAGTTGAACATTCTATTGTTACTCTAGAGCATATGCCTACTAAAAATTAACTTGGGGACTTGTTCACCAAGCCCTTGGACAAAGAGAGGTTTAAAACTCTTAGAATGTCCATTGGCATGATTTGTGTTGATTGATGTCTTTGTGTGATTGTTGAGTGGCTTGATGAGCAAAACTTAATTGTAATATCAATATCTTTGAGAGCCTCTCACTTGAGAAGTAGTGATCTTAAACAAAAATCTTTTATTGTTTCTAGATCATGCACTTGAGCTTGAAAATCTTATTTTTGAAAAGTGCACTAATGCTTCTCTTATATGTTTTAGTTTTGAGTTTTTTTGTGGTTGAATATGTGTAGATAATGGATGCATCTAGAAGTTTATTGCTAAGTACATGATAGATGACCTATGGTATGTATCCAGTTTGTTTCGGCACTACATAGTAATCAACGAGCACCATCATGGAAAGGGCTACACACCTTAGTTGTGCAGCCACCCAATGTAGGAAAGGGCTACGCCATTGTGATGAGTGAAAGCCACCATGAGGAGTATATGTTTTTGTTAGTAAAATCAAAGAAGTGTTGAAATGAATCATAATTTTTTTTTTCTTTGATTCAAGCCTAAAACAAAACAAAAAGGCTTATGGTGTAGTTGAGAATTATGAAAAAGCTCGGGTTGACAAACAGAAACGGGAAAATGAGCCACATGCACACACGCGCTCATATGTTAATATCTATTTTTTTGTAAAAGCAAAAATCCGGATGAATATCGGCTTGACCTATTTTTGGAAATGCTTTAGATGGATAGGTGTGGATAGAGTTTGCATGTTGATATCACAATTACTCCTTCTATATATTTGAGAAGCATTCACACACACATATTTTGCTTATGTGCTTGATTCATTAGCAATGTGAGAATGTTTTTGAGAGATTAATGAAAATCTATTATTCTCTCTTGGACTTTGACAAGTTATGAAATAGTTTCTCTTATTGCTTGATTGTGTGATTGTGTGATGTCCCTTGTGAACAAATCTACTTGGTGATAATATTTGGAGCATATGTTAAGGGGGAGCTTTAGTTTATTCAACTTCACTTTTTATATGATTTGTTTGCTTAATATCTCATTCTTTATCTCTTTCGTTCCTTGTCTATTCCTTGACAAAAAGGGGGAGAAAATGTATACCTCACCATATTTGATATTTGGGAGATTTTGTATACTTCACACCTTGTGTGGAAAAATGTTCCAATTGTGTGAATCATATTCCTCTTTGTACTTAATTGTGACTTTGTCTTAAAGGGGAGAAAGAATTCTTTCTTGATAATGTTAAGGATGGTTGGTCCTTGGGAATTGGGAAACTAAGGGAATGCTTTAATATGAATACATTTTATTCACTTGAGATAATGCTATTTTCTATGAGATAAGGGATGTCTTCTATATTTGTTTTTGGTTAATAACTCACCATTCTTCTTTAGAGAAGATCTCTTGTTTGGTTTGCTATTTTCTCTCATAGATACTTTGAAGACCAAAAGAGGGACTCTTGAAGACTTGAAGACTTTTTAGTCTAGGAATCTCTTTGTAATGTGAGGATGAGAGTATGTTATCAACTTGAGTTTATTAGAGTGAAACATTGTATGGTGAGGATGAGGTTTTGCCATGGAATAGCCAAATGGGGAGATTGTAAGGTTTATGATTTGTATTGGCTTGATTCCATTGCAAAACACTCTATATTTGTATTAGTTGTTGCTTAGGATGTTCTTGGAAGAAAAGAAGCTTAAAAGGTGAAGAGCAACGTCTAGTGTAAATGTCGTCTTCAAGAGGTGAAATCGTCAAATGTATACTTCGACTTCTATCCTCTTGCAAGGCGTTAGCGCACACACATGCAATTCATATATGTGTGTCCCTGCATCATAGTTCAAACATTTTGTATAACACATTCACACACTTCTTAGTATGTACATGCATGCATTGGTCTCTTATAGACAAACATTGTAGAATTGCATGCTTTGTGACTATCTTTTTGATATGGCATGCTTGTGTGAATTTGTGTTTGTTTGTTTGTGTTTTCTATATTTTGGATTTGAATATGTTCTTATTTGATTCCTTATTGAGCTCCGGTCATTTCGGTTACTCATTCATAAGGTTTCGAGTCTAAATGATTTAGCTACACTACTTTGCATTCTCATTCGTTGAGTTGACTTCATCGTCATTTTTCGAGATGATTTCTCAAGCATTTTTCAAAGTTTTGTAGTCATAGTCATAGTCGTGCGTGAAGGAGTCACGGTTTGTAATTCAAAAACAGATTCAAAATCGGAGTTCGGATGCCCAAGATACGGCTGAAGAACGTGAGGGAGCGCGCGAGAGGCAAGCATGGCCAAAGGCCATGCATTGCCCAAGCCGTGTGGGAGCCGTGGGACCCACGGCCAGAGGACCTCTCTGGTCCCGTGTGGCCCACGCGTCCCCCACGGTGGCCATCTTCGATTGGCTCATTTTTGGTTCCCTCCTTGAATCATTTAAATGTGATTTTCTTTCCCTCCAAACATAACTTGAAGAAACCTTTTAAAGAAAAATTCTGCAGAATTCTTCACATTTTAGTTTTTTTATTTCGATCATAACTTTCTCATACGAACTCGAAATTGATTGATCCAAAAACAAAAATTGTTCTTGATGAGAGCTACAAATCCCATACAATTCCAGAGGCAGTTGACCTCGTCATTGTTCTCAGTGGACTGATTTTCAGTACGTGGTCAAACTTTATATGTTCAATTTCTTCTTTTTCATTTCATCTTTGATCATCTCTTTTATTCTTACTATTTGATTGATGAATTATGTTGAGAAGAATGTTAGATCATATGCTAGGGTGTTATGATTGATTGTTTGTTGAGTTTTAGCATTGTGATTCACTTTTGAACATAGTTTGCTAAACTTGATTTTGTTTGAAATTGATTCTAGAAATGCTATATGTGATGTGCCTCATGACATGTTCTAGGTTTAATTTCATGTTCTAAGAACAAGGTTTTATAGTGTGATATATTGAATATTCTTGACTTGTTCTTATTGATTTTACATGCATTGATTTCTAGGTACTTTTTGTGATTATGTGTTGAAAGCTTATCCTAGTATATCTTTGAGCATGTTCATAGAGTTTGATTGATCATCATACTTTATTTGTTGTGATTTGCATCATTTGCATCACTTAGATCATTGCCTTGCATAAGGTTGAAGTCTCTAGCAAAGTGAGTGAAGCTTTATGGATAGAGCAAAGAAGTCTTGACTAGAGTCGGGAGGACTCGGATAGTCAAGCAAGGAGACTTGTCTAGGGTCGGGAGGATCCGGATAGACAAGCAAGAAATCTTCCTAGAGACGTGAGCGTCTTGGATAGGAAGTTGCTTTCTAGAGGTGTAGGACACATCTCGGATAGGAAGTAGGCTTGCTAGTTCACTTGCCCGAGGGTAGATTAGGAGGTGATAGCTTGAGCGGATATCTTGTGTTGATAGCTTGAGTGTGTAAATCCTTTTCGTATAGTGGATTGCTTTGCCGGTGGTTATGGTATCAACCCGTGGATGTTTCCTCTTTGAGGTTTTACCACGTAAAAATCCTTGTGTCAATTTTTGCTTTACTTTTCTTTATCTTCCATACCTTACATTGATTGCATATCTTGTAAATTGATTTACTCCTGCATTAGTTAAATCAATTCATTTGTTGAATCTTATCAAGTGTGCATTTTATTTGTTATATTTCGCATTATTTTGAATATTGGAAGAAATTGGGCCTATACCTATTCACCCCCCCCCCCCCCCCCCCCCCCCCCCCCCTTCTAGGTATATTCTACACTACTCCTTTAGGGAAATTTCAGAGTTCCCCAACGACAATGGGGAAGAAACAAGGTCGGGAAGAAGGCGACGTCGCTGGTGGCAGCAACCCATCTCATCATCGCTATTCTATAAGAAATCCCTGAATTGGGTCGGGTTTCAACAATAGACCCAAAAACCCAGTCCAAATCGTCGATGAGGAGGACGACGAGGATGTTGACGACTAGGATGAGGATGATGGTATTCCGGCTGTCGATTTTGCAAAAATCCTCATTGGTCCTCTGTCCTCCTTTCATGATGGCCGGATTATCCCAAATTCGGTCTGCACAGTCGACACCCTGGCTCGTTTGATGAGGGATTATAGGATCCCTAATACCATCACCTTGTCTCTTCCTCACCGGGGTTACGATGTGTACACCCCTCCTCAAGGCCGCCTTCTCATTCACACAGCCGCCTTCGAATGCGGGGTCAGTGACATTCCTGGACCGGTTATAATGTTCCTCGGCAGCGACGCCAAAAACTTGACACGCACGGGATAGTTCTATAAACTATCGTAAATGATAGGGCGTGTGAGTTTATCCGCAAGTGCACGGATCGTTACGATCGCGTAGCAGTAAGTACGGTTCGTTCCTCAGGGAGACAGAATCCGTTAACTGTATCTAGTTCTAGTGTTTATTAAAACAATGTAAATGGAATGTGATGTGGTGTGTGTGTGTGTGGAGATGCAAACTAACTAGGATAGAAATGTAGCCGGGTGTCTTGGCTATCTTATTAATCTACTCCTAATTAAGTTAATCTACTCCTAGAGGCAAGACACCCTAACTACGAAAATAAAGGTGGTTGGGAGATAAGCAAGATATGAAACTCATATGGGATATTGGTTCACCAAACACAATATGCAATTTATGTCGATTGTTTAACATGTGAATCCAATTAATCCAGTAAAGGGTTCGTTCTCTTGATTAGGGAATTACCAAAATCATGTCATCACTCTCCAATCGGAAGAGTGATTGTGTCTAGGTTTAGACCCATTAAACACAAGAACATATAAACCAAAGCTAAAGTGGCATAGTTATGCACACATAAGCTATTTCCATTCCATAGAGCTAATAGCCAAGATTATGCAAGGAATGGTTATCCAAGCACAATCTTAACTCTTAATCTCTCTAATCATTCTAAACACATACATAGTAAATCATACACCAACTTACATAAACAAATGAGATATTTGATTACAACTACTCCTAATCATTTAGTTAATCTACTCCTAATCTCATCCATACATACATATCAACACATAATAATCTATACATATGAATATCACAACAAGAGCTTAATCAATATACAACTACGGAATGAATCAATACCAAATCAAATCATAAGAACAATACATACATATATTAACATAAGTGTTGGTTACAAATACTCCCAAATGGGTTGCACATCAATAGAAATACAAGAGATGAGCAAAGGGATTACCCTTGAAGACAAGCCTCCAAAGCTCTCCCTATCTATGAACATCTATGGCTTGCATACAAGCCCTCCTATCTCTGCATATCTAATCTCCAAGGAAGGCTTTCCATGGAGGAAAATCTCCCATGGAAGGCTTGGAGTTGCTCTCTCTCTTTTGGTGTGTTAGAGCCAAGCTCTAGGTGTTGTTTTTGGTTGGTCACCCTTAGAAAGAGAGACAAAAGGATGTATATATAAGTTGGAAGTGTATAAGGCAAGAATGGAGATGAAAATATCTAAATATCCTCTTAAGTTGGTTAGCTCGCGGGTTTAGAATCCCTGCCTCGCGGGTTTGTGTTCGCCAGCGGAAGTCGCAGTGCATTTTGGCGCTTTTCCCACGAGTTCCATACCTCCTGCCTCGCGGGAACTTTCCCTCGACATGAAACCGTGGATTTCCAGTGGGTTGGGACGTTCTGGTTCGCTGGAAAGAAGGCGCGGAGGCAAGCTTGCAAGCTTGAATGGCCATGGAGTTTGGAGGATTTGTTGGAGAAGAAAACCTTTGCATGGGAGGCCTAAAGTTGGTCCATCGTGACCGGAAGGAGACCGACTGTCGATCTGGGTGGAGATTGGCTGGAAAAACCATCAGAAAATGACCGAAACATGTCGGGTTGAAGTCAGGTCACGACTGGGTCTAAACTGGGTCATACGCGGATTGGGTCGCCCGGCTGCAGCTTGAAGACGACGTGACGTCATCCAGATGTCACGCTGACGCGCGCCTATGCCAAAATGACGCTGTTTCTTTGGTGACGTGGCGCTGGTGATGTGCCTTGCACGGACAATTACAATATGGACCCCTGATCTCTCCTTTAATCATCGAATTTGCAATACTTTCTCCAGAATTTCACTTTGACCCCTGATTCTCCACAATGACATAATTGCCCCTGAATTTCCCTGTTTTCTTCCGTTTAGGTTTAAACACCCACTCTGAGGGATATTTACCTACACATAACTAAAACACATATTATATACACAAAAGCGCTCGGAAACGAACACAAAAGCTAGGAAATGGGAGCGCTTAATGTAAACATTTGGAGCGCGATCAAACCCCCAAACCTAACTTTTGCTCGTCCTCGAGCAAAACTAAAAACGAAAAACAAACAAATAAACAACAAAACACTAAAGCAATAAACATAGAAACTAATTAGTCCACTGTCGTGGGAGAAACGATGGCACTTAGCACGTGCCACAAGCCTTTTAAACCCCTAGGTGTCCCTAGTAGGAGGAGTGTAGTCTCCTGAGGGTTTACCACTACGGTACCCATAAACGTAACTCTACAAAGCAAAGGGTTGAGATGCAATCCATACATACCAAGCAAAAAACTACAAGCATGCTAGAATTTCTGCATAAAGACTAATAATATGCCATTCAAATTCATACATCACAGTCATGCAAGTATGCCAATACTTAGGATGCTTTCGGTTTACAAAACAACTAAACTCGAATGCTCAGGCTAGAATTCGCCTCGACGCTAATCCTCACCAGATTTCAGTCATATTTTCACTCAGAACCTAGGCTATCGCTCTATATCAAACATATGCAAATTGGAGTTTATGTATCGAAATCAAATATATATCGCATATGAATATTTTCAAATAAAGCTCAATTTCTGAAAATGGATCTCATGGAAGGAATTGAAATACCATGAACGTGAAAAGAGCATGCATCAACTCATATTCCCAATATAGACTTCCTAAGAGATCAATTAGGCTTTCCCTAATTTGTATTGTGACCAAGGGTGATTTGTGGTGTATGGATGTTATGGTAGGAATGTATAGATAAAGCTATTAATCCTGCCAAGGTGTTTAAACATTAAACTTTCAATATAATAAGCTTTATGTATTTTTTCAGAATACAATTTAAGCGTCTAGGCTATAAACTTTAAAGTGCACAATTTGCTAAAATTTGTACTCACATCTTTTGAGTAACTTTACATTGGAAGAGATTGAGGGCTTAAGTGTTTTTCATTGAACACTTCTTTTTGAAAGCCCTTTTTCTAGCACAATTTTTACACATTTGCCTCGGTACACGCTTTTACACAATTTGGAGCTTACAATTGACTTCTATTAAGCTATGCACCTTAACATGATTAATAACTAGGGAGTGGTTAAGTGTTTGAATTGTGGGTGATGTGTGTAGGTTTAGTGTTTGGTCTCAATTTAACAATGAAGTGCACATAGGGATATGGAAGTGTTTAGGCTATATTTGGAGTTTAGCACACACTATAGCCCAAAATCATTTCTAAAAATTCATCTAGCAAGGGAATACAAATTTCAACAAGCAGTCCACATATATGTTCTATGGCAATCAATGCAAAATTGATGTACAATGAGATCACTAAAAATTAAGAGAACAAAATTCGAAGAGTGTTTAATGAGTAGAAACAAAATACCCTCTCAAATAAAAACGCTTATAGGCACAAATTCTCACAAGGGTAGTCTCCACTATTCTCCTAAGCTAAACAAGAATAGAGTTCTATCTACCTCAACATCAAAAGATTGGCACTGTACAAGCAAATTAATAGTGATGCAAAGATCATACATGGCATGAATGATAGTCAAGATATAGACCTAAAAGCATACATGACATGTCTCTACCAGAAAGCAAAGATATTATCTTAACAAAATGGACTTCAATTCCAAAATTTTCAATTTTGACCAAATTGTAGAGATTTGAAAATTTTTAACCTAAAAAAACAAAGACAACATCACGAAAGTTGTCCGCACCCCTAAACCTAAACTTAACACTATCCTCAATGTTTCACAACGGAACCTTTTCCGTACATAATTTGGACAATGCTTAGCAAGATTCGGACATAAGAACAACAAAAATCACAAAGATTAAAAACAACAAAACAAAAGAAATCCTAAGATCTAAGCACAAACAACTCGCACTATTAGATCTAAAGAAAAATAAAAATAAAAATTACAAAAATAAATAAGCAATGCATTTATCTTTAAAGCTCATAGGTGGGAAACTTACCACCATACTACAACGACCCATAAGCACATTAAACTCAACACATGCATTCCACTTTAATGAGTCGTGGTAGAGGGAGATTGGAGCCACTCAATGCATATTGGGGAAACTGAGTATCCGGTCCCTACCTAGTTCACCACGAATGACAAGTGGGACAAGGGGATACTTTTCACGAAGTCCGGGGGGGTCCTTAGGAGGATCCAAGAGATGATGTATACAAATTTACAGTACCCTTCCAATGACGCTTATGAGGGAGTTAGGCTGGACCGATATCTCAGGATATCTATCGCTTATCCGGGTATGTGGTTCTGTCCTTCTTGCTTTTTTATTTAATTTTTTTTTATGATGCTGATCCTCATTTTGGCAGTTTCTACCACTCCTTTCATTCCTCCTTCTCATTCTTCTTCTTCTTCTTCTTCTTCTTCTTCTTCTTCTTCAGGGCCGGGATTCCTAGATCCCCTTCCAGTCCATTCTCCTACTCATTCTCCACCTTCTGGTGCCGGTGTTACGTTCGGGTCCAGATTGCCTACATCAACCTCTCCTCCGGCTTCTACGGGGTTACCTTTACACTTTTTTGCTTCTCTTCCCACTCAGATTCCAGCATGCCTGACCCTGGGCGAGATGCTGGCATGGGCTGCTAAGGTTCGGGTTTCACTGGTCCAAATCTCGAGGTAAGCTTTCAATGTTGCTGCTACCAGGCCTGCTGAGTGGCTCCTCCTCCTTATCCTCCTCCTCCTCATCCCCCTCCCCCTCCCCCTCCCCCTCCCCATCCCCCTCCCCCACCCCTACCCCCAACTGTATCTGCCAGGTGCCTAGCCAGGGTGGAGAAAGAGAAAAGTGCTACCGTGGCCACTCCCCCTGCTGATCTTCCCTCTGGATCGGGGTCACGAGATTATAGCCAGAAAGATGTTGTGTCCAAGTTCACCGCTGCTTGTCCTGAGGAAGGTTTGCAGTCAATGTCTTCCTTGCCCACTAACATCCTAGTTACCAAGGGGGCTTCTCTACTTGTTGAGGTATGAACCTTGACTTCCCTGCTTGTTTGGTATAATTCTTTAGAAGGTACTTACTATTTTCTTCTCTTTGTAGGGCTTTAAATTTTCTTTGGTTATGGGGCAGCAGGTTACAGCTTTGAAGGAGGCCAATCTTACATTTCAGGCTAAGCTAGAAGAAGCCAGGGATGATCTAGCCTGGGTTGAGGAGAGTGTGACCTTCCTGGTCCAATATGCCACTGAATCTGAAACCGGTAGGTAGGTAGGTAGGTTGCCTTGGTGAAGCTGGAGTGGATGAAGCATGTTTATAACACAGAAACAATTAAGTTAGCACGCTACCGGGCTGAGAGAGAGACTTTGAAGGTAGAAAAGGCCGTGCTTCGGGATGAGAACCAGTTTTTACGGGGTTCTATGAGCATCTTGGAGGCTAGGGTGGACTCCTCTTTCATGGACGGATACTTTACTGCCTCATATGAGGTTGCTAAGGCTTTCCCTCCTCCTTTTAACCTACAAACTACCCTCAATTGGGACCAAGACCAGATCATGGCTAGGGCTGCCCTGTTTTCAGATGTTAATCCAGACCAGGGGGGTTCCTTTCAGGTTGCCTCCATCCCAGATCCTCTTCCACATCAGGGATCCAGTTTACATGCTGGTGACTTAGCAGAATCAACCGAGAAGGGGGGACATGATCCTCTTGCTACTTAAGACCATAAAGTGCAGGATTCTATGCATCCTACTGAGGTTGTATCATTGGATGAAGCAGAAGTTCCTGTTGAAGCCAAGGTGCCAGAAGCTGGGGGAGTCCAAGCTGATACAGGGGACAAGGTTGTTGATGGGGTAAGTGCAGCCGGCCATGCGGGAGGAGCAGGGAACCAGTAGGATGCATGATCTGTGACTTTGTCATATATATATATATATATGTATGTATACATATTTTCTATTATCAGTTCGTCCTGGCAATAAATATATCAAGATGAAGAATGTGGACCACTAGATTTACATACTTTGACTCAAATTGTATGCACTTGTCAAAATTTCTCCATAATCTATGGTCCACATTCTTCGTCCTGATATATTTATTGTCAGGACGAACTGACAATAGAAAGACTGTATATATATATATATATATATTGTTAACCGCCTAAAATGGCGGGGACCAAAAAAGAATTTTCCATTAGCTTTGGGAAGAAAGCCGGGATGCAAAGTAGCAGCGGGAAAGATATTCGGGTACCCCATCTGCTAGCTGACGGGCTAGAGTAAGAGTCTCTGTAAGTAATTTAACTAATACTCGAGGCGTGTTAAATATTAATCTAGAGGAGGGGTGAATAGATTTTAACTATTATTACCCAATTTTCGCATGCAAGTCAATTTTACGAAAATGCCCCTACTAGTCAAAAATACAAGCAAGTGTAATATAGTGTGGAATTTAAATAACACTTAATGTATACGTGGAAACCCAACCACTGGGAAAAACCACGGGCTGTATAGTGCGCCACACTCGGAACTCAAAATCACTAATTGAAATGAAGTTTACAACCTATGTAGACCTCGTCTAACACTCCGGTCTGTAACCCCTCACTTCTACCCAGCGGGCCTTTATTAGCAACCCTATTCCAATTTGCTTGAGGCCTAAGCACTCTTAGCCCCAAGACTTACTTCTCAATAAAGAGAAACAACCTAAGTGAATATGTATGAATATTCAAAATGCAAATTAGAGCTAGGTTACTCTATATGCTTATCTAGGATAATAATTTTGCAATTAAAACAATCCTAGATATAAATGGCTAGATGACATGTCAAATAGTTTAGCTAATCAAGATTAAGCACAAAACCTAATTAGCTATCACAATACAACTTCTCAAACATACATCATACTAATCTCAAACTTGTATTCAAAGTATATAAAATAACATACAAGTAATTAAATGAGATTGCTTGTTAAGAGAAACACAAAATATGTAAGATATTAGTGAATAGCTTACCAAGCAAAGTATGATGAAGAATCCATACAAGATGACATCTAGATGATCAAAGATGATGCTAGATGATGATTGATGATCATGAAAAAGTGTTTGAGTAATTAAAAATGAGTTCTTGGAATTTTTCTTCTCTTTGAAAAATATCTTAAGTATGAAATCTGAATATGAACTCTTGTTTTTGACCTAAAGTCAAAGTGGCATATATATAGGAGGCCAAAACAAAGTGTGGTCGTTTTGATAAGTTTGCCTCAACCTTTGCCTTGGGCGCTGTACGTAGGGCGCTTTTGTACAGCGCCTGTACAGCGCCCCTGCTCTGTTCTCTCGGGAAAACAGAATGGCGCTGTACGTAGAGCGCTTTGTACAGCGCCCCAACAGCGACCGATTAAAATTGATCAGGTCTGAACAGCGCTCAATGGGCGCTGTTCGTACAGCGCTTCTGTAGAGCGCTTTTGGGAGCGCCCAGTGCAAACATGCAATCCTAAGTCTAAGCAAGACAAGGCAATTGGATATGCAAGATGCAATCAACATAACATGCAAGAAAAGATGTTAATCAACATTAATGAGCACAATATGACAACACATACACAACATACAAGAAAATGAATTAAGCATGAGATGTGAGTGTGTGTGTGCTTCTAATCTCTTCAAAGCAAATTAAGCACATAGAATTTTACCTTTGGTGCTTATCAACCTTGAGGACATGAGAGGGTCTTGAACTTGAATATCTATCACTTAAGCTACCCTTACATACAATCCCCAACACGTGGTTTGTCCACGAAATAAGCCAATCAACAAAACGGGAATCCTTACAATCTCCCCATTTGGCTATTTCGTGACAAAACCACCACTCACATTGATTCCTCACAACAAAATAAACCTATGGGTCAATGATGATTTTCTACAATACAAAGAGATATATAAAAATAAATCTTGAAGTCTTCAATCTCTTGTAGAACAATCATTCCCTGAAACAAGGTTTTTAAACTTTCCAAAACAAGAAAATGTGAGATGAATCAAGTGAGATTAAAACAAGCATTTGCATATTAAAAAAAATAAGCACAACATCATGCAATGTTTGTGTATGCAATGCTCCCCCTCAAAGGGTTACTCCCCCTCAATATATATTCTCCCCAATGTGCACCAATTGCTACAACAATTTGCACCTCCCCTTACCACATCCTACTCCCCCTTTTTGTCATGATATAGGCAAAGAAGTAGTCCCCAACCGGGTCACTCAAGGCAAAGAGAGATAGTAGCAGTCTAGTATTTGCATAATCAATATAAGTCACTTTATGCAATCTCAATTAATCGGAGAGAAACAAGGAGTTTTATTAGAATAAAAATGTGTGAATCAAAAATGTGTGAATCAAAAATGCTTTGCATACAAGACATATAGCATTCAAGTTCAAAATACCATGGTATTTGGCAAAGCAAATGACAAAGGTTTCTAATAGGAATTCAAACCAATTTCACCATTGTCATGAGAGAAGCAAGGATATAGAAATTTCATTGATTTCAATTTAAGAACAACTATATCCAACTTTATAAGCTAAACATGTCATGAGCAACTTTGCACCCTATTTGATTTTTCCGGGAATGAAACCCGTATGATAGTAGACATGTTCAACTAATAAAGAAAGAGAGACATTTGGATTGTAAAATCCTTGAATGGATACAAGATCCTTTTTCATTTGAGTCTCATAAGCTTTTTCATACAAGTTTTTGCATTTAAGAACGCAATTATCAATTCATGCTTTTTCATTTGAGCATGTACATGAATTTCATGCTTTTCATAAGACATTAGCATGTTATAAAAGAATCATCATGTCATGGAGATAACTAAAGGTCATTTATATCATACTTCCTATGAAAATCTCCTAGTCCAAAATGCATGTTTGAACATAAATATGACATGGATTGTAAACAAGCAAGGTTCACACTCATTGAATTGAAAACATATATACATATGTGCAACCAAGCTTACTCAAGCAACAAAAAGAGAAGCATAAGATATTTCAAATTTTTTGCAAGTGACAAGAATGCAATAATAGCTCTCTTTGCTTGAGTTCCCCATATGGGGTCAATTTCATCCTTCATTAATGAAGGGCATGAGGTCCTATGGACCTACCAAGTCCATTGGACTTAATTGAACCTATTTGAGACTTGTTAGTCTCGTAGCAAGCGGGTTCATCTTTCCTTATCCACATAGATATGACTTTTTTCTTCTTATTGGTTAAGGGTTGCATGTCATTCACTAACCTAGGATTACTGACAAAGGATTTCCTAGGCTCATGCAAGTGGGCTTTTCTTAGCCTCTTTTTCTCTATCATGCTATTAATCCTACAATGCTTAATGTACTTAAAGCACTTAGGCCTAATATGCCCATAAACACCACAATAATGACAAGTTGGTACAAAGTAAGAATTCATACCATATCCGTGTGAAGTCATTGGAGACTCATCATGCATTTGATGTCTCCTTTGGTGTTGAGCCGGTTCATGTCTTCTATGTGGTTGAACCGGAATGGGTTGCCTCCTTGGATGAGGTAGCATGTTTTGCCTCTTTTCATAGTGAGTCATTTGTTGAGGAGAGTTGACTCGATAGGCTCTAATCCGTTGAGCTTGGGGTTGTCTTGTTTTCACCACCTTCACTTGTGCATTTTTCGAACATTATCCTAGTTCTAACTTCTTCCTAGGAGTTTGCACCGGTGACGCTACTGTCTTACCCAAACTCTTCACAAAGACGGTCTTCTTAGGAATAGAGCAATCCTTGCTCACTTCAAATCCAAGACCTCTTTTGTCACAAGGGCTTTTTCCTACACTAAGTATGTTGTCAAGCTTCTTGGTGCTTGTGGTCATTCTAGTCAATGACTCTTTGGCTTCAACAAGCTCTCTCTTCAAACCCTCTTCATTCCTCTTAGATAAAGCTAGCTCATCTTTTAGCTTGTCTTCTTCCACCATGGATCTTACCACTTCATCATTCAAGTGGTCAACTTGTATTGAAAGCCTAAGTAGTTCTTCCTTTAACCTTTGAATCCCTTTTTCATTCTTTAACTTAGAGCTTTCAAAACTTTCAAAGTTGTCCTTAAGATCCATCTTCTCCACTTGCTTCCTTAAGAGGTCATTGTATGTTGAAAGCTCTAGATTTTCTTCCTCTAAAATCCTTAGAAATCTATCTTTCTTCTTCATGGAGCTTTCAACATTGACTATAAAGTCATGCACATCCATATTCTCTACATTTCCATTTGTAGAGTTAGAAAATGAGTCATCTCCACTAGTGTCATCTTCTAGACTCTCCTCCTCTCTTATGGATCCAATATCCTCATCAAGACCTTCACCTTGATCTCTTGAGTCAATAAGTGTCATATCCCAATGTGAAGCAACAACTATCTCCTCTAGAGCTACTTCTTCAACTTTCTCTTCTATGGGATCACTAGCAACGGAATTCTTACCAACAACTTCATTTTCTTCATTAGTGACACCCAATGCCTTGAAGTTATTGATAAGCTCATCATCACTTGATGACTTATCTCCCTCTCCGGAGTCATCACTTTCACTCCAAGTGGCGACCATCATTTTTTCTTTCTTGTTCTTCAAATTCTCACAATCGGGTGAGATATGACCTATGCCGCCACACTCATAGCAATGGACCCCTTTCACTTGCCTAGGCTCATGCTTCTTGAAGGGAGCCTTTTTCTTCAAGACTTGGCCTTTGGATCCAAAGCCACGCTTCTCGAACTTGACAAATTTCTTGAATCTTTGAAGCATCAAAATCATGTCTTCGTCCAAGTCACCTTTCTCCTCCTTCCCTACCTTAGAAGCACTCAAAGCAATTCCTTTTTGCTTCTTTGAAGGAGTGGAGCTAGGACCCTTCCTAGACTCGTAGGCGAGAAGTCTACCTATTACCTCGCTCGGCTTCATGTCCTTAAAATCACTGTTTTCTTCTAAAGCCGTCACCTTAGACTCGAACCTCTCAAGAAGCGATCTCATTATCTTTTGCTTGATCCTTCTATCCGAGTAAGGGTCACCAAGTTGATGACTTTGGTTGACAATGTCCATTAACCTAATCTTGAAGTTGTTGAAGCACTCATTCTCCTCCATCCTAAGTGTCTCAAATTATGTTTGGAGGACTTGAAGTTTGGAGTCCTTCACTACTTCGGTTCCCTCGTGTGCAACCTCTAAGATGTCCCATGCCTCCTTGGCTATCTTAGTGTTCTGAATCAGTTTGTATTGATTTTCGTCCACTGCACATATAAGGGCGTGCCACGCCTTTTGATTCCACTTGGACAACTCAAACTCGGGTTGTGTCCACTGTGCCTTAGGCTTGAGCACTTCTTCTCCTCCACCCGTGGGAGTCATCATAGGAGGCGAATATCCATCTTCAATGGCCATCCATGCCCTATCATGGATTTGACACACATATGCCTCCATCTTCCCTTTCCATTGGGAGTAATTTATGCCGGTGAGGAGGGGTGGCCTTACGCTCGAAGCACCCTCATTTGAACCACCGATTCCACTCATAGTATATAATGAATGGATGAAATGAATGCAAAATGTATGAATGATCAAAGAATCACACAAATGCAAAACACACCAAAAAAGAGCTAGGATCACCTATGTATGTCTAGGAACCCGCTCTGATACCAATTGTAAGTAATTTAACTAATACTCGAGGTGTGTTAAATATTAATCTAGAGGGGGGGTGAATAGATTTTAACTATTATTACCCAATTTTCGCATGCAAGTCAATTTTACGAAAATGCCCCTACTAGTCAAAAATACAAGCAAGTGTAATATAGTGCGGAATTTAAATAACACTTGATGTATACGTGGAAACCCAACCACTGAGAAAAACCACGGGCTGTATAGTGCGCCACACTCGGAACTCGAAATCACTAATTGAAATGAAGTTTACAACCTATGTAGACCTCGTCTAATACTCCGGTCTGTAACCCCTCACTTCTACCCAACGGGCCTTTATTAGCAACCCTATTCCAATTTGCTTGAGGCCTAAGCACTCTTAGCCCCAAGACTTACTTCTCAATGAAGAGAAACAACCTAAGTGAATATGTATGAATATTCAAAATGCAAATTAGAGCTAGGTTACTCTATATGCTTATCTAGGATAATGATTTTGCAATTAAAACAATCCTAGATATAAATGGCTAGATGACATGTCAAATAGCTTAGCTAATCAAGATTAAGCATAAAACCTAATTAGCTATCACAATACAACTTCTCAAACATACATCATACTAATCTCAAACTTGTATTCAAAGTATATAAAATAACATACAAGTAATTAAATGAGATTGCTTGTTAAGAGAAACACAAAATATGTAAGATATTAGTGAAAAGCTTACCAAGCAAAGTATGATGAAGAATCCATGCAAGATGACATCTAGATGATCAAAGATGATGCTAGATGATGATTGATTATCATGAAAAAGTGTTTAAGTAATTAAAAATGAGTTCTTGGAATTTTTCTTCTCTTTGAAAAATATCGTAAGTAAGAAATCTGAATATGAACTCTTGTTTTTGACCTAAAGTCAAAGTGGCATATATATAGGAGGCCAAAACAAAGTGTGGTCGTTTTGATAAGTTTGCCTCAACTTTTGCCTTGGGCGCTGTACGTAGGGCGCTTCTGTACAGCGCCCGTGCTCTGTTCTCTCGGGAAAACAGAGTGGCGCTGTACGTACAGCGCTTTGTATAGCACCCCAACAGCGACCCAACAGCGACCGATTAAAATCGATCAGGTCTGAACAGCGCTCAATGGGCGCTGTTCGTACAGCGCTTCTGTAGAGCGCTTTTGGGAGCGCCCAGTGCAAACATGCAATCCTAAGTCTAAGCAAGACAAGGCAATTGGATATGCAAGATGCAATCAACATAACATGCAAGAAGAGATGTTAATCAACATTAATGAGCACAATATGACAACACATACACAACATACAAGAAAATGAATTAAGCATGAGATGTGAGTGTGTGTGTGCTTCTAATCTCTTCAAAGCAAATTAAGCACATAGAATTTTACCTTTGGTGCTTATCAACCTTGAGGACATGAGAGGGTCTTGAACTTGAATATCTATCACTTAAGCTACCCTTACATACAATCCCCAACACGTGGTTTGTCCACGAAATAAGCCAATCAACAAAACGGGAATCCTTACAGTCTCTACCCACCTCGGTCAAGTCCAAAATCTCTGGAACCAAGAAAGCACTAGGAAGCCATAAAGAGAAGGGCTCTAGAGACATAACCGTCACAAGATCGTGGCACCCAATTACCCCGACTACCTCGATACCCGAGTATCCTGGTACCCCGATACTTGGCACCCCGATATCTGCAAATATCATTTTAAGAGGAGCGAGAGGGACGCGGGGTACCCGGAGTACCCCGACCAGCAATACTCGTGACATACACATAGCAAGATAAACACCTGGATCCCAGTATACCGGCCCCGCTGAAGCAGAAGGCGAGCACCCCGAAGAGCAAACCACATGTAAAGGCAAACATTAAACGTCACCGTTCAAGATAAAAACTCAAGTTACAACGCGGCATTCATTCCTGCCATAAAGAATCCTATTTCGAATAGGGGTCAACTTATTTGGAACCAAGAAAGAAGGAATCGCCTGATCTTTCGGGATCAATATCTCGATGAATTTGTTAGACTCCAAAGGAAGGCCCGTGCATCACTGAAACCCTAGACCGAAGTTCTAGGAGTATTCAGCAAGAAAGCGGGCCTATATAATGATCATATGTTCACAGGAAAAAGGACACGACCTCACTTGTTTTCTACTTATCTACAGGCACGAAAAGCTCCATCTCGATTGTCCACCAAGATGTTTTACTTTCTCCTTTACTGTAATCTTAGTAGTTCAAGCATTGAGTTGTAAAATCTTATTATAGTCGTTATCTATATAATAAATAAACAGTTTTATGCTTTCATACTCTCACCATATCAGGAAATTATCCCTTCTACTACTTGCACCCATTATTCTTAGCAGATTCATAAGATATAGCGGGGTATCGAGATACTGCCCATCCCGCTAGCCTAGATCTATTCAGATACGGGCCCTTCATATATCGTTAATTTGAAATGGCACCCCGGTGACAATTTTAGGTTAACATATGTATTCATAACTTTTTTGTAGCCCTGGAATAGGGGTTGGGCACCCTGATTGATCAAATGAAAAAGTTCTCTACCTTTTTGTAATCATATTGTCCTACTTGCTTACAATATATCCCGGTATAATATGATACTTGCATGTTTATTTATGACCTAAATAAAACTTGCTTGGGATACTGTCAATACTTAGCCTCAAGCTTGTTTACTTAGCAGTAGAGGAACCCAAACTTGCACTATCTCTGGAAACAGTTCTTGGACGATAGTCCCCTTGTGAGATTCAATATAAATTTTGCAAGATTCTAATCAAGTAATTTTGACCAAGTATGGAACGACCTTGGTTAGAGCAAATCGATCCCGGTAGGAGTCCCAGGTTGCTTAGGTACTCCAATCAGAACACTGTAGGTCCAGATACTTGATAATCCCTACGTAAGGAATCCTGATGCTGAACCTAGCTTGATTGGTAGCCCTGCTCACTTTTACCATAAAAAATTTTATTTCATGTGTATGCATGGCAGGGTAAGGTATCAGGTATTGTGATAAGGTATCCTGATCCTTTAGCGATTTATCCTGGTAGGCAACTAAGGCCACTTTAGCACCAGGTCTTTATGTGTAGATATGACGAAGTAAGGTATCAGGTATCCTGACAAGGTATCCCGATCCTTTGGCGATCTGTCCTAGTATGCAACTAATGCCACTTTAGTATCAGGTCTTCATGTGTAGAAATGGCAAAGTAAGGTATCAGGTATCCTGACAAGGTATCCCGATCCTTTGGCGATCTATCCTGGTAGGCAACTAAGGCCACTTTAGCATCAGGTTTTCCTGGAGAGGGGTATTCCCCGTCCAAGGCTTCAGGAGGTCCGTATAAGTTCTCATGTTCTTAAGGATACGGTGGGTAGCTAGGGCCACGAAGCCGAATCCTTAGTCTGGTAAGCGACTACGCCACTTAGGCAATTAAGCACCAGATCCTTCCCGGAGGAGGGTATTTCCCGACCAAGGCAGTAGGAATGCCATATGGCCTTTCCTAGTCTTGAGGCGATCAGTAATGGCGAAATTTACAAGGTGAACTCAGGAGAATCATGTAGGAGAACAAAACTAACTTTTATTGAATTTCTCAAGAAGCAATACAAAGCAAATTCGGGGTACAAATTTATAAATATACCAATCGAAATAAATCTTTCTTCAAACTCTAAGGGTAGAACCTTTTAAGGTGATCGGCATTCCAGGTGTGGTCTACAGGGTAGCCATTCATGTCTTCCAGCTTGTAGGCCCCTTTTCGAACCACCATCTTTATCAGGTAAGGACCTTCCTAGTTGGTGGTTAGTACACCGTCAGACCTCTTCCGGGTATTCTGAGTTACCTTCCTGAGGACCAAGTCCCCATCTTTAAAGTTTCGAGTCTTCACCTTTCTATTGAAACATCGGACTATCTTGCTTTGGTAGGCTGTTACTCGTTCTGCAGCCCTGTCCTACTTCTCCTGGAGGAGGTCTAGACTGGCTTTCAACTTCGTTGCATTATCTTCTAATTCAAATTGTTGGACCCTGAAAGATGTCAGTCTGTGCTCGATAGGTGAGACTACCTTTGTCCCAAAAGCCAGTGAGTAAGGAGTTTCCCTAGTAGCAGTCCTTTTGGTAGTCCGATATGCCCACAGTACATTTGGAAGTTCTTCAACCCACTTCCCTTTCTTCTATTGGAGCTTCTTCTTTAGGAGCTTCTTGATGGTCTTGTTGGTTACTTCTACCAACCCATTAGTCTGAGGATGGGCTACCGAGGCAAAACGAAGGTTGATACCCCGCTCTTCACAGAAAAACCTAAAGTTGGCATTGTCAAATTGTTTACCCAGATCAGTGATTATGGCCATCGGGGTACCGAATCGACAGACAATGTTTTTCTTGACGAAGGTTGTGGAGTTTGCTTCAGTTATCTGGGCTAGGGACTTTGCTTCCACCCACCAGGTAAAGTAGTCTATGGCCACTATAGCGTGCTTGGCTTGACCAGAAGCAGTGGGAAGTGGCCCGATCAGGTCCAACCCCTAGATAGCAAATGGGTAAGGTGTGCTAATTGAAGTGAGTCTTTCCGGAGGTAAGTGATGAAGGTTTGTTGTCTTCTGACAAGGTTCACAAGATTGCGCAAATTTCTTGGCATCCTGATGAAGAGTAGGCCAGAAGTAACCCATTCTAAGAACTTGGTAAGCCAGGGTCTCACCTGATACATGGTTGCCGCAATCCCCTCCGGATGCAGACATCTTAGCAATGGAAGGGACCTTCCTTTGCGATAGAGGTATCCTTCTACTAGGCAGTACCGGGTAGCGGTTCTTTTGAGCATGCATGCTTGATCCGGATCTTCTGAAAGAGTATCATTTTGGAGGTAATCAGCTATAGGATCCATCCAGCAAGGAAGTCGATCAATCGGGCTCACTTCTAACCCCGTGGCTATTCTGGGTCGGGGTAGAAGTTGGAGTGGTATCCCTCTTGGCAATGTTTATCCTCCGGTTACAGCTATCTTGGACAGGACATCCGCTCGATGATTCTTCTCTCGAGGAATCTGTTCCATCTTCATACCCTTGAATCTTGTTGCTGCTTCTTGAACTTTTAAGGTATGCTACCATGTTGTCACCCTTTGCCTGGTACATACCAGATACTTGGTTGATTACAAGCTGGGATCACTTCTGACCAGGAGGAAATCTGCACCCCAAATCTTTGGCAACTTTCATCCCTGCATCATTATTGGTGGCTTTGAACTCAAACCTAAAACAGTGGCTGCATTTGATCCCTTCAGGATCGGTAAGGATAATCTCGGCTCCACAGCCTGCGTGATTTGATGCCCCATTTGTATATAATATTTAGGCCTTACAATCAGTGGGCCATTCCACGGATTCTGGATCCGAGCTCGGGATCGTAGTGGTATTCGGATTAGAGGTTGTGCTGAAGTCTGCTACAAAATTGGCTAAGGCTTGAGCCTTGATTGTTGTCCTTGCCTTGTATTTTATGTCATACTGAGTGAGCTCTAAGGCCCACAGGACCAGCCTGTCTATTACGTCTAGCCTCTGGAGGAACTGTCTCAGTGGTTGGTCTGTCACTACTACGACTGTGTGAGCTTGAAAATAAGGCCGGAGCTTTCTAGCCGTAGTCACAAGGGCATAGGCGAGCTTCTCCAGGAGAGTATAATTCTTCTCAGATTTTGTCAGAGCACGGCTCACATAATAGATTGGTCTCTGGGCCCCATCACTACACTCCTTCACTAAGGCCCCACTGGTTGTGGTTTCTGACACTGCCAAGTAAAGCTATAGTTCTTCTCTTGAAAGGGGTTTCACTAGCAAAGGCGGGCTAGCTAGGTATTTCTTCAAAGACTGGAAAGCTTACTCATTTTCCTGATCATACTTCATCTTCTTACCCTGCTTAATGATTTTAAAGAAAGGTAGACACTTATCTGTAGATCGGGATATGAAACGGTTCAATGTGGCTATCTGGCCAGTCAATCCCTATGCCTGTTGGAGGGTAGTAGGGGATTCAAGATCCATGATGGCCTTAATTTTCTCGGGGTTTGCCACGATTCCTCTCTCGTGTACCATGAACCCAAGAAATTTTCCTGCTGCTACCCTGAAAGCACACTTAACTGGATTCAATCTCATCTGATTTTCCCTTATTACTTGGAAGGTCTGGCACAAATCTTCTGGGTGTTGGTCGATCATCTGAGACTTGGTGATTATGTCGTCTATGTATACTTCCATAGACCTTCCTATTTGTTGCTTGAATAATTTATTCACCAATCGCTGGTAAGTTGCTCTAGCATTTTTGAGACCGAATGACATTACCTTATATCAGTAGAGTCCTTGCCCAATGATGAAGCTGGTCTTATCTTGATCGGCGGGGTGTATCATGATCTGGTTGTACCTCGAGAAGGCATCCATGAAGCTTATGAGCTTGTTGCCTACAGTGGAATCAATTAGCTGGTTTATTTTAGGCAGAGGGAAACTATCTTTCGGGCAAGCTCGGTTGAGGTCGGTGTAGTCCATACATATGCGCCACTTCCCATTGGCTTTGGTTACCATGACCACATTGGCGATCCATTCGGGGTAGCGGGATTCTCTAACGAATCTGGCTTTCAGAAGATTATCCACCTCTTCATGTACCACTGCATTCCACTCAGCGTTGAAATGCCTCCGTCTTTGTTTGACTGGCTTAAAGGTTATGTCTACTGCCAACCTGTGAGTGGCTAGGTTGAGAGAGATGATCTGTAATTTATTGTATATGTTTTTTTATCCCTATTCCTCTAATCAATTGCTTGTTTCTCGAGTCTTTTTGGGATTTAATGTGTGTGTGTGAGCATTTTCAGGATTTTGGATCCAAATGAATAAATTGAAGAATATCAGGCAAAAAGTGCTATTTTGAAGACTTCAGGGGCTTTCGTGCAAATATTCAATAGTGCAGTTAAAATCACTCCTAATTCTTTAGCAGCGATGCAGCAGCGTTCTGAAAACAGAAGCTACCGCTGCCAGGGCGTTGCCACGCCGCTTCTATAGCTGCAACGGTTCCCCGTTTCTCGTCAAGAGCGCTGCCACGCCGCTGCCACACTGGCAGCGATCTTGGCAGCGGTTTGGTGATTCTGGCCCGATTTAGGAGTCTTTTCGTATTCAGATTGAGGGGGCCTATATATATATATATATTGAGTGGGCCTATATATATATATTGAGTGGTCTTTAGGGCTGTCTCTCTAGTTCGGCAACTCTCCCATTCAGATATTCCATACTTTTGCTCATCACACAAATTCATCATTCACCTTACTCATAGAAGATTCGAAGACGAAGGAGTTCATCGAGGATTTGAAGAATTTGTTGAAGCTTTTCAATGGGTTTTATCTTTTCTCCCTCTTGTTTCTTTGTTTCTAATATGTGTAACTAACTCCATACTAGGGAGTCAATGTGAACCGCTATGAATACCCTTTGTTAGAATTGACTATATTTCCATTAATTCAGGTTTTGATTTATTCAATTCATCCTATATCTTAATTCTTTATTCTTGTTGATGCATAGTTTTATGCTAGGTAGGAATTTAGGGTTTTTAATTGTGATTTATATCTCAAGTGTGTTGAGTTAAATTAAATTATAATTGAGAGCCAATATTTCATTGAATGAATAAAATTAGCAACCCCAAGTGTTTGGGACGCAATTTTGGTTCATTTGTTCTTGAGCTTAATGGGTTTTTGGTTGTGATTCATATCTCAAGTGTTTGAGTTAAATTGAATTGCAGTTGAGAACACATGATTCATCCTAGGATCATATGGTAACAATCATAAATAAGATAAGAACGAACCCTTAACTTGAGTTACATCTTTTATCAAAAGTCAATTCGAAGCATTGAGTAGACATAATTGGGGAACGTTGATGACCTAGTCCTCTCACCTCTTGATCACATTCACATATTCTTGTTACTTGCTTTTCTTAGTTTAATTTAGTTTTAATCAATCATCAATCAATCAATCAAACAAACTCTCTTGGATACTGTTAATTGCTTAGCTTTAATTAGAATTAGTTATAACTAGTAAATCACTTTTCCTCGTGGGAACGATCCCTACTTGTCGCTGTACTTATCTCACGATTCGTGCACTTGCGAGTTAGGTTTTTATAACACGATTTTACACATCAAGAGATACCTAGCATTTCATTATGACTCTAGGCAAAAATGTCATTATACTCTTCAAGGAGTTTTACCAGGTTCTTCCTGACTTCACAATCTAGCGCGCCTCCTATCTTCACTACTTTGGTTGGATCTTCCTTCTGATAGGTATTTCTTCTAACTGCTCCGCAGGGTGACCACCAATCAATCCTCGCTCTTCCTCTTCCGTTTCTTCTATAATCATGTCCGGTATCTCTCCTTCTTCCAAGACGTAGTGATCCTACTCAGGCATCTCCCGGATTGGTTCACTGGTTACATGTGCACACTGCTTGGCTAGTGCAGTAGGATTGGTGGACACCGCATAACATGTGCAGGCTGCTTGTTGATCCCCTCGAACTTCTCCTACCTTGATTCCTATTGGGAATTTTAGGACGTTGTGATAAATAGACAATACTCCCCTAAGATAGAAAAGGCCTTCCTAGGATTGCATTGTAGGTGGACGGGGTATCAACCATAATAAATTCTATCATTATGTTCTGCTGAAGGGGAGCTTCTCCACTTATCCGGTAGGATATGCGTTCCAACTAGTATGACGGAATCTTCTGTAAAACCATATAAGGGTATGGTGCAGCTGTTGTAGCAAGGGTTCTTCAGGTTGAGCTTTTCCAACGCTCATTTGAATAAAATGTCAACGCTTATTTGAATAAAATGTCAACGCTGCTCCCTTTATCTATCAGGATACGGTGAACCCAGCAATTAGCAATCTGTACCGTGATCACCATTGGATCATCGTGTGGTTGAACTGTATTATTTGCATCCTCCTCTATGAAAACGATTTGGGCAGAGCGAGGATAGTCTTGGGATCCCTTGGAGACCCGAAGTACATCATGACCATTAGTAAACCTCGGGATCTTCCTAGCATGGTTCTTTCTTGAGTTGGTAGAAGTCCCTGCTAGTGTTGGGCCTCCGTTGATAGTATGAATGACTTGGATTTGTTACATCATGTCTTTTCCACTATCCTTCATTCTTTCTTCCGCATCTCGCATCTTCCCTTGTACCTCCTTTCCCACCTTAATGCTATCCTGTACCTGCTACAAAAATTCAACTAGGAGTCATCCCCTTACCAATCCTTCGATTTGGTTACGGAGGCTGTAGCATTCAGATGTGTTGTGTCCCACATTCTCGTGGAAATCATAGTACTTGTAGCGATTCCTCTGATCAGCCGGGATCTTTATAGGACTGGGCTTTCTGAGCAGGCCTTTGTCATGAATGGCAAGGTGTATGGTCTCTTAGGATGCATTGAGAGGAGTGTAATGGTTGTACCAGTCTTCTTCGCTTGCTACCCGTGCTACCTCTCTTAGTGGAGGTGTGGTCCTATGATGGGTCCTTTTCACCGGATACCTATCCCGATGCTGGGAAGGAGGTGGTGGCTGGTAGGTCGACCGGTTTGGAGGATGATTCTAAAACTTCTTTGCAGGTGCAAGCTTCGAAGACTCCTTCTTCGGTCGCTTAGTTGATCGGGATTCATCGTGCTCGACCTTGATCTGGAGTTGTTCGTCTATGTCCACTTGTTCCATTGCCCTGTCATAGGCCTCTTGGTAAGTCTCAGGTGGATGCTTGGCAAATGACCGGAATAATCTGCCAGCCCACTAGTTCCTTCTGAAATTAGCTAAGGTCTCCTTCTCGGCAAACACTCCCATCTGGATCACTTCTTTGTGGAACTTCTCTACATAGGACCTTAACGTTTCACCCCACTCCTGGACCACGTATTGAACTAGGATAGGGTCCTTAGGACAAGGTTTGATCCCCTGAAATTAAGTACAAAAATCTGTAGTAAGCTTTGTAAAAGAATCCACACTACATGAAGGTAACTTTCTGAACTAAGTCTTGGCACAGTCGGTTAGAGTAGAAGGGAACATTCTACACATCGTTGACCGGGTAGCATTCTGGACCTCCATATGGTGGACAAAACTCTCCATGTGACTCACAGGGTCTTCTGATCTAGAGTATTTCTCAGCGGGCATCTTAAATTTGGGGGGTAGCTCTGCTTCTCTGATTCTCTTAGAGAATGGTGCATTCATTTCTCCCAAGGGGTTCTTCCGGGTACCCTAGCGCTTCCCCTTCCTTAGCTTCTCGAGTTCCTTTGCCATTTTGGCCATTTGATCTTCAAGACGTTTGGACCCATTGTGCATGTATCTGGCTACTAAGCCTTCATTATCTGAAGTTTTGGATAGCAAGGTTGTCTTCTTATGCTCTTCCTTCTGGGGCTGGGTACCCCGTGGGTTTCTCTTAGGCTCGGTACTGCCACCTACATCGGGTTATGGATTCCTCTTCTCTGCTGCAAGTCTAACCGCTGGTTGGTTCCTTCTGGAAGAAATGTCAAATGCTGACTTCACCTGTCGGGGTCTGAAATCTCCAAGATAATTTGGAACTGGCAATGGTAGTCCGAGTTTGTCAAAGACTGGTACCTGGGTACTCGATCCGACTTATCTTGCGAGCCTGGGTGCTTCGAATGAAACAAATTATAACACGGTGTGTATAAAAATATCTAGGGGGGGTGAATAGATTTTAAGCTTATTACCCAATTTTTCGTGTTTAGTCAAAATTACGAAATTACCCCTAAATAGATAAAGCAATAAATCAAGTATAAAATGCGAAAATAAAATAACACTTGATTTTAATGTGGAAACCCTCAAGGGAAAAACCACGGGCTAGTAAGTAAGCCACACTCGAACCTCGAATCTCGAATCCACTAAATGTGTAAAATGATTACAACCTAATCCCGGAAGTAATCACACACCTACCTAATCCCGGTATGAGTGAACCTAGTCCAATTTGCTTGCGATCTAAGCAACCTAATCCCGGAAGCTACACACAAGACTTACTTTCTCAATGAAGAGAATAACACCCTAAGTGAATATATGAATATCCAAATGCAACATAGAGCAAGAGAAACCCTATATGCTTATCTAAGATGATTAATATGCAATTAGAACAATCCTAGATATTAAAAACTAAATGACATGTTCAATCAAATAGTTTAGCTAATCAAGATTAAGCACAAAACCTAATTAGCTATCACAATACAACTTCTCAAACATACATCACACTAATCTCAATCTTGTATCAAAAGATATATGAAAATCATACAAGTAATAAATTGAGATTGCTTGTTAAGAAAAACACAAAATATGTAAGATATTAGTGAAAAGCTTACCAAGCAAAGTATGATGAAGAATCCATGCAAAGAGACATTTAGATGATCTAGGATGATGCTAGATGATGATTGATGATCATGAAAAAGTGTTTGAGTAAACAAAAAATGAGTTCTTGGAATTTTTATTCTCTTTGAAAAATATCCTAAGTATGAAATCTGAATATGAACTCCCTTAATTGACCTAAAGTCAAAGTGGCATATATATAGGGGGCCAAATCAAGGTGTGGTCGTTTTGATAAGTTGGCCTAATATTTGCCTTGGGCACTGTACATAGAGCGCCTCTTGTACAGCGCCTGTACAGCGCCTCAACTTTGTTCTCACGGGAAAACAGAGTGGCGCTGTACGAACAACGCTTCTGTACAGCGCCCGTATAGCGCCTACCTAAAAACCATCAGACCTGATGGATTAAAATAAACAATTTCAATCAGATCTCAGTTGGGCGCTGTACAAACAGCGCTTTTGTACAGCGCTCGTACAACGCCTCAACAAAATACATCAGACCTGATGCATTAAAATGACCATTTTTGCATCAGGTCTTGTGGGCGCTATTCAGAACAGCGCTTTATAGAGCGCTTTGAACAGCGCCCTTTGCAATGCAAGAATGCCAATGTTATGCAAGACAAGACAATGGGCAATGCAATAAGCAATCAAACTAACATGCAAGAAGAGATGAAAATTAGCATTAATGCACAACATAAATAAACACAACATACAAGGATTAAACATATGCATGAGTTGTGAGTGTGTGCAACTATCTCTTCATGACAAGTAAGCACATAGAAATTTATCTTTGGTGCTTATCAACACGAGGTCTTCAAAAGGGCTTCGAACAATAAAACCGATACCTAGGCTACCCTTACAAATAACCCCAACATATGGTTTGTCCACGAAATGAGCCAATCAACAAATGGGAACCTTACAATCTCCCCCTTTGGCTATTTCGTGACAAAACCACCACTCACATTGATTCCTTACAAAGAATTAGAAACTACGGGACAACTATGATTTTCTACAACACAAAGAGATAAGAAAATAAAACTTCAAGTCTTCAATCTCTTGTAGAATAATCAAGCCCTGAAAATAAGATTTCTATATTTTCCAATACAAGTGAAATGTGAGATTAATTAAGTGAGAACAAAAACAAGCATTAGCATTTTAAAAGTTTAGGCACAACATTATGAAATGTATATGTATGCAATGCTCCCCCTCAACGGGTTACTCCCCCTCAATGAATGTTCTCCCCAATATGCACAATTTCTTCTATACATTGCAACTCCCCTTACCATATCCTACTCCCCCTTTTTGTCATGATATAGGCAAAGGAGTAGTCCCCAACCGGGTCACTCATAGCAACGAGAGATAGTAGCATGCAAGATATGCATAATTAATATAAGTCACTTTATGCATCTCAATTAATTGGAGAGAAACAAGGAGATTTATTAGATTGAAAATGTGTGAATCAAACATGCTTTGCATACAAGATATGTAGCATTCAAGTCTAAAATACAATGGTATTTGGCAAAGCAAATGACAAAGGTTTCTAATAGGAATTCAAACCAATTTCACCAATGTCATGAGTAAAGCAAGGATATAGAATACATTGATTTTAATTTAAGAACAACGATATCCAACTTTATAAGTGAAACATGGCATGAGCGACTTTGCACCCTTTTTGATTTTTCCGGATAAGATATCCGTATGACAGTAGCCATGTTCAACCAATAAAGAAAGAGAGACATTTGGAATATAAATTCTTTTGAACGGATACAAGATCCTTTATTCATTTTGAGTCTCATAAGCTTTCACACAAGTTTTGCTTTTTAAGAATATACAATCATCAATTCATGCTTTTCATGTGAGCATGTGATATGAATTTCATGCTTTTTCATTTGACATTAGCATGTTATTAAAGAATCATCATGTCATGGAGATAACCATAGGTCATTCAAATCATACTTCCTATATACATCTCCTAGTCCAAAAATGCATGTTTGAACATAAATATGACATGGATTGTAAACAAGCAAGGTTCACACTTATTGAATTGAAAACATATATACATATGTGCAACCAAGCTTACTCAAGCAATTAAAAGAAGAGGCATAAGATATTTCAAATTTTTTGCAAGTGACAAGAATGCAAAATAGCTCTCTTTGCTTGAGTTCCCCATATGGAGTCAAATACAAATCACATCACTCCACAAGACATATCCCAATAGATCTACTTAGTGTTTTAAATCGAGTAGCATCTAATGGTTTAGTAAATAGGTCTGCAAGTTGATCATTAGTACCTACATGTTCAAGTACTATGCATTTATTTTCAACAAGCTCTCTAATGAAATGATGGCGGATGTCAATATGCTTAGTTCTAGAATGTTGCACCGGATTCTTGGAAATATTAATGGCACTCATGTTATCACAAAAGAGAGTGAAAGTACCTTGGTTGAATCCGTAGTCTACTAGCATTTGCTTCATCCATAGGAGTTGGTGTGCATCCACTCCCCGCGGCTATGTACTCGGCCTCGGCCGTGGACAAGGAAATTGAGTTTTGCTTCTTGCAAAACCAAGACACCAAGTTGTTGCCTAGGAAGAAGCAACCGCCCAATGTGCTTTTCCTATCATCACAATTTCCTGTCCAATCTGCATCACTAAAGCCTACAAGACTAGCATTAGTGTCAAAAGAATACCAAATCCCATAGTTGGATGTCCCATTCACATAGCGAATGATTCTCTTTACGGAAGAGAGATGGGACTCCTTGGGATCCGCTTGGTACCTAGCACACATACCCACACTAACACTAAAAGAGATATCGGGCCTACTTGCGGTCAAATAAAGCAAGCTACCAATCATGCCACGATATAACATTTGTTCTACACTTTTACCACTAGCATCCTTGCTTAGCTTCAAAGTAGTACTTATGGGTGTGTCACAATGTTTGGCATTTTCAAGACCAAACTTCTTCACTAGGTTTTTGGCATATTTGGCTTGGGTTATGAAAATCCCATCATCTAATTGCCTAATTTGCAAACCTAGGAAGTAACTAAGCTCACCAACAAGACTCATCTCAAATTCATGAGACATGACATCAACAAATTGTTGGACCTTGGTGTTATTGGTGGAGCCAAACACTATATCATCAACATATATTTGAGCCATGAAAAGCTCATCATTGTCTTTCTTGATGAATAGTGTCTTGTCAACACTACCTCTTGTGTAGTTATTGTCAACAAGAAATTGAGTGAGGCGCTCATACCAAGCCCTTGGTGCTTGTTTCAACCCATATAGTGCCTTCTTGAGGCGATAGACATGGTTGGGGTGGTGTGCATCCACAAACCCCTTGGGTTGTTCAACAAACACTTCCTTTTGCAAGAAGCCATTGAGGAAGGCACTCTTGACATCCATTTGGTGCAACTTGAACTTGTGCACACAAGAAATGGACAAGAGAAGCCTAATAGACTCTAAACGGGCAACGGGAGCAAATGTCTCCTCAAAGTCGATACCCTCAATTTGAGAGTACCCTTGTGCTACAAGTCTAGCCTTGTTCCGCACTATGTTGCCATCCTCATTGGATTTGTTCCTATAAATCCACTTGGTGCCTATCACATTAGTGCTTTTAGGCCTAGGAACTAGAGTCCAAACCTCATTTCTTTCAAATTGGTTTAGCTCTTCTTGCATGGCAAAAACCCAAAATTCATCATTTAAGGCTTTATCAACCTTTTTGGGTTCAATTTGAGAGGTGTAGCATGTAAAGCTAATGAGATCAGCTATTTGACGCCTTGTCCTAACACCCTCATTCATATCTCCAATAACATCCTCTTTGTTATGGAGTCTTCTAACCCATGGAGCGGGTTCATTAGAGTCCAAGAGAGGGACTCTAGTAATAGGTTATGTGACTTCATTATTGTCATTGGAGGTCCCAACATTGGGAGTCACCACAACCCTCTCCAAAGGAGAGTCATCCTCTAAAACTTCCTCCTCCTCATGGTCATTCGACTTGAGCCTAGTATCATCAATGACAACATTGGATAATTCCATGACAGTTCGAGTCTTCAAGTTGAAAACTCTATAGGCTCTACTATTCAAGGCATAGCCAATAAAGATACCCTCATCACTCTTAGCATCAAATTTGCCAAGTTGATCACGGTCATTTAAAATGTAGCATTTGCTTCCAAATGTGTGGAAGTAGCTAACATTTGGCTTCCTACCCTTCCATAACTCATAGGAGGTGTTTCTAGATCTGGGCCTTAGGAAAACATGATTCCCTATATAGCAAGCCGTATTGACGGCTTCGGCCCATAGGTTCCTAGGGACATTGTTGCTAAGCAACATCACTCGGGCCATCTCTTGAAGGACCCTATTCTTCCTCTCAACAACTCCATTTTGTTGAGGTGTCCTTGGAGCCGAGAACTCATGGGAGATGCCTAAGCTATTGCAATAGCTTTCAAAAGAGGCATTCTCAAATTCCCTCCCATGGTCACTTCTAATCCGTTCAATGCTTTTAATGTTAGAATTCATTTCATTTTGTATTTTAGTACAAAGCATTTTAAACTTATCAAAAGTTTCGGATTTTTCTCTATGAAAATATGTCCATGTAAATCTAGAGAAATCATCAACACAAACAAAAATGTATCTCTTTCCACCTAAACTCTCGGTTTGCATAGGACCCATGAGATCCATGTGGAGAAGCTCTAGGGGCTCCTTGGTGGAGAGATACTTGCCCTTTTTGTGCATGCTTTTGGTTTGTTTTCCTTGTTGGCAAGGTCCACAAATACCATTGGCTTTCTTCCCAAGCTTAGGGAGGCCACGCACACAATCGAACTTTCCAGGGGTTCTTAAATCCCTAAAGTTCATGTGGCCAAGTCTTTCATGCCACAACTCTATTTGCTCATCCATGGACACATTGTTTGAGACAATTCTAGCTTCAAGACAATAGCAATTGTCACTAGATCTCATACCTTTCAATAAGGTTTGTCCATCGGGCTTTAGGATCGAGCAATCACCTTTACAAAACAAGACGGAATATCCTTCATCACTTAGATGTGAAATGCTTATTAAATTGGCTTTCAAGCCATCAACAAATAAAGCATCGGATAAGGAGGGTAATCCGGGAACGGAAATGGTTCCTTTCCCTACAACTTTCTTTTTGGATCCATCACCAAAAGTGACACATCCTCCTTCCTCCATAACAAGAGTCTCGAAGAAACTCTTGTTTCCCGTCATGTGCCTAGAGCACCCACTATCTAAATACCAAAAATTAGAAGAATTTACCTTTAAGGCTATTTGAGCAACATGGCAAACATTTTCATTCTTTCTAATCCACCTAGAAACAATCTTAGCTTTCTTAGTGGTCTTTGGTACATGGGTTCTAGATGTCATAGGATTATGCACATCAATATTAACATTCCTAGGAACATGCATTTTGGCTCTATTCTTTCTCTTTTCAATCATGTTATGTGTTCTACACATTTTAATATATCGAAAGCAATTTGGTCTAATATGACCATCAAATCCACAAAAATGACATGTAGGAATAAAATAAGGAATCATACCTTGTCCTTGAGCATGCATGTGAGCTTGTCCATGTCTTTGTGGTTGAGTGGGTTCAATCCATCTTCGTTGTTGAACCGGTCTAGCTTGCTTCCTAGCTTGAGGTTGCATGATTGATCTCTTTCCTTTGTGAGCCACTTGTGGAGGAATGTTGGCTTGAGGGACCCTAAGGGGTTGAGCTTGAGGTTGCCTTCTTGGCCCCATCTTCACTTGTGCATTTGAACATTGTCCTATTTCTAACTTCTTCCTAGGAATTTGCACAAATGAAGTTTCTTCGTTCCTCAAACTCTTGACAAACACGGTCTTGTTAGAGGTTGAGATCTTCTTGCCATCTTCATACCCAAGACCCCTCTTGTCACATGGACTCTTTCCAACACCAAGCATACAGTCAAGTTTCTTGGTGCTAGAATCCATCCTAGTCATAGATTCTCTTACTTCTTCAAGCTCCCTCTTTAGACTTTCTTCATTCCTCCTAGATAAGACTAACTCCTTTTTTAGCTTATCTTCCATCTTTTTGAATTTTTCCACTTGTTCACTTAAGTGGTCATTATGAGATAAAAGCTTAAGATTTTCTTCTCTCAACATCTTGATCTTTCTTGTGCTCTTGATTGCTAAATCATTAAACTCGGCATGGTATTTAGCAAGCACCTTTTTCTCCACAAAACCATTTATAGAGTTAGAAGAGGAGTCACTTTCTTCTCCACTTGAGTCATTTTCCTTTTGACTCATTTCCTCTCTCTCACTAGCACTCTTGCTTTTATAGGAGGAGGCAAAAGCTAGGAGATTAGCCATGAGCTCTTCGTCATCCGAAGACTCATCTCCCTCATAGGAGTCATCACTACTTCCACTCCAAGTGGCGGCCATCACTTTTCCCTTTTTCTTCTCATTGTGATTTGCACATTCGGGGGCAAAGTGACCTATGCCACCACACTCGAAACATCGGACCCCTTTCCTTTCGGTCCTTTCTTGCCTAGGTTCAAACTTCTTGAAAGAGCCCTTTTTCTTTAAATCTTGACCTTTTAATCCAAAGCCCTTTCTTCTAAACTTCATAACCTTGTTAAACCTTTTTACAAACAAGGCAAGGTCTTCATCCGAGTCAATCTTCTTTGCTTCCTTTTCATCCTTGGAGGTTTTCAAAGCAATTCCTTTTTGCTTTTTAGGAGGTGTGGAGATAGGACCCTTCCTAGACTCATAAGCTAGAAGTCTCCCAATCACCTCACTCGGCTTCATATCCTTGTATCCACTATTTTCTTCTAAAGCCGTTACTTTTGATTCAAACCTATCCGGAAGAGATCTCATAATCTTTTGCTTGATTTTCCTATCCGAATATGGATCACCAAGTTGATGACTTTGGTTGACTATGTCCATCAACTTGATCTCGAAGTCGTTGAAGCACTCATTCTCCTCCATCTTAAGCATCTCGAATTGAGTTTGGAGGACTTGAAGCTTAGAGTCCTTTACCACTTCGATTCCCTCATGTGCAATCTCTAGGATGTCCCAAGCCTCCTTAGCTATCCTAGTATTTTGAATCAATTTGTATTGATTTTCGTCCATAGCACATAAGATGACATGCATCGCCTTCCTATTCCACTTTGAAGCCTCAAACTCTTGCGCGTTCCATTGTGCCTTTGGCTTCAATACTTCTTCTCCTCCACCATCGGGAGTCATCTTGGGTAGATCATATCCGTCTTCCACCGCCATCCATGCACGGTCATGAATTTGGCATATGTAGGATTCCATCTTCCCTTTCCATTGGGAATAGTTCAATCCAGTAAGAAGTGGAGGCCTTGTGCTTGAAGCACCTTCATTGCCACCACCATTTCCACCGTTTCCACTCATAGTGTTTATGAATGAATGAAATGAATGCAAATGTATGAATGATCAAAAATCACACAAAATGCAAAACACACCAAAATAAGCAAGGATCACCTATGTATATCTAGGATCCCGCTCTGATACCAATTAAAACAAATTATAACACGGTGTGTATAAAACTATCTAGAGGGGGGGTGAATAGATTTTAAGCTTATTACCCAATTTTTCGTGTTTAGTCAAAATTACAAAATTACCCCTAAATAGATAAAGCAATAAATCAAGTATAAAATGCGAAAATAAAATAACACTTGATTTTTACGTGGAAACCCTAACGGGAAAAACCACGGGCTAGTAAGTAAGCCACACTCGAACCTCGAATCCACTAAATGTGTAAAATGATTACAACCTAATCCCGGAAGTAATCACACACCTACCTAATCCCGGTATGAGTGAACCTAGTCCAATTTGCTTGCGATATAAGCAACCTAATCCCGGAAGCTACACACAAGACTTACTTTCTCAATGAAGAGAATAACATCCTAAGTGAATATATGATTATCCAAATGCAACATAGAGCAAGAGAAACCCTATATGCTTATCTAAGATGATTAATATGCAATTAGAACAATCCTAGATATTAGAAACTAAATGACATGTTCAATCAAATAGTTTAGCTAATCAAGATTAAGCACAAAACCTAATTAGCTATCACAATACAACTTCTCAAACATATATCACACTAATCTCAATCTTGTATCAAAAGATATATGAAAATCATACAAGTAATAAATTGAGATTGCTTGTTAAGAAAAACACAAAATATGTAAGATATTAGTGAAAAGCTTACCAAGCAAAGTATGATGAAGAATCCATGCAAAGAGACATCTAGATGATCTAGGATGATGCTAGATGATGATTGATGATTATGAAAAAGTGTTTGAGTAAACAAAAAATGAGTTCTTGGAATTTTTCTTCTCTTTGAAAAATATCCTAAGTATGAAATCTGAATATGAACTCCCTTAATTGACCTAAAGTCAAAGTGGCATATATATAGGGGGTCAAATCAAGGTGTGGTCGTTTTGATAAGTTGGCCTAATATTTGCCTTGGGCACTGTACGTAGAGCGCCTCTTGTACAGTGCCTGTACAGCGCCTTAACTTTGTTCTCACGGGAAAACAGAGTGGCGCTGTACGAACAGCGCTTCTGTACAGCGCTTGTACAGCGCCCGTACAGCGCCTACCTAAAAACCATCAGACCTGATGCATTAAAATAAACAATTTCAATCAGGTCTCAGTTGGGCGCTGTACGAACAGCGCTTTTGTACAGCACTCGTACAGCGCATCAACAAAATACATCAGACCTGATGCATTAAAATGACCATTTTTGCATCAGGTCTTGTGGGCGCTATTCAGAACAGCGCTTTGTAGAGCGCTTTGAACAGCGCCCTTTGCAATGCAAGAATGCCAATGTTATGCAAGACAAGACAAGACAATGGGCAATGCAATAAGCAATCAAACTAAAATGCAAGAAGAGATGAAAATTAGCATTAATGCACAACACAAATAAACACAACGTACAAGGATTAAACATATGCATGAGTTGTGAGTGTGTGCAACTATCTCTTCAAGACAAGTAAGCACATAGAAATTTACCTTTGGTGCTTATCAACACGAGGTCTTCAAAAGGGCTTCGAACAATAAAACCGATACCTAGGCTACCCTTACAAATAACCCCAACATGTGGTTTGTCCACGAAATGAGCCAATCAACAAATGAGAACCTTACAGAAGGGTATTCCTTGGGCAATCAACCAGAGGCGGATGCTTTCCACATAGGCAGCAGCGTGCTACTCCATAGTATCCCAATTTACCTCCTGGACCGCGGGGTCCTAGGGCACGGAGCCCGCATTGGGTGGAGGAATCAGCGCTGGATCTGGCTTCTCATTCCCCTCATCTTCCCTTGGTTTCTCTGAGTGGAAGCGAGGGAATAGGGCCCTGAGGGGTCGAGATGCCCCTAAGAGGATCAGAGCCTCATCTTTTGTGTCTTCTAGGTAGAGCTAGGTAGCTTTGTAAAAGATTGGAGTTTGTTCCCACAAACGGCGCCTAAAGTGTTAACCGAAAATTGTCACTTGGGGTGATTTTTCCAATTAACAATTCTAGTGACTGGAATCGGGGTAGATCTCAGACGGAGAGATATCAAGTAGTTCAATACCTTTAGCTTCTTAATAAAACCAGTAAAAGACAATGATAATGGTGAGTGAAAATTAACGTAGCAATGGGATCACATATAACTTCTTTATTGATAGTAAACATATAATGGCTATGGTGATAGGGTTAAAGGCTTAGCTGGCGATGGCGATTGAAGCTCTCATGCATGTCGATAAGTTGAAAACATAAAGTAGGGTTCAAGACTCGGAATTGCGGTCCCCTTTCTGTGTGATAACACGATGTATATATACGTCCCAATACTTGCCCGGCATTCCTCTAAATTCGGTCTAGTGACCTAGAGTTTTTTGGGACGTTCCGTGGCGATTGGCAAGAAGATCATCCCTTTCCTTCTAGGAATCGAACGATCCCTTATTTTATGAAATTCTGATAGAGTTGACTTGTCTGTCAAATAGAACTCTTGAGTGGCGAGAAAGAATCAACTTCCTAGTTATTAAAACGTTGTCGTTACACTGTCTTTTTATGTAGTTTGATCTTCGGTGTACCTGATCTTACCTTGATACTTGGTAGTCTGCTAGCCTGATGCTTACTGCTTGGTTGGTTGGTTCTATGCGGGATCGGGATACATAGGTATCTCGTTTTCTACTTGATTATTTAAACTTAGTATAAGTGTACCGGGTATCAGGATACCGGATGGTAGCGGGATACTAGGATCCTGCAGTAGTGGAGTCCCTGGAACTTGGCTTCTTTGTTTCCTAGTACCTTTGAGTCTAGGAACCTTTGATCTTGATTTGGACTGGTAGGAGGCTGTATCCGGCCAATTGTAAAGGCGGGGTACCAGGATGCTCTTCTATGATGTCTTTTTATCTCGGTTTTTCCCCAATGTTGATAGAAAATTCTTCTTTGAACCCCTGGCATTTTTAGCTGTGAACAAATCTATTTGTTAGGAAAATTTAGAAGTTACAGCCTTCCCATGCCACATTGCATGGATAAAGAAGGACAATGCAAATAATCCTACAATTCAAAAAGGGAATGCTCAAAAGTCCAACAACAACCAAGATAGCAGAGCACAAATTCAAAAAGGGAAACCTTGCGCTATTTGTGACTAAAACAACAGCACCAACATGGTAGGAAATGACATATCCTCTCCAACATACGACATCCCATCAGCCTATTCCAATGAAAAAGCAAACAACGACACCATAAAAAACTCGGGTTACTCCACCGATGCCCTTCACCTCAACCCTCAAGCACACTAGAAAACAACGTAGTATCCTCACTCAATGAAAAGGAATCTCCAAACTCTAGCGAAAATCACTCTCATTCTCTTAACAAATCCTCTTTTCATGATTTACTCGACTTGAGTGATAATTTGTTTTTTAATGATCTCAAATTATCTTTGTAGGTCCAACACAGGAGTCAAAAGGAACGCATATGGTGATTAGATCAAACCTGAAAAATCATCCCGAGTTAGATCCAAAACTTGCAAGAGAAACTTAGCAAATTTGGGACAAAAGAAACCACACAATGCTCATTGCCTCTAGTGACATTGCAGTTCTGCAATCATACAAAAGTGCTCTTCTTATTCCCCATGGCAAGAGGCAATGAAGCAAGAAATACAAGCCTTACACGAAAACTACACATGGACACTCATGCCCAGACTTGTAAATACAAATGTAGTTGGCTCAAAATGGATTTTCCGAATAAAATTCAAGGAAGATGGGTCAATAGAATGATACAAGGCTCGTATGGTGGCATAAAGATATACACAAGTGGAAGACTTGGACTATGAGTAAACTTACAACCCAGTTGTAAGAGCTACGGCCATTAGTCTCAAACTTGTTATTGCAGTCGCATCAAATTGGAAAATGAGACAACTCGACACCAAGAATGCCTTCCTCCATGATCACCTAAAGGAAACTGTGTACATGGAGCAACCACCAAGATTTAAAGATCCTAAATTTCCTAGCCTCGTGCACAAATTAAACAAGTCACTTTACGGACTCAAACAAGCACCTCGTGCTTGGTTCAACAGATTATCAGAATTCTTAATCCACATTGGTTTTATCTGTAGCAGGGTAGATTCATCATTATTTATTTACACAAAAATACCATTATGAGGTGTTAATCCAAAAACTTATAAAGAAACTTAGCTTCCAAATTGCACTAAAAGTTCTAGGAGAAACTACACTACTTTCTTGGAATAGAAATACAATATTTTCTCAAGTGGCATTACCCTCTCACAAGCAAGTATACCAAAAACCTTCATTGATCGAGCAAAACTACTGAAGAGCTCTCACTTCAATCCACAATGGCGTTGAACCCACAATCAACTCTACAAGATTCCAAGCAAATTGAAGTAAAATAATATCGAAGCTTAGTAGGTGCTCTCCAATACTTAACCTACACATGCCCTGAATAGATTTTCAGGTAGTCAACAAAGTTTATCATAAGCTTCAAAATTTGACAGAAGGGGACATGAGAG